>VWZD01002460.1:1178148-1288522 GCA_013396695.1 Sakesphorus luctuosus
TTTACTGGAAGGAAAAAGAAGACCTCTTGTCTGTCTTCGCAAACGCAGGTCAAGTGCATGTGTATATGTGCCCAGTACCTGATTTCCGGTGTGCCCTGACAACTGCATGCAGAGTGACAGAGACCCTTTCTTTCTGTTTTTTTCTCTTCTGCTTTGTCCTCTCTCCTTTAAGAAAATGAGGTTGGAAATTAGTTCTTTCTGTAAATATCTCTGGCAAAGACTAAGTAAAATAGTCTAAAAGCATGTTGCATCAAGTTTCTACTTTTATATAGGAATTTAATGAATTTCTTCTAACAGATAGGAATTTTAGATTGAACAATCATTAAATGGTGGTGTTTGTTCAAATAAAGGGCCAGGCTCTTATGTGATTCCAGTCACCTCTCTTGGAATGACCTCTGTGAAGTTATGCCATGTAAGCAAAGACACTGTTATCTTCAGCTGTGTAAAAGCCAAATACTGTGAAAAAAGAGGTGGAAGCTGTAATTTATTTAAAATTAATGAAAATGTGTGTGCAAACATTCACACAAAGCTCAGCAAGATCCCAGGTGATTTCAAAACCCACATGCATAAACATGTTTTCCTATAACACATTTTCTAACTTTTCTTTCAGTTTGAAATTGAAAGCTTAGGAGGGCTGAGAGAAAGATAGGTCTCACATTTCTTCCCAGGAGCAATATGCTGAAGACCTGATAAAAGAACAACTTCTTACTATTCTAAAATGATTAAGATAGCACAGTGAGATAGTTCTGACCCTCATTTTTATCTTTCTTTGAAGCCACAAATGCTTTAAGAGTACAATTCTATTCAATTTTTTTTTATTATTGTCAATCATATTTCTCTAGTGCATTCAATAAGAGTGAAAGTTTAAATTAATTTGGACAACATATAGTCTCCAGTGTATGTCTGATAAATACCTAAAATTGTTCTGAAATATTGTGGACTTCTGCACTTTATCAGAATGAACAATTTGAAGGCCCGAATTTTTACATTCAGGTACTTGATCTTTAATCACATTTGAAATTTATGACACTACTTTCACAGATCTTTTGAAAAGCAGACCTTGCTTGTATTACACTATATAGCAAGATTCCTAATTTTTTGGTTTCAGTTGAGAGAGAGAGCTTTGAAATGGCAGTATCAGAATTTAGCTTTCCCATTTAAATTTGATAGAAGTTGTAGATACATGCTGTTCTGCTAAAAAGGTCTCTGGAAGTATTTATTATTTATATTTTTCGTATTTATTTTCTAAATGTTTTGCCTTATTACACACACAGTTTCTCAGTTTTTAAAAAATCGTACTTGGTAGAAGCTAAAATGAGATTTCAGCTGAAAAAAATACACTGGCTAATTTTTTTAGAACAGTTTTATATTCTTTCTTTTTACAATGTATAAAGAATAGTAAAATTTTAGAAATTGTGTTTTCAAGACAGCAATTTTTAAAAATAAAAATTAGAGTAGAATCCTCAGTGATTTTCCATCTTCAGAAAAGGAAGAAAATTTCATATTGCTGCCTTGAAAATGCTTAGAGAGAATACAGAATGAATACAGAGAGTAGGATTATGTAGGAACTTTCTTAACCTCTTTTTTCAGGGGGATAACTTAAATTTTTATATAAGTGAGTTTTGTGGAATTGTATCTATGTGCTTTTGCAAATTGATTGAACATTCCCTAAAGCCTACTGATACACAAAGGATGGGGCCTGTGGCTACTCGGAAGATATTAGCTATGCAAACAAAGATTCAGTTTCACAAAGGGGAGGACAGATGAACTGTTTGGCCTGGTCAAACTATCTGTATTAGTTAAACCCTTACATAGATGTTGATTCTGGATTCATTCTATAACACAGTTTTCAGGCAAACCTACACATCTCATTTTTACAGACAGAAAAAAAGGTTTTAGAAATGCTACAAATTTGTCTCTGGTATAATGTAGTTTGCTTCAGTAGTGTGCAAGTGAACTGACTTAGGCCATTTCTGTCCTGTATGATTTTGTGCAGCACTGAAGTGCACAGTTCAGTGCTTGTTGCACAAGCTGTGCAATCAAAAACGTGTGCTTAGCTGTCCTGATGTGTAAATCTCCTGGTGATCTGGCATCTCAAGTAGGTGCAACAGCCACAATAGGAATTTTTTTCATATGTTAAGCTGTTCTCTGTCATTCTTTCCTTATTGAAAATTGCTATGAACATTTTATATCAGTTTCATCAGGAAAGCACTATGCTTTAATGAAGGAAACAGCAAAAAATTAGACCTATTTTAAAGGTAGAGGCCAAGACTTTTAGCCACCTCTGGTTAATGAATGGCAGATTCTGAATTCAGATTCTGAATTTAAAAGGATTTTTTCATTTCTATTGACCATGCATTCTTTAAAAAAAGGAAATCTATATGCTTTGAGCCTGAACATATTTAAGATAGCTATTTACCCTAGCAGTGCAACAGATGGGTAACTGGTAATATTTGGTCTTACAGTTCATCTACAATAGTGTTTTAATTTCTTCTGTTAGCATAAGACAAAGAAATAGCTAGCAAAAGAGATCTCAAAATTAGTCAAAACTAAATTATGTAAGACCTTAGGTACTTTCTGTCTTTTTTGCATAAGTCATATTACTTTCCAGGAATCTCAGGTTATTTGAAACAACATGTTTTCATTGATCGACCTGCACTACATGACATATAAATTGTACAAAAGATAAGACTATAATCTTGTGTTCATCTCATGGGTAGAATAAGGACTTGAATAAATAATTTCTCCTTGTGCTGCATTACCAGTGGAGCACAGAGCTTCCCTCAGGTAAGGGGTCATCCAGCTAAGGTTAGGACTTTTCTGTTAAATCTTCCTTTGTTTCATGCCTCTTGCAACTCTTTCCCTAGGGAGGAGATTGTGTCTTGCTACATGTCCCTACAACACCTTCTATTACAAGATCTTTTCTAATGCCCCCAGGAACTCCTGGAGAGATAACTCAAATAACATTATGCCTGCTAAGAAATAAATGCCAAGGTCATGGGTTCAGTCCCTCTGTGTGGGCCATTGACTTAAGAGATGGACTTGATGATCCTTGTGGGTCCCTTCCAACTCAGAATAGTCTGTGATTCTGTGATGGTTTCTCAATAGCATAACAGTGATAACAGTTGCTCAGATCACAACCAAAACCAGGCACTGATCTGGTTTTGTGACTCTAATGGTGCACATCACTCCTCAGCTTCAAGCTGCCTGCCTGGCTGAATTGTGACTGTTTAAAAATTAATTAAACATCTACAGTTCTTCCCTCCTGTGTATTTTCTGTTAGCAGAACCAATTATAAGGTAATAGGTAAATTTTTAAGATAATAATGTGTAGAACAGATGAAGGGGATTGGTTGGAAGTAATAGCAGGCAACCATCTTTCTTCCAATCAGCTATTTGCATGAAGACTTCACAGTGGTCCTGGAATGGTGGACTTTGGTTGCTATTCACATGGCTGCCTGTCTGCCAACTGCTCCTCCAGCTATATGTGCATTGGCCTGTTTTGCTGCTTTGTGCCTCAGGGTGTGGTATGTGCCTCAGGCTTACTACCCAAGGGATTTTTACTTTTCTTGCACACAGAAGTTAGCCGGGAGCCTTCTCAGAATTAGCTTTCTTAGAAAATTAGCCCACACTTTGCAGACATGGATTTAAGACTATGTCTTGCTAGAATTTTTGCAGTTCTTTGTAAATATCATTATTCTGACTGGTCCTGAATGTCCCTTTTAATAGCATCTCTAAAGAAAGTTCTCTGGTTTCACTGACTGCACTTTGGGAAGGACTTCTGCTACAGCAGGACCTCTCAGAGGGAGGGAGGGACCCACTGGTAAAGCAGACACACAGGCATGCCCATGTACCCACCTCTGTATGAACACATTTCTGTCTCCCTGCTAAAGCCATGCTGAGGGCACTATCCTGGGTGTGGAGAGTCAACGCAGGCAGAGACCTCGTGTGCCAGGGTTTGGAGTGGGGCTAGCAGAGACAGAGGTGCTCACCCTGGGGAGTACACCCTGAAAAGGAGAGTCTCTGCTGCACCCTCCCTCTTATAAATTATCTGTTTTAAAAGTCTCTTTCTTGTTGCCCTTTCAATTTAAAAAAAAAAAAAAGAGAGAAAAAAGCTGTTATTCAGTAGCAGCACACTTGAACCTCCAAAATGTTGTAATTTTTGTATTGTTAAGGTGTCTGTTTTCCATGATTTTCAGTGTGCATTTAAATGTGTGTGCTGACACACATCTCTCTATTTTGACAGGTCGTTAGACTATTTGCTGATAATTTGATTTTTTCTGTCTATTTGCTGATAATTTGATTTTTTTCTATTTGCTGAACTTATTTTTTGCTTACTGTGATATGGCATCCTGCAGATATTTACTAGCAGCAAGAAAGTGAAAATTTGCTTTACATCCATGAGAAATACTTCCCAGTGTTTCAGTAAATACAGCTCTTGCTTTATGTTCCAAGCTTGTTCGTACTGCTTTTTCTATTTATGTTTCTACAGATAGAGCTCTTTTTTGTTACTGTCTTTAACTTAGGTTTAAATCCTTCATGTCTTTTTTTACTTCACTTTAATTGCATTGCTGAGTAAAATAACTGTGTCTGCTAAAGATTCATTACTCTGGCTTCATATTAACCATAGGTCTCCCATGTGCTTGACTATTTTTACTGCTGTAATTAAAAAACTTTAAAATAGTGTTTCTTCTATTGTCTCTAGATTTTCTGTGAATCCTCTAGACCTGTGGTCTCCCACTCCACTTGACAAATTGTTTAATGCTGCCTGTAAACAAAAACTTTAGTGTATATACTGCTGAAGGAATGGTGTATGTATTTATCCCACATGCCAGATGTGTCATTATCAATTTGAGTGAAGCTTTTCAGCTTCAGTGTATAGCATATTTTTGCTAGTTTCAAGACTGTAAATTTTCCATCTGTGTTTTCTTAATGTCTTCAAAGTACACTGTGTTTTCCTTAGGAAAAGTAGTTCTCCAGCCTTATTAGCAGTAATTCCACAGACAAAAACATGTCAAATATTGACTTTCAATTTAAGAGTAGGAAAAACCAATTTATTTAAAATAAAAACTATGACTGGGTAGTAGGGTAACTTAGCTGTATCCACACGGCTGTTTTCTAAGAACTACTCATTTTCCTTTAGTACCAAACTTTCTAGCTTTTTCAAAATAAGTATAGTCACAGAAATAACAGAAAAAGGCTGTGATGTGGCTGTGTTCAAGAGCATAAAATTCTTCTGATTCTGTAAGAGAACTTTTTTAAAAGGATGTCCAGTTTTACAGGGCATTGGGCATTGAAAAGGAGGATAGTAGGTTGTTTTGTGTAAGCTCTAAAATGTTTGAATTCTTGTATAAAGCAGTCCTTTCATGTGTATTATTGGAACCTGCTTATGAGAGTGGAATGAACAGATTTAGCACTGCTGAAATGGGGAAGAAGCCCCATCCTGGGGGTTAGGCTGTGTGGCCAAACTCAGTTTCTGTTAAGTACAACTCATAAATCCTTGGGGAACATATTGAAGACAGTAAATTTTCAACTATGAAGAGGGGCTTCCTCTTATCTAACCTGCCTTATCTGTGGGTCCAAGCCAGCTGCTTAACCAACCTTAAAGTGACAAAACTAGCTGTTTGCATCATCCTAGAGGAGGTGTCTGGAATTTATGAGCTCAACCATCCTCCTGTATGGTTCAATCTCTCTCCCCTGATGGATGAGAAAACCCAGACAACCAGACTGTATTAGATAAGTAACTCTAAGATGAATGAATCAGTGAAGACATATCCCACCAAAAAGGTCAGAGGAAAGAAGAGATTATAATAGCAAAAATTACAAAATAATACTTTTAATTTTTAAAATTTGCTTTTAGGAAAAATGGACTTTTTTCAGGCACAACCCTGTGTGATTTTTTTCTGGCACTAACCTTAAAATGTGACTAGAGAAACAGGCTAAACATAGAACCAGAAAAAGCCTAATTACTTAGCATTAGCTGAGAAGCATTACATTGGGCATATTTTTATATAAGCATGAAAGTTTTCCATTGCTGATCTCCTTAGAAGATGGAGCCTCTTTTCAATTAAAGAAAGGCCTGTATTAGAACACACCAGCAGCTGCTAGTTAATCTCATGTTCTGTTTCGGAGCAAACTCTGATAAGGAAGTAAAAACTCCAAAAAACTTGTTGCCAAGGGTAACACTGTTTTTTGACAGTGGAATGCTTTAGTAATACCAAAGACCCCAGTGTGAAAATACAAAGGGACTCCAGTTTAAGAGGCTGATTGATTGGAAGCCAGAAGAGCAGATTGTAGCCTGCAGTACCTAAATGAGGGCACTGATTTTTAACTTTAGTGATACCAGACAGTAATTGCTTGTTACTCTCTCAGGCTTGAACTTTTACATTTTGCTAAATGTGATAACTCTAGCAAATTGCATCATGCAGCCTGACATAAACAAATGTTCTAAATTTTCCCATGCATTACCCTGCAAAGCATTTTCATCCACAGTAAATTAGATTGGCAACCAAACAATCATCTTACGCTGCAGAGCTTGTAAGCGATCTGCCCTTTGATCTGGAGGGCTGGCTCTTCAGTGCAAGCCTGCATTGGCCCATTAGGCTTTGCAGTGCTAAAGATTCATGTAACTGAACAGTCTGGAAATTACAAGTTTCCCAAGAATCATCTGAGAAAATAACAGAAATACATTATTCTCTCATATTCTGCTACATTGTTTCATATGTAAAATGGTTTGAGATATTATTCCATTCTGTAATCCAAGATTAAATTACATATGACCACAGATTTTATTATCACAACAAAATTCATGTTTCTTATGGAACATATCCTTATTTTGCAGGAGTCTTCTTTCATTTCACTTGTATATCTCAGCAATAATAAGTTATGCAGTTATTGCTGCATCATTTATTCCATACTTGGTATGCAAAAATAACCTAATTATTTCTGTTATTAGCAAAGTTGAGCACCTAGTTATTTAACCTACTTTCTTTGATTTATGCTTTTTAAATAAAAGCAACACCTATCCATAAAGACAATGTATTGATTATGTCAGTGAGTGATTAATACGTATGCAATGTGATTTTCTGGTTAAATAAAAGTCAGAAGGTATGTAATTTCTGATTATATACAGGATTAGATGACAGGAGCCTTAACTTAAAATGTCACAAAAGCGAGCATGGAAAATGGGAGTGTACAATTTTAGTGAAGATCTCTGAGTTTCACCTCCCAGTTCTGAGAGGATTTGTAAGATGATCTTCAGGTTAATTATTAACCCCATATTGTCTTGTGCCATGTCTTTATTTTTATTTCTTCAGCCTTAGCTTTGTATAGTATTTTAGTGTAAGCCTGTTACTAGATAGTGCATTGAAAAGATAAGAAAATTTTGTCTAGGAATTGTCTGCAGCCAAACAATCAGCACTTATTATCATAGCAGGAAATAAAATACTTTAGAGTAGTATTGGGCCTTAGATGAGCAATTATAAAGCATATTTTCTGCTAATACTAGAACAGCAGGCTCATCATCTGTCTGGGTGGGGTTTGTGTGGATGGATCACAGAACAAATCTAACTTGATCCTGCTAACATCTTGACATTCCTTCTTAAGATCAACTTTCTAATTCAGACAAATTGCATAGTAGGAGCATCTTAAGCAAATTTTCTATAGGGCTGATATAATTGCTCCAATGGTATTTAACCTGAGCAGAAATTCCTTTTCAGTACCAACATTTCACTCTGAAACCCCAGCAATAGCTACTGGGGGTATTTTTTAGGAAATAATATTATGATACCCTCTCCATCTCTGCTTCCATTTCCAATGCACAGTATTCACAGCTATGTCCAGAGCACAGTTTCATTGACTCCAAATTAATAGCAGAGGAAAAATAGGCAGGTGATGGTCATACAATGAATGCCACTCGACAGTGACTACACGTAGTATACTGTATTTGGTTTGCATGGCCAAGTTTTGGTACTGGGGGTGCTACAGGGGGGGCAGTTAGAAGCTGCCGGAAGATTCCTCCATGTCTGGTATAGCCAGTGCCAGGAGGCTCCAAGACAGACTTGCTGCTGTCCAAGGCTGAGCCAATTGGGAATGATAGCAATGCTTCTGTAATAACATATTTAAGAAGGGAAAAAAAATATTGCTCTAAAGTAATCGTGGCCACTGAAGACCAGAGTGAGAATGTGAGAGCAACAGCTCTGCAGACATGAAGATCAGTGAAGAAGGAGGAGGAAGGAGGTACTCCAGGTGCTGGAGATGAGTTTCCCTTGCAGCCCATGGTGAACATCATGGTGAAGCAGGCTGTCCATGCACGACCACAGGGATGCAGAGATCCACCTTCAGCCTGTGTAGGAGACCTGTGCTTGAAGAGGTGGATTCCCAGGAGAAGGCTGTGAACTTGTGGGAAACTTGTGCTGGATCAGGCTCCAGGCAGGAACCTGCAGATCCATGGAGAGAGGAGCCCATACTGGAGCAGGTTTCCTGGTAGGACCCATGTCCCTCTGAGGGCCCACACTGGAGCAGCCTATGCCTGAAGGACTACACCCCATAGAGAAGTGACCCATGTTGCAGCAGTTCATGAAGAACTGTTGACCGTGGGATGGACTTCTGTTGGACAAGTTCATGGAGGAGTGTGTACTGTGGGAGGCACCCCATGCTGGAACAATAGAAGGACTCCTCCCTGAACAGTGGCAGGAAAAACCTGCGATGAACTGACCATAACTCCCATTCCCCATCTTACTGTGCCACTTGAGAAGGAAGAAGGTAGAGGGGAAATGTGTTTTTAAGATTTATTTTAATTCTCATTATCCTGATCTGATTTTGTTAGTAATAAATTCAGTTAATATCCTCAAGTTCAGTCTGTTTTGCCCATGACAGTATTCAGTGAGTTACTTCTTGTGATCCTTATCTTGACTCAAGATCTTTCACTATATTTTCTCTCCCCTGTCCACTTGTGGAGGAGAGTGGCTTTGGTGCATCCAGCCAGAGTCAACCCACTACATATATATGACATCAAAATCCACACACATGACAAATGAACCTCCACTAGATGGTGAATAGTTTCTCTTTACTGACATTTTACCTATATGGAAATAATTTGCATTTTGGATATAACTGAAATACACAAAAAATCTACCCAAACCCAAACAAGAAACACCTAATCCAGAGAAGAACTTAGTATCTAAGCAAATTATTATAAAGTTGATGCTCTCTCTTTTTCATCTCCTTATTTCCATTACTATGGCTTATGTTGCTTGAACAGGAACTGTGTCTTTCTGTTTTATGAAGTGCCAACCACAGTTTTGACTTCTAGAAAATTGCTATGGTATAATTTTAATACAGACTTTAAAAGAGCCATATAATCTGAAAATGGTCCTTCTTGTGTGACTTTATGCATGTTTTGAGTGGTGTTGAAGTCTTATAGAAGGGTACCAGGACCTTACTCAGTGAGAAAATGTGGAAATCATGGTATTAATGTGAGAGTTACTGAACTGCACTTATTTTGTAAACCCTCTCATGATTGTATATTAATCCTGTAAATGTAAGTTTTCAGACAGTTATAAGCAATAGTTCCTGAGAGTTGTTCTGCTGACTCAGGAGAACACAAAATCATAAATCATAACCCTTGTGCTTATTTTAACCCATGCTTTCCCTTCAGCAAACTATGGGTGCCAGGGTGTGCCTGTTGGCAACTCCTCTACAAGTTCCGTATCCAAAGGCCTGAGGTCTTTCTTGTATTTGTGCCCTTTTGGTAGTCCTTCATGGAACTCAGCATTTCCTTTTGAGAAAACGTGTTTCTGATAGTATACTTCTGCGTGTGGAAAACAAGAAAGGGACAAGCTGTAAATTCTCACATGCTCTGTCTTTGCTCTACTTAGGAGTGTGTTCACTCCTAAGTAGGAGGAGAGATAGTGCAATGTTATTTAGCTACCTAAGAAGGGAATATTTTGCCGTCATGCAATAGAATTAGAACCTTTCGCATTGCCACCTCCAAGAAATAGATAGGCATCATTGGGCATGAATGGTGAGTTCATGAACAATGGGAGTACCTTCACTGACTCTATACTGTTCAAAATATATGTTCCTCTTGAATAAATATAAACTCTTTATAGACTACCAATTTTGGCTTCAGACCTGAAACATATTTGGTTACATATTACTTTATTATAATATTGTTTTCATGAGGAAGTAATGGTGTTGATGATTGATTGGCAATTAATTCTGCTTGGAGTCTGTCAAATGTGCTGAGAGACTGCAGTCATACTGAATACCTCAACCACTCTGCCAGTGGTTCTTCTGCTCAGGAGTGCAATGAGTGTATTGCCAGGAAGTGTAAACAAATGAAACAAGTTTTTTCTTGACCTGAGCTTTTTATAAGATTATACTTTTTAACTGCTACTAAATTAATTACCTTAAATCTTCAGATAAACATTATACAGAAACAATGGTTTTTTGATCTTTCTTTGAGCTATACTTCTTTTAGATTTAGTCCAAATTACTGTATGTCTTTAAAGTCTAGAACTCCTTTTGAGTGGCAGAGTTCCAGGTGATTAATTAGGAATAAGAACTTAAGAATGAACTTGATGGTAGACCAAGAAGTCTTGAACTTGGCTCTAGTTCTCATTTTTAAATGTTTGGGATTACTGTTTATTGTGTTTCTTGATTCCTCTTTCCTAATTAAAGTATTTAGTTTGTTCTGCACACTGACTTGCAGAAATTCTGAATGTACAGTGTAATCATTAGTAGTACTACGTGTGAATAGAAGGATTTGTGTAAATTGAGATATATAGCCTCCTCTTCAAGCTAGTAGAACAGCAACACTTAACTCTTACCTGAAAGTACATATTCTTTCCAATAAATATTCTGAGGCTTAAAACAGAGGTATGGTAATTACTTCTTAATTCCATATACTAATAAAACTTAAATTAGAGCCTTCATTGAACAATGCAGTCACTGAGTAAGCAAATTCTTTCTTTACACCAAACCCAGGATATACTTGTGCTTAAAATGAAGTTTCCCATTTATGATGTAAGAATTTTCTTCCACCATGATGTTACAATTTTTATTCTGTATTTTATAGTATGCCCAAAACTAGTTAAACCCAAATGCCAGGAATATAGCTTAAATCAACCAACCAACCAACCAACCAATCAATCAATCAGTCAGTCAGCACTGTTATTTCAGTTTAGGATTCTGTCTGGTATTTGAATCTCACTTTGGAAAAAAACCCTAAAAGCCATTCAAATGTATTAAATACAAATCATACAAATTTCAATACCTTAAGTTACATGGAGGTTTTGGTCTGGAAAATTCCCATCATCCAATGAAAATATATCTAATCACATTATGAGGTTAGGGTTGGGGATGGTTGCTGTTGCCTGTGCCTCATCTACATCTCTTTTCTTATTAAAATACAAAAATAAAGAGCTATCACTAACTGCACAGGTTATATTTTCCTCCAGCTGGAGGATGTGAAAAACGAGTATGTGAATAATTTGAGTGTACATTTTTGCCTTTGAAGGACAATTCAAATTAAGCAATGATGCTCCCTGTTGTACATCAGATGTACATCATCTCAGCTGACCATGAGTGAACCAGAATTGGTGGCTTTGCTCTGCCTCCTACAATTGACTCACCAAAATATACACCTTTCTAAGTAAGTGGCATGGCATAAGCTCAGAAGCACTTGTAGTAGAGAGTGATTTAAAGGGATTTTTCAGTAGTGATGACTGATTTTAGGATCTGGATTGTACAGTAAGCAAAACAGAAATGGGCACTTGGCTGTGTGTATGTGTGTGTGTGTAAATGATACTGTGGATCTCAGGAAAGATTACAGCAGTTAGTCTGTGCCTGACCGCAGCCAGCTGAACAGTGGAACTGTCTCTTTCAGCTCTAACTATTCTGTGGTATTAATTTAATGCTTTCTGACAGATGGGGTGGGCGGAGGCATGGGGAGGGTGGTCTCTGCCTGACCCTGGAATGCCTTAACTCTGCACTGAAAGTCTGCAGCAGATTACTGTTCCAGATGTGACACTGGTGTAGGCAGACTTTTCTACTGACATGAGATAGTTCTTGCATTGTGGGGGTTAAAATCCTGGTCTGCCCTGGAGTCATGGACTTCAACATCTATCCCAGTTGAGAGGCATGTTTCCAGCTCTTGAGTTTTTGCTCAGCACACTTCTGGGTTGTGTGCAAGTGTTAGGCAGCAAATGAATGATGGTGTTCTTTCAGAACATTTATAAGAAAATAAAACCATGTTACTGAAGGGGTTTTTTTCTGGAATACATGGAAATTGTTTGCTGAAAAAGACCCAGCTTTTAAAAGCCAACTATTCCAAATATTTGCTATTCTAAAGAAAAATCTAAAACCTTAAAAGAGATGCTTTAAATAAATATTTAATCAATTCACTTTTACACTAAAAAAAAAAATCAGAAAAAAATCTTGATGAATCCTAATAAAAAGAAATTGTGTAAACCTTTGAAGAAGTTTTCTAAGTCAGTTAATTTTTCAATATATGCGCATGGTACATATTTGCAACAGAAGTACAAAGACCAAAGTAATTAGGAAGAATGTATTAGTTCTTCCTGATGACGAGTGTAGAAAGCTTGTAACTTGGTCTTCTCCTTCAAATATTCTCTCAATTAAACTCAGCCAGTATTCATTTTCACAGCCATCGCTTTTTGGTCTGAGTTAACCAGAGAGATGGCAGGCTCATATAAATAAATTAGTCAACCACATGCAAGAAAATCTCTTCTATGTAGCAGTGCCAGGACAAAATTCTCATTTCAAGTTTTTAGCCTCCATTTTGAGACTAACAAATTGCAGTTTTTTCCCTTCTAACTACACACATGAAGTGTTGTGTAAGGCTATGACCTTATTCAGAGTAATTTTTGTGTCAATATACAATCCCATCATGTCTCTGAAATGTAAGATTAAATTGAAGTTACCTTTTTGAGCCAGAAAAAAAATCATGCTTTTCACTCACATTTCAGTGTAGAATCATCACTGCAAAAAGATCAGAAATTCATTGTCATTTTCATATATAAAAATAAACTCAGGTGTTTTTTTTCTGACATTTAGTGGGCTGTATTTTCTAAATAGGGACACTATGGTGAGACTATGAATATATTTTACGAATTTTCATTGCTTGCACAAGCAAACATGAAGAATAAACCACAGCTGTTAACAAAGAAATCAGAGCAAATAAAAAAAGTGAAAAAACAAGAATAAGAAAGAAAGGCTTCCAGGTTTCTGGACTTATTTTTTTCCTTTTAGGAAATCTAACTTCTTTGATCACTTGAGCATTTTCATCCTGTTTAATATATCACACATTAGTAGCTTGACCCTGCTTATCATCACCTTGAGATGCAAGGCACTGTTATGTTAAAAGCTGGACTTCATTTTTTTAAGGAAAAAAATACCCCAAACAATATATGTTATGTTCAGTTTGTGCAATAGATAAAAGGATAATAGGAAATGGAGAAGAGAGGAAGAAAAATTAAAGCTGAGTAACCCGGCCCAGGCAGATGTAAACATTTGCTTTGATGTCAGCCTGTTGACTAGAACAGGGCTTCTGTTAAAATAGCAGGTGGACAGCACAAGTCTTATCTGGTTTGACATTACAATGACTTGAAAATATTTTATTTTACAATTTTTGGAAATCAGGCGTTTCAGAAGTGCTAAGAGATTCAGTACCATTAAAGGAGCTCTGTAAAATTTCTCAATCTGCCCAACAAATACAGGTCAAGCTAACCGAGCACCATAACTTTAACCCCTACTTTTGGTTGCAGAAGGCAGTGTCTACATTTGCATTTGAATATGGTGTATTTTAAATACCTTGTTCTTTGGAAGCCCTGATTTGAAGTGGTGGGTGATTATAGTACCTCTATTATGTTTTACCTCTGTTAGTGGAAGTCAGAGGTTCATGTATCTCAGTGTGCTCAGGGAGAAAGACCTTTTTCTCAAGCCATCAAGAAAAGGTAGAAGAGGATGCAGAAAGCAAGTCATCATGAATAATAAACCATGAGCTTCTTATCACAGGTTTAATGAAAAACAGGAGAGATTTTGTCTTGTTGCCTGCACTTGTGTTTTGCAATCCCAAACATGTTGGACATTTTGACATAGGGTGAATATAGGGCTTTTATTCTCCATGCCTCTGGCAGTTAGGAAATGTCAAGCAGAAAATGCACTTTGCCTGCAGGGGAGGAAGCCACCAAGGTGCCCAGTGGTGCAGTATCTCTGCAGGCTTATTCACAACATGGCAAAGAGATGAACCCTGACAGCTGGGTCTTCCTTGCATGGCAGCAACAGTGAAGGCAACAGGGATGAGCCTCAAAGAATAAGGTAAAATGGGGAAAATAGGTGGTTATATGCATATTCCTTTTTTGTCTTCTTTCAGCTTCTTTCTTGATTCCCTTGGCTAACAAGAGCTTGGTAAGGAATTTGTAAGGACAGGAGAAGGAACTACATTTCAAAGTCATACGTTTCTTCATAATTATTGAAAATGAAAGGTGGATTCCCGTTTTCACTATAACTCATGTAAATTACTCAATTATTGCTCATCTAATTACTGACATGAAAATGTCATTTAAGAGTCCCCTTGTAGTAAGAGAGCAGAGCAAACAAGCCTATGTATAAATAGGAATCCAAATAAAAATTAACTGTTCACTTAAATCTTGCGAGTTTAATGACTATTATGTACCATGCCTATTTTATCAGGTTTTTTTCTGAATTTCACTCCTTTCCCACATCAAATTATTATCTTCTTGCAAGTATTCTAAAAGCTGCAAAAACTAACAGAACAGTTATGGTGACTCTTCAAAATTGATTCACTATTATTGAGACCAGAGACCTGCAAAAGTAGAGCTCTGCAAACTACTATCATTCACTGAGGTTGCAAGTACTCTGGAAATCAGGACATCCTGATCTAGATATTTAATTGTAGATACCTGCTTTAACAACTAATTTTACACCTGGGACTGCGTACATGCACTTCTAAACATGAGTGATTTTCTGGATTTGGCCTCTATTTGAGAAATGTGGCTGTTGTTTATCATTATTTGTAAGGCTGGCCAGAAAACAAGAATTTTGTTTATTTGAGAAAAAAAGAGGTTTTGGAAATTCTTTTCAGCTTGGAGCAAAATAACCTGTACAGATACTCTTTGTGGAAAGTGAGAGAGGGAGTATGAGGTAGCCTGAATAACCAATTTATTCTATAAGCTAAAGTAACAAACAGCTGTGTAAAGAGGCAACACTCAGCTGGGATGTAGAATGGCACATTTAAATCTCCATTCAAGTTAATCACTACAAGAGAGTATGGGACTGTAGTTTTTAATTTTCTCCTCTGCCAAAGTTGTTCTAGTAAGTAAATATAGTTAGCTATTCTTGGATCAGAGAAGGGGAACTCAAAGTGTCTAGGGGGATCTGGTCATCTTCCTTCTCTCATTTCAATGAGAAATAATGCTGGGAGACTCAGGGAGCTAGGCATTAAAGTATTTCCATAGATTTCTGAACAATTCATGATTAATGAGATTTTCCTAGTACTTTTTTTATAGAATTTTGACCACTGCTAATATTTTCTTTTAAAAGCAGAAAGAGAAAGGCCTCTTTAACCAAGTTGTAATAAAAATGTGTAAAATTCATAAATGCACTGCTCTCTTCATTACTCATTTCTACATCTGAGGAATGTAAGTTATTCTACAAGATGCAACAGAAAGATGTTTA
Source organism: Sakesphorus luctuosus (assembly GCA_013396695.1). Lineage (NCBI taxonomy): Eukaryota > Metazoa > Chordata > Aves > Passeriformes > Thamnophilidae > Sakesphorus > Sakesphorus luctuosus. Next base: position 1,193,871 of record VWZD01002460.1, read on the forward strand.
AGGATTTATTTTGGTTTTGTTTTTCTTGTCTTCACTTAAGAAAGCTGAACAAAGCTGCTTTTGGAATTGCTGTTATTGTTTAGGTAACTGACACTAAACTGATGACAGGATGTGAGTTTCTAATTTTGGTGGTGTCCCACTGTTATGAGGGGAAACTGGTTTTGAAGTAGTGATTATAAACACAGCAGGTGCTGGGATCATTGTAGGAGCAGGAAGAACTAACACATGTTGGGACAAAAGTACTCATTTTTCTTAGTAGATACAGGGATGATATTTCTATAACCATTTCTTTGACTAACCTATATATAATGTGGAAATTCAGAATTCTTGAAGTATGTTCTGCTATTTAATGCACAAGCTGCCGTATTACAAGTGTGTTTTTGTTCTGCAGTATCTGGACAAATATGAAGGTATATAATGGGGCACAGGGAAGAAGCAACTGAGCTGAAGTGGATTTCTGAATCTTTATCATTCACTCTGATGTATTTGGGAATAAATTCCTATTTAATGGGGAAACTGCCTCTTATCTCCTTCAAAAATACCTTTTATTTCCATAGTGCAGCAATTCATGATGATGCTAATGCTAACTGAAATAAGGATTTCTAAGAATATTGAACAGTTCAGATGACGTCCTATGAAGTATTTCAGTCTTGCCTCCAGAGCAAAACTTTGTTGCACCTGATTAGGTTGGCATCTTTCCATTGATTTCTAAGCGCAGTGAAGTGGGTTGTGAACTTCTTGGATGGACATGCAGGTACTCAGCAGCATTTGGACTCCTCAAGAGCCCAACTCCAATGGTACTTTGCAGATTTGTACCAACAAGTGTGATCTTGACACACACAGGCTCTGGCTGCTTCTTCCCAGCCTTCCTCTTCTGTAATTGATTTAGTGTTTTGAACAAAATGCAGAGAGATTAATTGTGTTGACAATATTTTAATAATGTAATAAACTGTTCCTGCTTACCCTGTTCTGGTCCACTGGTAGCACATGAATGTACTTACAAAATAAAACGGATGCAAATTTAGGATGTATATACATTCTTTTCCTGTTTAAAATAACCTTTTTCCTGATGCTCTAGGTGACCCTGTCTTGGAAGAGGGTTGGAGCAGATGATCTCCAGAAGACCATTCCAAGCCTAACTATTCAGTGATTCATTGATTTAATAATATTGAAAGGCAATAATGCATGACACTCTTCATCTTAAGAGCTGCATTGCCAAAGCTTTACCTTTCTTGTGAAAATATTAATGTTTAACCTATTCAACTTGAAGGTAGATATGATAGAATGTGATAAAATCTTTGAAAGCAAAGGCAAGGGAAAAATTCCTTTCATTTTAATATTGTCCTCTATATGTTGATATTTTGTGGAATATGATCTTTCTGAAAAGCAAAATATTTTTTTCAGAAGTATTCATGTTTGCCCCAGGGACATCATCTCTGACAGAGATGATTTAACATCATCCATCCAAATAGAGAGTGAACACTTACACAGGAATTAAATAATTTCAGCCTACCCTGAAGTTCGGTGATCTAATTATAGTGGGGGCACCCGGGCACCACCAAGAGCCCTCCAGCTCATCACTGCCATAAACAGGATGGAGCACCCAGCCTCTTAAGAATGGCTTCATGTTAATAAAGTCTTTACAACTGAGCAGATTTTAAAATAATTCCAATTTCTTTTAGATGTCAAAAAAATTTGAAAGTCCATTTCGAGCTGCTGAAAAAATGTGGGGTATACCTCTAGGCTCACCCTAGATATATAGAATCTACAGACAGCTGTAATTTGAAATACTACAAAAGAGGCAGAAATGGGTGAAAAGCTTTGACTAGTTCAGACAAAAGCTGCTTCAGACTTTCAGCTGGTTTATATCTGGAATGTGGCTAAACAAGACTGGGCAGGGAGAAAGACAAATGACAGTGCAAGACTGGGATGGAAGAAGAGAGAACAAGAAACATTGTAACAGAGGTTTTGTCAAGACACAGACTTTCTTTATATCCCCCTTTGATGCACTTTGGCTATATAAAATTTTTGGAAACTTCATTTCTTGAGTTTTCAGGGTACTGAAGTCACATCTCAATTACAATCTAATATCAAGTCTTCCCTTTTAAGAGAAATGTACCATATAACCTTTAGATCTGTCTTCATATATGCATTGAAATAGTCACACTGAGATATGTTTTTTTTTCCTTTTCATTTTAACATTCATAGGTCGAGCCATTGATCCAGAAAGGCCATGAGAATCTGGTGCACCATATCCTGCTCTATCAGTGCAGCAGCAATTTGAATGACAGTGTGCTGGACTATGGGCATGAGTGTTACCACCCCAACATGCCAGACTCTTTTCTCACATGTGAGACAGTAATTTTTGCTTGGGCCATTGGAGGAGAGGTAGGATAAATGTCTGCATATCATGGTTCATCAATGGGGCTTTAGAACAGGGTTTATCATAATGAAGTTTCTTCCTAGTATATTAGTGATTACTTAATCTGTCTGGTTTTAAGGGTACGCATTCACAGTCCCTAAATGCCTCATCAGTAAGTCCTCAACCTCTTATTGGCATTTTAAGTATGCAGTGCAATGGTCATCCGGAGTGACAAGACAAAAGTAATGAAAATAGTATAGAGAGAATTGATGTCTTAGGGAAGGAAGATAGCTTTGAGGCATGGAAATCTGTCCTTATATCAGCTTGTCCCATTGGATATAGAAATACACTGCCTCCAGCAATGACCAGGATCTGCTACCTGTGGAGAATGACAGAAAGAAAAGTAGTGGCTATAGGTGACTCTGTAAAAGGCATAGAGCCAGGATTTTCCAAATGAAGTTATACATAGATTTAATTAGTTATGTGCCTCACTGGGACCTGGTTTCATTGTTGCTCCATTAAGGCATATCATTCTGAAGTTTCCTACCTGATCCAAAGAGGCATTATTTCAGTGTAAGAGAGATCCTGTGTCAGTACTGAGCGAGCACAAGGACTGCTTTGCTCCTGGCAATGGAGCATATCTACAGAAACTACAGGCTCTGATGCTATGTTCACCCCAGGCTGTGTTTTTAGCTTATTTCGTGTGTTAATTTAGGTTCCACATAATGCTTTCAGCTGACATAATGCAGCATCACTGCAAAAATAATCCCACCCTTTACTCCCCTGATTCACTGTGTGCCCACACAAATGACGGTGTGGGCACAGAGGGGGACTGCGGTGTTAGTTTCTGGAGCCTTCGTTTGCCAGCCTGCAGTCCAAAACCATCTGTGAGTGCTGCAGTGTGAGAAGCCAGAGCTGTTACATGGACCCATCAAAAGGAGTTTAATCTGCTAGGAGCATTATCCCTGATGAATGCTTTGTGCATTTTTGCCATCAGCTGTGCTTTGACCTAGTATTTGTACTTCCAACCGTCATAATTTAAATTAAATTAAAAACTCATATAAGTAAGTTATCATTTGACAAGCTCTGTGGAGACTTTTGCAAGGATGACTCCATTGTTAAAGATCTGTAGAGGGGAACCTGACAGACCTGGGATACATTCAGGTTTCTCCAAGTATCCACTTCACTAACTTCAGTTTACCCTTACGTAGAATGAAAGTGATAATATTTTTTACTATATACTACAATTAATTCAGTAATGTCCATCAAATATCAGAAAGTTTGACTCTCAAATTGCATATTAAAATATTAGCTATATATCATAAAATGCTGCAGATTAATTCCAATTACAATGAATTTGGTAAAGGAACATCATTTGGGGACAGTGGGTCTAGCACAGACTGTTGCACTGTACATAGCTACTTCTTTTGCACTATTGGCTTGCTAATGTAAATATAGTCATGAAGATCATCTTTATTGTTCAAATCATTTTACTTAGCATACAGTGACTTGTGCAGGAAAAAGAAGTTAATTACATGCAATCTCAGTATTCCCTGGAAATTACTGCTTTTAGAAACTGGGAACATTTAAAATGTTGATTCACTTCTTCATAAGGTTTTTATTGTCAGACTAAGTGCTTGATGATGCAATGTTTATACATTTAAAATGGAATTTTCTGCTCAAACAATAAATACAGAATAAATGATCGTAAGATCACAGGATAATGCAGGTTGGAAAGGACCTCAGGAAGTCTGTAGTCCAGCCTCCTACTCAAAGCAGGGTCAGCAGTGAGGTCAGACTGGTTTGCTCAGAGCTTTGTTCTCTCTAGCAATCATGGTATGTATTATTTTATATTTACAGAGTTATTTAGTGCATTGAGTATATAGTAGCTACATTATAGCACAACATCATGTTCAGAAAGCTGTAAAAGAAGTTAGCCTTGTAAATTTTATCATTTATATGATCATATAATTGCAAAAAGAAGTTAATGTATTTATAAAGAGAAATTAACCCTTAACTATGGTAAAAATACTTTTAACTCTGTATGCATGTATTGGTTTCCAGGGCTTCACCTACCCTCCACATGTTGGCTTGTCCATTGGCACAGCAGCTGACCCTCTGTTTGTTCTTATGGAGGTGCACTATGACAATCCATCATACACAGAAGGTTTGTAGCTTCATACTATAAAACATGCAAAACTGGAAAATGTACCAGATGCAAGTGCTCATCACTGCAAATACAGAGCAAATACAAAGCCAAGGCTTATTTTTCCTTGATCAGTTGTCCCTGGTTCCCAATGTTATTCTTACTCCACTCAAAAGTTTAAGCCAAAATCAGTGAGAGATTCATGGGTACAAAAAAGTGTGGAGCAGCTGAATACATCTCCCTTTATCACTACATTCTTCCTGTTACCTCTCTCTTCTTTCTGTTTGCTGGGAAATCCAATTCAACAGAAAGTAAGCAGTGTAGCCCTCAGATTGTGAGGCAGTAACACAGGGAACGATCATCTTATTAATTTCTAGTGGTATTTTTTTAAACATCTACGTGAAATGTGGGCAGTTTCTGAAGTTTAAGTATAGGCTCAGGTTGCTAGACCATTTAATGGGTAAAAGCAGCTTAAAACTTTTAATTTATAATGATGTTTTTAAAACATTCTTCCTGAAATTATTTTATATTTAAAAGAACTAAAAGGAAGAAACCAGGAACCCCAGGGGAACTTTGAGGCTGTCTTTGGGAAAGATATTTTATGTTCTGAAGTGTAAGTTTAGCAAGCTGCTGTACCTGAGAATATTCTGATGATTGCTGTACGTGAACTGAGCAAAATCCAATGCAGCACAGGGTACTGGCCTATTTTTACACCTCTGTGTGTTAAAATCAAATCTGTACAGTGGGTTATGGTGTTGTGTCCTACTGTCATTTCCCCTCTTCATGTAATTCTAAATTAGAAATCTTAATTTTTTTTTAATTTCTTGACAGACTCTGTCCTTTCAACATGCACATTTGCATAGGAGACAATAGACTTCATTTGCATCCTTGATATTGTATGCTTTTCCATGAAAAGCCTTGAGAAGTCTGAGAAGTCACATGCAGAAAAACTGTCTGATTTGGTTGCATCACTAAAATCATCAGTTTGTTTTGATTGACTGTGCTATATGATTGTACTGGTTTAGTTCAAGTGGGACATACAAAAGCTGAAAATCAACAACGTTTTGTTTCCTTTTTAAGCAATGAGGCAATTTTGCCTTGGTGGGACAGTCCTACTTGAACACAAGGTCTCACTTAAGACCTGGGAAAATTCAGACAGTATAGGCAGAGAGGTTGTTTGTAATCCAGGTCATACTTCTTCTCCTCCCTGGCAAAATACACACTATGAGATTGTGCCAGGAGTCTGAGAGAGTAGACCTGGGTGCTCTATCTGCTTCTGGTGGGGACAAATGGGTTTTCCTGACATAACGTCAAATCTGCCACTGTGTCACCTTCATTTTTGTGTTTTGGCACCTGTGTTTTCCCACTTTGAGTCTCATGGTGAGAAGCTGCACTGTTTCCCTCACATCATGACCCTGGATAATGTTTTCCTAAGTGACTCAGACTGGTAGCCAGTGTTGACTCCCAGTCAGGAGCAGCTCAAACATTTTTTAATTTAACATGGATGGTTTTATTATTTCTGGGTTTGTAGTCCTTAACGTTCACTTTTCATTTGAAAGGTGGCTTCTTCTCAGGTTGTCTATCAGAATCTCTGACAGACCATGAAAGTGTCTGACATTTAGATGTTATAGCAACAAGTTTGAGGGGGAAATTCCACAGAGAAAAAATTCAAGTTGATGATATTGTACAAATAGGTCCGGTAAGGGAATGTGTATGGATTCCCTAAAACTAAAATTGGGATGTTGTGGGACAGGACATATCACCATGAATGTCATGATTCATGTATTGCAAAATGTCTCATGGTTGATAACCATTCTTAATTGCCTATGCATAGTTCATATTGTTTTCTCTTAATAATTATATACACTACTCCATCTTAGGTATTTTAGTGACTGGGTAACAGTCCCTGCACTGCCCCTCTGCCATTTGCTTATCTTAAAATAGATTGCTGATTTCATATTGATGTAAAATTTGGCTTCAGGCACTGCTCTATCTGTTATGTTTTTTAGAAGAGTAATATAGGTCACTAGGAAGCATCTTACCTTCTCTGGGATATTTGATATATAGTTTGCGCTTTTAGTTTTCAAAACTGAAATTATATCAGCTGTTGTTCATAAGTACAAAGAAGTGAATTGGTGAACTAATAGAGCTTTGTCCAAACACAAATTGATCTTTTTTTGTGTATGCCTTGAATAATAAAGATGACTAACAGAAGAGAATTAATTATAAGCATTTAGACTACGAAGGCTATATAAGTTATTAATAGATTCACAAACAAACGCATATGGCTAAACATATGTGGGTGAACAAAATAGTTTTGCATCATTTTCACTGTTAAAAACAGCCTCTCCACAGCAGGCTTTGGTTCTTTAATTTTTGAAATCAAGAGAAGTCCTTAAATCAGTGCAGCAAAAAATTCTCTGTAATTCTCTGGTCTGCTTCACTCTGAGTGCTGGTATTTTGTACAAGCTTGGGATTTAGTAATCAAATTTTCATGTTTAATTGATGTTTTCTTAGTCTGGGAGACTGTAAAAGGGATATATTTTGTCATTTGAGGTATTCTGGGTTGTAACAGACAATCCTAAGCAAAGGGAAAACATAATGAATGCTAGGACTCTAGGTGTAGAAATAGATAAAATTCACAAGTAGAGACAATACATGTCTTGAAAATTTTAAAGTAAAAAAACCTACCAAAATGTTAAGCTGTGCTTTAAATATTTCATTTGAAAATCATATGTGGAACATTTTGAGGTTTTGTTATTTCCTTGTATTATTTCTTCTGCCTGTGATTTATCTTCTTTTCTCTGAAATACATGTTGGTTATCTTGGTGGAAGGAGCACGAGGGCTACAGACAGCATATATTTTTCATTCACATCTGAGCACCACAGAGAACAAGATACCATGCTTAAAAACTTTCCTGTTGACTGCCCCTATTTATTACTTACTGCATATGTTTTGACTCATTTCCAGGTTATTAAGGTTGATTCCTCAATTTTCATGTAGAAAACTTAGGACATAACATGAAAAATGTGAAACAATTTTAGTTTGGTTTGGTTTTTCCTTTAAAATTGGTGTTTATATCCATGGCTCACTGTGTTCTTTTGTTGCAGGCTTGATAGATAACTCTGGTCTGAGGCTAATTTATACTCCAGTTTTAAGGAAATATGATGCTGGGGTTATTGAAGCTGGTCTTTGGGTCAGCCTCTTCCACAATATCCCACCAGGCATGCCTGAATTTGTGTCAGAAGGTCACTGCACACTGGAATGTCTGGAAGAGGTATGACCCCTGCCTGAATCCATTGATTTTCACTCCTAGGAATAGTTTTGGAGCATCATTTTAACTTTTCAGGAAGATTGATAGTTACTGGTTAAAAGACATGAGAGCAAAGGCATCTGGTTGTACATGTTGCCCTCCAAAACACTGAGCTTTTTTGAACTGGATGTTTGGATTGCTCAGTGTTCAGGATGCTTAACTTACAGGAGTAATACTGGATGACACAATGCTTGCAATGTTTTAATTTTGTGTTGAATATATAAGCATACACTTCTTTTCCATGGCAAATCTATTAGTAACTTGGAATAGCTAGCCCAGGAAATATGTTGAGACTAATTCAGACCTGTGCATGTGCAAAAGGCTCCTAGTGATGAAACAAGGCCTGAAAGGTCTTCTTAGAGCAATCAGAAACTGAAGACCTGAACAGGTTTGGTTGTATGGCCCAAAGTACAATTATGCATTTATTAAATACTTGGTTTCATTAAGATAACTTAAATATCTCTGCAGGTAATGGAAGCATTGTCTAAAATCTGTGATTAGTGTATCATAGGAAGTTCTCATATACTTCGTAATTTATAGGTGAAGGTAGAATCAAGAACATGGTTTACTATGAAGACCAAATTAGATGCAGACTTTAGAGTTTGTTCTTGGATGTGTTAAATATTTCATATTGTCCTAGCATTTTTTCAGCCTTAAAACACTTGAGTAATCTATTATTGTGAGGTTTCTGAACCTAAGACTGTTTTTGAAAGGTATTGTGATAACAGATTGTTTCTACCTTGAGCTCTGAACAAGAACCAAAGTTGAGCATACTCAAAGTTTAGATCAGTAATCTCAGCTAGAATGGGAGTGATGTCAGATTTGTGTCAATTTGGAAAAGTTAATTTTCAAATGTTTTTGTCCTGGAAAAAGTTTCAGATGTAAATGTCCAGTATTTCACCATCAGTTCACTTGAAGATGGGAAGTAGAGCATATTGTAATTATAACCTCTCAATTTTAAGTGCATCTCTTGACACAATATTGATGATAATGTAATTCATAACTTTATAGAAATTCTTTTTCACAATAAACATCCACATTCACCAGTATCAGCCATTAGCACTAAAATAATGTGCAGGTTTTAGTATGACTCCCTTAGAAGTCATAAACTATTGAGAATTATTTGCAGTCTAGTAGATTTTTGACTAAAAAAGTGTGCAGTAGGACTAAAACCAGATGAAATCTAGCCCTTTTTTTTTTGTATATAAACCTTAATTTCACCTATAGGTTTGATTTCATTCCAGACTGCATTTTGTTGTAAACTGAGTGAATGAAAAATACATTAATTAATATATTTTCACTCTGTCTGTACATGGCATTACATTATATTGCATTGCATTTGGGAACACTGATAGTGTTGGTTTCCCTTGGCCAGGCTTTAGGTGCAGAGAGACCTGCTGGAATTCAAGTGTTTGCAGTACTTCTTCATGCCCATCTTGCTGGCAGAGCTATCAGGATGCGTCACTTTCACAACGGCGAGGAGCAGAAGCTACTTGCTTATGATGATGAGTTTGACTTCAACTTCCAGGAGTTTCAGTATCTGAAAGAAGAAAGAACCATCTTGCCAGTATGACACTTAATTCTTTCTCTGAAAGTGTTTAACAGATCATGTGACTAACATTTTCTCACATTTAGGATTAATTTTGCCACGGAATTTCTTATCATTGCATCATAACATTCTTGAATGTTTTTTTAATTTTTCCACTTATTGTAGAGAAACTAATTCATTAAAGTTTTGTTGTCTCAGGAATGTCCACACAATTCACCACAGAACTCTAGTCCATCAATTCAAGCTATTCTTTGAGTATGTTTGGTATCCACAATGACTTGATTTGAACTTTACTATCACAAATGTTTGAACAAAGCTGATTAGAAAATCCCGGGTGTGCCTGACTGTGCCATCTTTGTGCATCCAGCAAGATGTATAATGGAAATGTCAGTGCATAGCTTTACAGAGTTGTTGGAACCAAGTAGCACATCCTCTATACTTGCACACAGCAAGTGTCCAGTCTTGCAAACATGTCTACAAATCAGCCATGTCTTTTGTTTGTTTCACAGTTTTTGTTGTTGGGAGAAAAACTCCATGCTCAGGTTTCACATGAGGCTTCATTAGTAAACAAAACTCTTTTGAAAAAGAAATCATACAATTCTATCTACTGTACTTGTGAAAATAACAACAGAATAGTAACAGAACTTGTAGAAATGTTCCAACTTCAATTACTTTATAAAGCAGCAATTATGCATAGATATTGCATGAAAAGAGGTTGTATTTTTTTTTGTCTGAGTCACTCATTTAAAAATTATTCACTCATCTTCGAGCCAGCATCTTTTTTGAGGCTTTGCCCCAGGGACAGAAAGTTTAGTGCTGCAAAGTCTGCATGCTCCAGATCTGGCCAGCAGAGTAGCTTGTCCTGGCACATGGGAACAAGCCTGTTACTTATTGGAATTGGTCAGACTCAAAATGTCAGAAAAGACCACTGAAATGGCTGAACTTCAAGTATGATCCGGAGCTCCATGACTTAAACTTCCAGGATTCTCTTCAAGTCCCTTTCTCTCTTATGTCTCTTCTCCCACACTGGAAGACTATAAAATTTGTACTTTAAAGACAAGAAGCTAAAATGCTAACTTTCCAGTTTAATTTCTACAACAAAACCTGAATGTTCAAGTGCAGCATTTACTCTCTGAAGTCAAACTGCTTGTACTATATAGGGACTTCAAAGACAAACTGGTGCTACCTCCTCAAGGAAAGAAGTGTTGAAGGGTTTAGGAAGAGGGCTGGCAGAAGATGACAGGTTTGCAGAGAAAGCCTGTAATATTTTTAGGAAAATCCATGCAGATCATAGAGGAAGGCCTCTTACAGTTCAAGAACATAAGGGAATAGACAGCAGACAGACTAAAGGAGGTATTTGATGGTATCAGCAACTTGAAAAAAAAACCCAAAACACCTCAAGTAGAAGCTGGAATTCTTTCTCTGAAGAGAGCCTTTTTCCATGCTGTTCTTTGTTTTTATCTTATGCAAAACTACTAATGCATTTTTACATACATCATCAGGTGTAATTCAGAGAGCAGTCTAACCAAATAACTAATAATATTGTAGTTTTTCATGTAATTTTTCTACTTATTCTCAGTTTCTATAAGCTCTTCCAAGGGTGTATCCTTCTTTTCGCTTGCGGAATCCAGGTAATTTGCTTTCTTCTTGTATTAGCTCTGTCTTCTCAGTTTGGAAGCAAGAGATCAAATATCACAGAAGGAATAGTTTTAGTGAACCTTATACAGTCTGTAAGCTGTGAGAGCCAGAGACCTCACAGATGGGAACCAGCATATTCCCACTGGAAGCAGTGAAGCTGTGCCAGTTCACACTACTTCATAAATCTCTGTCTCCATTTGGCTGACATGAGGCTGACACACCTTCTTCCAGTAGCCTGGAGTACAGATTGTGCTAACATTGATCTGACAATGAGACAGCCTTCAGGAAAGGAGAAATTCTCAGGCTTTAAAGGATGATCTGATTTTTTCAGAGAAGTATAATGGGTGATACGGAAAGCTGATGATACAAGAAAAATAAACCAAAACAAATAAACATCTGCATCCTTGTCACATGAAGTTGACCAAAATATCAGTTTTTTGATACCTGGTTATGTTCTTGAATATTTTAATTTCTACTTGATTATCATGGTGATTTTGAGATTTTTACTTGATTGGGTAGAAGGAGTAAAGGTATTACCAAACAGTATGCCCAGACAACAAACCAGTTAATTGTAGGTACTTGAGAAGATAACTATTAAACCTTTCCCATACATATCTGTCAATGTAGTGAAGTCTTTCCCTGACACTCCTCTACTCCCAGGCTTGGCAGAGAAATACTTGTTATTGCGATGCGGAAAACTTTCTTTTCCTCATTTGCCAAATATTTCTATTGAAGTTTGCAGGATAAATTGGCCTGGGTAAAGTAGCACAGAATGAGTTTTGGAGCAAGAATCATTTATATACATTGTATACTATGCAATTTTCCAGAAAATTGGATAACAACTGAGCACCTTCATTGCTATTAAAAAAAAATCCAGACAACACTCTCAATAAGACTCCATTTAAATCCTGTCTGGGATAGTATGAATGGTAAGTGCCAAGGCTTTAACATATGGCAATTACCTAACCCCTCATTTTTCCAAAGAGTCATATTCACTATTCTGATGTTTATTTCTTAAGTGTTCACTATCACCTGTGGTTACCTGAAGCTGGTGTGAATAAAGTTCAGAACTGTGAACTTCCTAAATTTTGTGTTTCAGGGAGACAATTTAATCACAGAATGTCACTACAGTACTGTGGACCGAATTCGCATGACGTGGGTAAGCAAACTTTTAGTGGATCAAAATAAGAACACAGCTAATATTGGAGGCTAAAACATTTTTCATGTAATACTGTTAAACGAGAGTGAACTTACATGCTAATGCCTGCATGCATGTAATTGTGTATTGTCTTTCATAGATTCTTAGGTTTAAAATCATCTGAACTGCTGTGATCGCAATCTGATCTCTTAGATATGACATTCATATGATTAGTTTATAAAAATAAGCATATCAGCTCAAAAAAATTCTTTAACAGTCAAACATTGATAGTATAAGGAGTGCTTTCTTGACAACATGTATTCAAATTCTTCATATTCTAATGAATTATTTTTATTAACTTGTTACTTATTTTCCCCGAAAGTTGTAATTGCCAGTTCTTGCAAATTGGTTTTTATTTAAGATGTGGCCAGGATGTTCCTGGAGTATTTAGTTTTGTGCCTAACATAGAATCCAGGCAGAATGCAGGTCCTTTGGACTGAGAGATGCGTCAAGGACCCCTCCATCTAGAGAGTCCAGCTCAGGTTTGGCGTACATCAGTGCAGGCTCCTCAGTGCAGAGTTAGAGATTGGCACCAGCTGTCATGATGCAGCCACTTGGTTTTGGAGGTAAAATCAATTTGATTGTTGGGACATGAACTGGGCTGTGTTAGTTGGCTATGAAAACAGAGCGTGATGCCAGACCCACTATGTCTATGGGAGGCATATAGCTACCTTTTCCTGGATCTGATCTTGCTTCCTGGGGAGGGACTGGTTCCAGATCTCCAAGAGATGAGACCTGAGGGGTTTCAGTTCTTCAGGGAAGAACTGTTCCTGCCATCCAGAGAGCACATGGATACCTCTCCCTGAATCATGGCTTGCATGTAGGCACATGCAGCAGTTATATTAAGAAAAGCAAAATAGCAAGAATGGAGGCTTTTAACTTTTTCCCTGTTTTCCTGTGTGGTGACCACACTAGCTCTTGGCCCCTGTTCATGTGTTTTGTCTTCTCCATTCCTTTTCCTGTGGTTCTGTGAGATTTGTACAACTGTTCCCACACAGGATTTAGGAACATGACGCTCATAATCTTGTTCATATTTACCAAGATTAATTTTAAGTTAGTTGTTTGCCCGGTGGTTCTCAATGGAATACTGTTTAAGATTCTTTTTCTTCTGCTAACTAGAAATGTTACTCTATTTAGTTATTTTATACTTAGTGCTCATTTTTTCTTGAGTCCACTTTATCTGTTAAGATAAATATTTGTTTTCTTTCTTACTCTTTATCTGGAAATGTGCTTACAAGCAGAGTCCAGATAGATAAATATTCCATCCCAACCTCCTTTTTACTAGGTGAAGCTCATTTAATTTCCTACTAAACAGATTAATTTGCCTACGAGGGTTTTTTTATCCCTATTCTGAAACATAGTAGATACAAGTATCTTGGAGACAACCAAAAGCAAACCTGAACTTCTCAGATAGTACTCTTTAACATAATAGAAGTTTTATTTTGTTCATAGTTGTTCTCTCTGATGTCTTTTATCATGGAAGCTATTGCATGAGCTTGCTGAGTATTTTGTAATTAATTATGTAATAACTTCTTGCTACTTGATAACTGAGTGTACAAGATAAACTTGTTGAATTGGGTCTCCTGATACACCTTTCATTAGCATGTAAATGCTAATCAGTGATTTCATCTGTGGGATTCAAATGCTACCTTGATTAAAAGAAAAATCCCATTTTCAGGGTGGTCTGAGCACCAGGAATGAAATGTGCCTGTCATATCTGCTCTATTACCCAAGAATCAACCTCACCCGATGTGCGAGTATTCCAGATATAATGGAACAGCTCCAGTTCATTGGTGTTAAGGAAATCTATAGACCAGTCAGGTATGTAAAATATTTATGAATATGTGTAGCACCTCTGTCTGTGGGATTATAGGATCATTTTTATAGAACTTTTCTTTCTGGTAGCACAGCATGGTCACTCATGGCACTTTTTTTGATCAATATGCTTTGCTGCTAAGTATTTCTCCTGCCAAATTACTCTGGGGATTGTTTGGTTTGTTTTTTTTTTCACTTTTGATAGAAAAGCAGTTTCTTCTTTCACAGAAATAATATTGTTCACATAAGGGGTTTTTTCATCACAACCATCTGATTGTAAACTATGTATCAATGTTTTAAATGTATAGATTTATTAAAACATATCAACATTTCATGTATAGAGAAATCATTTTGAAAAGATTTTGCAAGCATAGGTATTGAATTACCCTGAGTAGACTTGTTGTCAACAAGTCTCTTTTTTTTAATGCACAAAAGAGGAAGAAGTAATAAATTAGAAAGGAAGGGATTAAGACGATATTAAATTATCCATAATAAAAGAGAAATGGTAGATAAGGACCATGGTAAGACCAATGAAAGAATGCAGGCTTTGGAAGAATAGCAAATCAGAGGCTGATATGCAAGGTGAGTAGAGAGAAAAACATTAAACCAGTGGTAGAATTCTAGCAAAGAGGAAGAAAAGAGTGTTTTAGGTGAACTGTTGACTACAGGAGCTTTAATTTTGTGCAAAGACACAGTCTCCCAAGTCTTGGACTCCTACTGTTCAGGGAAACAGAAAACTGCACATTTTTGAGTTGCAAATCTATGTCAACTTTTCCTCCTAATAAAAATAACCCATATCTGACTATTGGCCCATTCATCAGCTCAAAAAGGGTAATATTATTTTATTGTAAGATCTGTCTACTTCAGTGCTCCACAAATGTTAAATATCCCCTCTGTGAATGATGAAGCTTGGGGGCTGTTACCCCTTAGGCAATGCAGGTTCCATAATAACCACCATGCAAGGTCCACACAATTCAGCTGGCAACTGACCTCACAGGATGGTGATTTTAAATAGGGTGTTGGTGTTTCTCTGGCAAATTCATAGATGTTTTGCTATCCTTTTTCATGACAGTCCTTGTGCTGGTTTAGAGGTAAGCCAGCAGGAGAAATGAGCTCAACACGAGAGAGATTGTAAGTCAGAGCTACAATTTAATAATAACACTACAGTAAATACACTGACACAAAAGGGAAATTGCTTCCAACTCCCAAAACCCAGCTGTATAACCCAGTGCCCTGGGGTACAAACCCAAAGGGGTTTGTTAGCCTTATGCTGAGACCCGTGTGGCTCTCCCAAGTCCAAAGCAAAAAGAAGTGAAAAAACCTGTTGGTGCAGGTGATGGCTGTAGTCTCGTTGAGAGTGGTGGTCTCCTCCTGTTGAGGTCCTGCTGCTCCTCTGGGTCCAACAAGAGGTTCCCAAGGTCTTCTCACCTACCCCTTTTTGTACCCTCAGGGAGCACCCAGTCCCTCCCCCAGGGCGGGGACTCACACAATGGGTGATTAACTCTGTGAGTCATGGGGTATTTTTGAACTGTTGGTGGCCCATTAGCAGCTACGTCTCCTCAGGCTGGGAGTGGAGGTGCTAACGACTCCCTGGGAAGCTGCTGCAAATAGGTCATTGACCTTGGGAATTAATAGATGGGGTAGAATACACAGCTTTGATCACCTCCTACACAGTGACAACTGGTCCCACCTGCTGAACTAGGATAGTCCTCATCAAGAATAAAATGCTTCCAGCGTGTTGTGGGATCTGCCTTTTCTGCTCTTTAATGTCAATGGGATGATCTGCACAATATAGCTCATTAAGAATGATTTCCAGAATCTAACATAAAATTTAAATTTTGGTAGGAGATGGGAGGAATTCCAGTATAGACCAGTTAAACCTGTTTGAATACATAAAAATCAATAAAGAGTGTATTTCAGGTTTGAGGTATATCTCATAGCGCTTAAAATTAAAGCATCTCAACAGCAGATCAAGAGTGGTAGTGTTTGTAAATAGTGAGAAGAATCAAACCAGTTCCCAAATGAATAAAATGGGGAAAATAATCAAACAATAAAAAGTAGACGGCACTATTAGCAGGGAAAGATAAATTACAATTGTATTGTTAGTTACACTAAACTAAGTTAATTGTTAATAGTTAATAGTGCCATCACACTTACATTTTAAAAGTTGTCTTTCCTTACACAGCTTATCTTAACAAGCCATATAAAACTATTACTGCAAAATAATTTGATGTTTAGGTTTGGTGGTCTTAGTTCTGAAATTTATATTCAAGAAAGAAGAGTTTGAAGGAAGCCACAGTACAATCAATGTCTACTTAATTTTCCACACTATTTCCATTTACAATCTCTTTTAACACAGAGAGAACAGAATTTCTAAATTAGAACTAGCAAAAAGAGTCTTTCTGAGCTTAGAAAGAAAATATTCTAACAAATGTATGCTCTCTTGTGTGTTCATTCATGATAACTGTACTTAAGGAAAAAATGCACATTTGGCCTGAGGAAATAAGGATGTTCTGAATAGAGTAAGTATGCAGACTGTCTGCCACAAATGGAATAGTAATTAGAAGAGGAGATTATTAATGCCTCTAGTATTTATGACCTAATCCACAATTCTTGTTTCATTAAGCTCTGTCAGCCTAAGGATATGTGACCTGATACTCATCTCTCTTGTGTCAGTCTAACAGCGAAATTGCTTCACTGACTCCTCTAAAGTCTCTCTTGACTTACACATAAAGGCAAACTAGAAGCAAGCTCAAGGCACTGTAGCTCTCTTTAAAACATTTTTCCTCAGTCTAGTGGCACAGACTATGGTTTAAATCATGAAGAGCTCAGATGAAAGTGATTGGGCTACAGTACTGCAAAACAGGTACTTGATTAAAATTATGTGCTATATGCAGAGATACTGAGTGGAGCAGAACTCTGGCACAGGCAATTTACCCAAAGTCAATGGGAGGGAGCCAACTTCAAGATAACACAGAGTGCTATCTAAAGTGCTTTGGAAAGACTACTAATATTCCAATCTAAATATTAATTAGGTTACTTAGATAAAGTTTGGGATACTTTTGTTCTTCCACTAGCTGTATTGGACTTTGTGTTTTAAAAACTTGACCACTATGTGGTTTCCATTCATCCCAGGAGAGTCAAACAAAGAGAAAGTAGGAATAATGGAAAATGTTTTCTTTAGTTTTGTTTTGTTTTTCTAATTTTCCTTTTTTACTATTTTTTAATTTCCTTTACTAAATGAAAGACAAGAAATCTCATTATTTCCCTTTCCACATCTTTGGCTGGTGGGTAGAGTGATTGTCCCCATTTGTTCATGGGGAGGATTTCCACACATGGGCAAACAGATCTCTCAGAGCAGCTTAGCAAGTCCCTCTATACCGCTTCTTGTCAAAAGTCCCCTTACAGTAGGCATGTAGGAACATGACAAAAGACAAAGTCCACACCACCATTTATTCTCTATTGCCAATCAATGCCGGACAGATCAATCCCTATGCTAGGCTCAGTTTTGACCCTATTATCTGAGTTATGACCAGAGCTCGTCAGAACCATCTGTAAGCAGCTTTCTAATGGCAAATGTTTCTTGGAAATCTGGCCTGCCAAACCTCAGAGAAGGTGTGGCTTTCTTTTGGTTTTAGATTGGGATTTTTGTGGGGTTTTGCTTTTCTTTTTTTCTTTTTTCTTTTTTTTTTGAGAAGTTACAGCAGATCGGTTTTGTATTGACTGTGTATTCAGTTTGTAGATCAGAGAACAGCAATGTAACTCTTTAAGTCCTTCATTTCTAAAAGCATCTCACAGCAAGTCCCAAATTACTGACAGCCTTCCATATGTCTGTTAAAATCTATGAAACCGCTTCATTTTTCAGTAGAACAGAACTTAACGGTGATTGTGAGCTAGGCATAATATGCATAGTAGTAGTACACTTATTTTTCTGAATAGATTCTCCAAAATATTTTCCTCATCAGTTCCAACCTGATAGCATTTATGTGGGTTTTTTTATATCTAATTGTAGTTTTTTTTGTCTTTTAGGACTTGGCCTTTCATTATCAAGAGTCCTAAGCAATATAAAAACCTGTCTTTTATGGATGCAATGAACAAATTCAAATGGTCCAGATCAGAGGGTCTCTCTTATAATAAACTTGTGCTTAAACTACCCATGAATGTGAGGTGTTCAAAAACAGATAATGCAGAATGGTCGGTAAGTCTGCGTGTTGAAAATGAGGCAATGATGCCATGAAACAAATGTGATTTACTCTGTTTCATTGCATATGAATAAATAACTGTCTTTGGAACAAATAATAATAATAATAAATAATAAAATAAATAATATGTCTTTGGAATAGTTACATGGCTGATACAACATTTACATACAATAACAAATGATGAGAAAGTTTTATCAATGTTTGCATCTAACTCAAGTTCTAGAAGCATTTAAAAAGAAAAGTTTGATCGGCACTTGGGATCAGTAATAGGAGAATAGAGACTTTCAGTGTTGCTGGAACAGGCCAGAGAGTAACCATGTGTGTCCAGATTAGCTGACCAAGTCACGAAGCTGTTTTCCCTTGGCTGCCTCCATGGTGAGAGACTTACATTAGGGTCTTGCGATGGATGACTCAAAATCCCTAAATCAGGTTTCCTCTCTAAGTCACCTTCTAGGGATAGGCTTATTGACTGCATAAGGAAGCCTCAAGAATCTACCTTCTTAAGTCAGGCATCTAGACAACCTAAAGTTATATGTGCACTACTGCAATATCTCTTGCTTTTCTGTTTGTTTTTTGTTGTTGTTATTGTAGAATGGTTTATAGTATTGGGCCAAAGAAGTGTCTGTTTCCTTTGTGCACCTTTGTAAGATTTTATCTTCCATAGGTTTCCTTTACTTGTCTTCTGATGAAGGAAACTGTAAGATAAAAAATAATTCCCAAGGAAGTTATTATTTATTCTAAATGTCAACTGATATTTTACCAGGACTTCTGGAAAGAGCTGTCATCTTTAGTGTTGATGTGTGTTTAGAAAGAATGGCTAGTGTGTGTAGTATCATCCCTGAAAGGGACGCTGAAAAATATGTATTGCTCTTTGAACTACTTTACAGACTCCAAATTCAAGGCTCTACTACCTTTTTTTGAGCTTTTCTTCTCAGAAGAGAAGATTGTCTCACTGTACTGGCTTATTTCCTATTGTGATTTCAGTCCAGTGTAGCAGAGCTGATATGAGATACTATTGATGAAAACTCCCTAGGAAAGGACATTTGCCGCATTCTTCTAACCCTGGAAAACAGCCTGTGCTGCCTCACAGCATACCCACACAGTCCTTTCAAGTGGCTGAGAAATTGTCCCTCCTGCAGTGATGTTCTTGGGTTTTTCCAACATTGATCAGACTTTTCTGCCCAAGAAATGTCAAAGAAATACTGTTTACTATAAGTAAACAAAGACGTTATGTTTTTTTTTTCTAGTATTTGTCCCATTGTAGACCTCCTGTAAAAAGTAGTAATTGACAGTATATGTGACTTTTTACCAGTTTTGGTTAAACTTCTCGACTTTTACAGCTGTGGCCAGTAGAAGTTACACAGTCACTCTTTCATTGATTATTTGTCAGAGGACAAGTTAAGATGATGACAGAAATTTTATCAAGAGAGAATAGGCTGCTTCTTTTTTTTAATGGTATACTTTCTGGAAAATGCTGTTCCTTTTTATCTTACAGGATGAAAGAATGATACTTACAACTTAAAGAGCACAGTCAATGAATGAGCTCACTGGAGCTGGGAGTTCTTAGTTCTTCCTTTAAATCATAGTTTCCTATTTCAAATGACTAGGGCATATTCATCAAAGCTAAGATTAGGACTCTTTCCTTTCCCTTCCATTAACAGAGATACTACACTAACAGAGATATTACATCTTCATCAAAATCCAGAACCTGAATGGCCAAACAATCCATGGCTTGTTACAAGAAAAAAGTTGAAGCAGAGAAACTGAGTTGAAAATACCTTCATGCTTCTACAGCAATGGTCTCTTGTTCAGCTTTTAGTTCTGTGTTGTGTTTGCTAAGATTAAGTCAATATTTAGGTGTTTGGGGTGTTTTTCTGAAGTGCAGAATAATTGAAACATGGAAGAAAAACCCAAAGCAAGCACATGCTATGCAGGTGGACATTCAAAATTTCAAAAGTATTTATGCCCAGGAGCTTGCTTTTTGCAGGGCTTATTTTCTTTATCATGTAGGGAGTACATTTAGTAAAAGCAAGCCAAGCAGTGTACACAAATATCTCCAATTTCATGTCAAAATGATAACAAACTTGTACTTATACCAAATCCCATAAAAATTGCACTGAATTCTAAGGGAAAAGTGGAAAATTCTCAGTATATAGAAATATGACACTGTGGTATGTGACCTTGCTTGAACAGGGACATGGAAACAGATGACCTTCAGAGATCACTTCCAACTTCAACAAGTCTGTGATTCTGTGAAATAGTGTGCACACGATTAGCTGCTTTGTACATGCAAGTGTAAGCCTTGTACATAGAAATGAATATATTCAAACATCATCCTTTATCCCAATTGCACTGTGACAGTGTAAACTTACAATTTTATCTGCCAGAAGGATGAAAACTGCAACCAAACCAACAAAACAATCCCACAAAGCAAAATAAGATCACCCAAATCAAGAAACCAAAACCTACCTAACCTTGCTTTACTGCAGAGGGTGTTACTGTTTACAGATGCTCTTGAGCTGAGAACACTGGATGTGCACACTGGCTGCTCATTTTGCATGCAATATATTAATATTTTTACTGAGCTTGATGTCTCCATAGTAAGAGTCACAACCCCAGTACGAAACTAACAATAGGTTCTCATGCAAGCTGCCAGCTAGCTTGAGAGCAAAAGACAGTTTTCTAATCTTATGTGGCAAAACTCTGATCATTTTTTGTTATTTTAATTGTAGATACAAGGCATGACGGCTTTACCCCCTGAAATAGAGAGACCATACAAGATGGATCCAGTAATATGCAGCTCATCTTCCTGTTCAAGTTGCAGTTTACTCCTCATCCTGTGGTTTGTTGTACACATCACAGCCAGTACCA
Source organism: Sakesphorus luctuosus (assembly GCA_013396695.1). Classification (NCBI taxonomy): domain Eukaryota; kingdom Metazoa; phylum Chordata; class Aves; order Passeriformes; family Thamnophilidae; genus Sakesphorus; species Sakesphorus luctuosus. The sequence continues at coordinate 1,214,966 of VWZD01002460.1, forward strand.
TAGGAAACATTGGGTCCTTTGTATAATAGTTTTTATTCATTTGTGTTCTGTATGCCATGCAAGTCCTGATGTGTTTGCACTGTTGCAATTGTAGATTTATTTTTTTAATAAACTAAATTTGCCAGTTCAAAATAAAATGTGTACAACCTCTGGAAACTGTGGGTTTTTTGGTTTTCAGTGTAAATTATGAAACACAGTAAGTACACTGACACATTGCATACTGAAATCTTCTGTACAAATTTCTTACACTTTATCCTGACTTATTTTCACGTGGTGCTTTCAAAGTCATGTGTGTATATGGGCAAAATTAATAAACTAAAAGCAATCTAGTTAACCACATTCAACCTGATGTGTGCTGTATTATTTTGTCTTAGTTCTTGACATCTTCAGTTAATGAAATTACTGCTGTATGGACAGATCTTATGAACATATATTTGTCTCACTGACGTGCTGTGAAGCCACAGGGAAGACATTTCATTCAGGGAAGACACTTCTGTGAGCAACACACTGCAAACCATCTCAGCTCCTGAGATAAACTAGAGCTATGGGTGTAAAAGGGATGAAAACACAGGCAGAACCCAAATCTCTCCATAGTGAATCCCATACAAGTCCTTTGGAACCCCAATCTCCTCACAGTGAATCCTGTACAAGTACTTTGCCTTGGTTGGCATTTCATTTTCCTCATTCCTGGTAATTTGGTGGTTTTGTTCTGTCTTAAGATACTTTTCCAGAGAGTAAATCTTTGGCAAGAAGAAGGTGTTCCTTTTCTGGATTTGATCAGGACAGCAGCAGCAATAAAGATTTCATCGTCAGGCTCTGGCATGCACAGGGTACCAGAGTACAAGACTGCCAGCAGGTATTGTTAGCAAATGCTGAGCATCACAATAGGCCAAACTGCTGGTTAAGAGGGGTTTTTCCTCTTCTATATGTACAATGTTTTATTTATTTTTTTATATTTGGAAATTGGCAACTTCTTGACTCAGATGGTGTTGGGCAAGCAAGGTTCCCAAAACAGACCCAACTGATTGCTCACCAATGAAGCTGGGCAACACAGTAGAAAAGAACATTGAACATTTAAAAAAATTCTTCATTTTTGTAGGCATACTGCACTTACAGTAAGATACAGTTTTTTCAGAGTTGCATAAACTTTACTGGAGTTTGTCTATAAAAATAAGTTGGTTTGGATTCTGAGTACTTCCCTGATTATTGCAGCACCTGCACTGAAACTATCTTCTGTAACTTGGTTACATGCAGACTTTGTTATGTACATTTTATGTCATTGAGCACTCTTGTGTAGTATGGTGAGTCCAGAGCAGATCAAGAATCTGACTGAGCTGCAATAAACAGGTTTTCAGCCCATTTTTGTTCAGTGACTGTTAACGACTGATACCACCTGTCTGTGCAGTTGCTCCTCTTAATGAGGCTTTTCTGATGCAAAGAAATACCACATAAGAAGGTAAATAAGGAGAGGATTTGAGAAATGTCTTCTCTGCATTTGAGAAGTGAAAAGGAAAACATTGCAGAGCTGGTAAGGCTCCTCTATGGGTAGCCAAAGTGACAATGCATGTGATAACTGACACAGGAGAGAGGCACTGAAGCAGCTAATGCCTCAAATAGAGAATTCATCAAGTATAGATTAATTTTCTAGGAGATGTAACAATATAATTACAGAACTTACATATAAAGGGAATTTAAAATGACCCATGAATGTCAAGTTTCACAGGGCCTACTATATCCTCCTGATGCTGTGTCTGCATTTGGAGTAGGAACAATGCCTACCAAATCCTGGGAAATTTCTTTTCTGTTGTTGGGCAACTGCTTGACCTACATATTCCTGGAGAGTGATATACCCTGCCATTCTTCCTTTGGTCCTGGATAAGGCAAGGAAAAGGTGTATGTCAAGGATGTTTTTGGACTAAACCTCTGAGGTTTCAATAAGAAATGTAACTTCTTCCTGTTAGCAGGAGAACTCTGCTCTTCTGTTTTGTGTTCCCAAATGCAACTGGTTGAAAAACAAACCCCAGACATAGCTATAGTAAATTATAGACAGAAAATTTCTCTGAATGATTATTTGTACATATCTCTGTTGAATGTGAAAAGCTATAGGCATCCTCCAGCTAAGGTATCATTGAGTCTAGGATGCATCTTATTGTAAAAGCAGTCAGAGGGAACCTTGGCCTTTCTTATGCTTAAACACACCCATAAAATGGGCATGTTTGAATAGCTTTTTGTCAAGAATCAAGAGGAAAAACAATGGGGAATGAAATGAGAAAAGAGCATTTGTGTTGGACAGGGGAGACCTTTCACATGCAATGTTGTGTCTCATTTGCTACTACTGGCATCCATTCTAAGCTGACTTGGTTTTGCAACAAAGATAAAGCAGATGTAGGGTTATTTTCCATTCTGGCTGTTCTCTGATTTGGTGCAGTTTCTTATCTATGGGAATTTCCTTTCTCTGGGCAACCATCCTAAGAACATGTGAACAGATGGGTGTTTGCTGTTGCCATCCAGTATGCCACAAGATGATGTAAAGCAAAGCCAGCTCAAAAAGGATGTCTGTGAGAGATAGCTGGAAGTATATCAGGAAGACCTGTCACATATATTAAACATTCATTTTTGTTTAACCCACAACTGCTTTATGACTTCTGGAGGTTTGGAAAGGAAAATTTTACTTCACAGGTAAATAAAAAGAGGGACTGGTGATACAGCTCTGGGATGCTTCCAAATAAAAGGATCCAAACCAGATGTAACATTATTAAAGAAACTTAAAATAAGAAAACAAATAAAAACTAACAGTCTGAAATAGCTGAAATTTCAAACAAGGATAAAAGTGAGAAATGCCACGAGCTAACTCTATGTCACTGACATAAAAAATGTATGCAGCAAGCAGATACCTAGTCACACTGCATATGAAAAGCTCTCAGACACAGATTTCTGTGGTTTTCTTTCATTATTGTGCTTTGGTAAAGCAAATGCTCTTGTTTTGTATTTCTACCCAAAGTAGGCATAATAGTTATAGTTAAAAGTATACACAGTAAATACTATTATCAAATGAACCATGCTAGAGGAGAAGATGTGTATACAGTGAAAAATCTATTACTCTGAGATGATGGGCACAAAATGACTAAACACAATACTGTATTTTAAAGATTATATCATTACAGCTTTTCTGTGTGAAGAAATGTGTTAAGAGATTCCAGTAAGAAGCTAAACATATAAATATTTTAGTGGGATAAGGGGTTGCATTCTGGAATAAGTGCTGAAAATCCCATTCTGCTTAAATCAAATTCCCAAGACAATGGTCCAGCTGCCTATCACCTGCTGCCTTTCTGTAGTTATATTATTTAATCCCTTTTTGGGTTTATTATTTAATCATTATTGAGCTTCCATATAATGAACATATGGCTGTCCTTAAATTGGGATTTTTCTTGTGTGTTATAAAAACAGGATGTGGGAAATTGGAGTTTATGTAGCTCTCAGCTGTAGAGGAGGGTGCCATTCTCTAATTGCATACCCCATCTACAAGACCCATCATACAACCCATGTCAGCCCATCTGCGGCTGTGTCACAGTGACATCTAGGCTGGGTTCAAGTTGGACCTGCGCAAGGATGAGAGGCAGAGCTGCAGCTGGTGGGAGTGCAACTGTGCTGGGCTTAATCCCTTTCACTGGGGAGGTCTGGCTCGGTAAAAGGACTGGTTGGCTTAAAAGAGGCCTGTCTGCCCATGTTATTCCAGATGCTGAGGGGGTACAAATTTGATAAATAAAATCTAGCAGAAACACTAGTCTCATTCTCCTCTTTCCTCCCATCATGCTGAAAGAGACTAATTTTAGACCAATTATTCCTACTGGAATGTTTAAGAATTTTCATTCGTTCTGCTCTCTGCATCTTGTTTCTGATTTTTGGTACATCCCTGTCTTGCATGAGAGAAAGAGAGAGAGCAAATTCATCCTTAACTTTTACCACTAGGGAAAGCTGGGAGAAGAAAATGACAGCTGTGACACAGACAGATCTTTAGGCTGCTTCCTCCATCCCCACAGAGGTTTCCCTAAGTCACAGACGTATTTCCAGGAGTATTTGCCATCACCATACCAGTGTTCTGCAGGTGCACTGATCCTGGCACAGATGAACAAAGGGGTGAAGGCAGCCATAAATTTTCCCTATTTCAGCCACTGCAAAGTGCTTGTGGTGCAGGTGGAGTTGTTCTGTATACCAAAACCTAAAGCCTAGTGCTTAGTGTACTACTCTAGGAAAACCATAGGGACACAATTAATTTTTGTACATCAAAACTAGCAAAGTAGATTATTTTCCTAGTATGAATTTTATTTCTCTGATGACTCTAGCTTACAGGAAAATTGTAAGATACCAGACAAACATAAGAACAATTTAAGATGGCTAAAAATGTGATTTATAATCTGCTTCTTTTACATATATAAATGTGGGGTTTTTCTGAATTTGTGCTTGTTTCTCCTGCTGATACTGCTCTTCTTTAAGGTAAGAAATGACTACCACCTGTATGAGGCGAGGCTCATGGAGGACCTTTCTCTCCTGCATAGTGTATGTGTCAACATTAAATCATACAAAATGATTTTCAAACTGTTATTGATTGACATATTTGTTCTAAAAATCTACTTTGCCCTGGTTTATCTAACTGCAGAAGACAGAGGAAAATAATAACTCTTGCCTCCAGTACCTATGCTAAATCTAAGAGCTTTCAAGATGACCCATACAGACTTCCAAGGCTACATGTACCACAGCTGTAAAAATATGCAGAGAACAAAATATTTACTTTAAGTGAATGTCTTTTTAGGCTTGTTACTCTGAATGTGACAAATTCATGTAACAGAGAATCTGGGGCTTCACACCTGATCTGGGACAACATATTGCAATTTCCACTAACAACTAACCCTTTGGTGTTGAGGTGAGCTCTGAGAGACAGAAAGCTCTTATTGTAAAACACAAACAGATTGTGTAAATCCTCCTGGAGACTCAGAGAGTTATTTTCAAAGTAAATTGCCTTTTGTAAGGCTGTTCACTCCTTTGCTGTGGATACCTCCCATGGGTTACATATCTATCACCTTGTAAATGCTTCCAGCTTCTATCCTAGTAAAGAAGAAACCAACTTGGAGCTGAATGTGGTCCTCTCACTAATTAACCAGCAGAAAACGATTACTGGTGGTTTACAGTTCTGTTACAGAAAAGTGGAAAAGCAAAAAAATAATTACTCTGTCTTAGTTTTATAGGCTTGAGCGGCTTTCCTCTGAACATTGCCATTATTTAATTATTATTTAAACTTCCCTGCTTGCAGTGATTTTTGAGAAATATAATAGCGTTTTTTTTTTTTCACTAGAAATTTCTAATCTCTTGAAAGGAAACTTGGCAAAATCTAAGCTGCTGACTCCTTCCCCTGCTCTAACCTGTGGACTGGAGAAAAAACAGTTCATACAGCTTGTCACAATACTATGAAGAGTTCTGCCTTAAGAAGGAATAAAAATAAGGTGACAATCTCAAATGCCTTTAAGTGCACATTATGAGTACAAGGGACAATATTTTTTAAAATACCTACTTTGTTAAGACAAATAGCATTTGTGTGGGTCTCCTGTTGGTTTCATGGGGAATTTATGCTCTTAGGTCTAAAAGAGGATGTTGTGCAGTATATTTTTATTTTCACTGGTGATGTTAAAATGGCATTACTAGTTTGTCATGAGAGGGTATCTTAAAGTATTTAAGTGGATAAGGTTTGAATACTACTTTATAACCTGTACAAAACTTTGCAAAGCATTTCTGGGGAATACAATAAACTTCTATATATATCTATGTCTTTTAGACATCAAGTTACAAGTCTGCGCTACACGGTGAAAACCGCAAAAGCTGCTCAAGTGTTGGCCATTATTTGCGATATCAAGTAATAAATCTGGGAGAAGCTATTCCCAGACTGTGCCTCTCTGGGGAGACTCTAAGTAAAATGCTGCACCTGGACACATTTTTAGCCTTGACAGGTTGGATTTGCTGCTGATGTAAGGTGACACAAATCCATTATAGAACTATATGAATCTGCCTCATCTTTCATCTGTAGAGGAGTTGGTCTTTAAGGCTGGAAAGATATAAAAAAGCAGGTCAGAAAGTTAAGAAAGGCATCTCAGGAACCTGACAGCAGGGAAAAAATTAAAGATAAATGTGTCCACACATACCACCAAAGGTTAGTGCTTTTAAGCTAGTGTGGAAGAGCCAAGCTATAGAGAGAAGAAAGATAATCCCTGAATATGAAACCCATAGGTATTTTTGAAAAGCGTGATGGAAAGAACAGTTGGTTTCATACATAATGCATTAAACTGAGCTTAGGAGTCCCAAGTTCAGTAGTCTATCCATGCCATCACCAGAAGTATGTCTCCAGTCTAATGAATACACACTCCAAACTACTCCAGACAAGGTGATGGTGGAGCCAGAAATGTATAGAAAATGTGTTGGTGCAGGAAAGGAAAAGAAATTATTAAAGGGATTCTTTTTCTGACAATTAGAAAAACTAAAATTATGGAAGGCTGAAAAAGACAATTAACCAAGACTTTATGATTCTGAAATCTGTCCAACTTCTTGTTCATCTCCTATTTGAAGCCCTGGTAATTTATTATCTGGGGCAGATAATCTTAAGTCTGGCAAAATCTGTCCACTTTAAAGAACATTGCTCTATTGGCAGAAGGTAGTCTGGTAACCAGATAAGAACCTTCCCTTGTAAGCAGAAAGATAAAATATGCCCTTTCCAAGTAAGTCTTCCCCCTCTTCCCCAATGCCTCCCCTGTAACTGTCTAACTGTTAAAGGCCTAATATCTGTTTGGCAGAATTGATTCTTAGAAATGGGGTTTTTCTGTGGTTTTTTTTGTTAGTTTTGTTGATTGTTTTTTTAAAAACCAGACTCATGGGGCTGTAAGAATGTGTCTCCCTCTCTAATTTTTTTTAATTGCTTGTATGATATTGCAACAAGTTAGAAATTTTGGAAATTTCAAGTTGAGAAAAAGATTTAATATTAGAACAATATACATATTAAGTTTACTAGTCAGCCTCAATACCAATAGGGACAATATGATAGTGTCCTCTTCAAAGTTTAATTTTCACTGAAAGCTTTCTGTTTTCAAATACTGCACTAACACGAAAAGTAAGGCTGTTCTCTTTCTGTAAGTACTTTCTGGACTAGGGGTTATCTTCATTTATTTGTATTTATTTCTTAGCTGGTTTACTACTATAATTTCCTTTCTCTGGCTTTCGGACCTTTATTTCTATTCCAGCCCTAGCTAGAATTTTCCAATTCCTCTGCTGCCTTACCACATATAACACAAGATCTCAGCTAATCATGATTTTATTACCAAGGTTTTCACTTTTCTTTTGTCTCTTAAGAAGAAGAGCCACCTAATTTACTTTGGCTGGCATAAAGAAATATTTATTTTGCTTGTTTGACCTGGATGAATACTCAACTGGGAGTGCTGCTTCCACCTTCAGAGTTGGGTAACAGCAGAGAAGAAATTTTAGTGTTGAATTCTGGAACTGGTGGCAGATAATTGCCACCTTCCTCATGTTATGCTATGGAACTATCCCCCATCTGCCTGCTCCCTAGCCTTGAAGAAATGTACAGCTGAGAAACCTGGGCAGGAGAAATGGATTTGCCAAACTCACAGTCAATTGTAAGGCTCTTCATGCCTTTTTTTGGTCCCACACCAACTTGTATTTGGTACACCACTTTATATGCAGAGGATGGAGGGTTCTTTCCTATGAACGGAGGGAGTAAAATACTTCTTTTCTGCTCTTTCATGGTTTCCTCTTCAATTTTGCTTTAAAACTTGAAAAAGATAGAACCAGACTGAAAAAATAACTGCTTATTGAACAGCACTCTCTGCTGCCCTCTGAGAGATTTGCATGTGGTATCACCTCTAAGCTTTTCAATGATAGGGATGCTTCATAGGATGGGAAAAATTCTGCCGTCTGACAAGGAGCTAGAGAGGATAAACAGCCTTTTATGCTGGCCCTAAACTCTAGTGTTTGCCCTCGCAGGCGAGTGGAAGAGCTCCCTGGGAATGAAAGAAAGGAAGGCAGGAGGCCTCAATGTACACTCATGCATTAAAACCCCATTCTCCATCCCCATCAGGTTTATTGCCTACTGATGTAGCATCATGTGTATGTGAAAGAGGTTAGATGAGAAGAGCTGAAATGAGCCAATATCAGTGCACTTCAAAAAATACCTTCACAACAGCAAAAAGCCTCCTAAAAACACCTAAAAATCTACCTTCTTCAAATAATATTACTAAAGTCTTGTCCAAGAGCAAAAGCTGGGTCATTTTATGTGTAAACTATTAAGTCTGCAATTTATATGTAAATAAAGATATTTGCACTGGCTGGCCTACTCCAAGAAGAAAAAGGAAGCAAATGGTACCAAAATGGAACCAGAAAGGTTCACTTATCTATACCAAGTTATACTGGTGAAGCAGTGTTATTTTTTTAAAGTATTTAATCCACTCCAGTGCTAAGGCAAAACTGCTAGGCAGACAAAACCTCATCATTAAAAAAAACATCACTTACACAAATTTTCTAAGGTTAAAAGCACTAATAGCAGTATCTGAGAATGTCAGGCACCCCAAAAATGAAAGGGAAAAAAAAGGCAGAATAAGAAAACCCGAAATATGAAAGATTTCAAATTAAGGTCCTGCCATCTTGTGGTATCAAAGAAGAATAACTCCAATGCTGCAGTTATCCTGGTCTTGATTCCCTGGCAACCAGTGGTGCCTTAAACACTATCAGTGTTTAAAAAATAATAGCCCACAGCATAGGCAGGGATTAAAACACTGTAACATTTCTGTTCTCACCTAAGGAGAACTATTACAATATTTTTATCAGTTTTTTTCTGCTTGTTTTATTTGTCCATTTCATCTTCCCATCAGCACACAGGGTGCTGACTCTACATTTAGAAATACCATAACTGTCTGGGTTGGCTGAATCTGGCATCCCAAAACAGGTGAAGCCACTACTGCTGCATGTCCCCAAGTCTAGCCAGTGGCAAGACTGAGCGTGTGACCCCAAACAGTTACATGTGCACAACCATCGCGTATGCATATCTGCAAATATACATATACATGTGGCTGATCTCACAAAGCAACACCAATGGTGACACACACGCACTGACAGCACAAACAGCCTAACTTCATTCCCTTCTCAACCAATTCTGAAGGTCCATTAGAGTGAAATACAGCCTCTCCCATAGGGCGTGTGTTCAAGTCCCTTCACCAGCCTTGTTGCTCTTCTCTGGACCCACTCCAGCACCTCAGTATCTTTCCTGAACTGAGAGACCCAGAACTGGATACAGGACTCGAGGAATACCTCAGCCCTTTCTTCATCCTTGTTAATTATGTTCCCCCCCATATCCAATAATGAATGGAGGTTTTCCTTGTCCCTTCTCTTACTATTGATGTATCTGTACAAGGACGTTTTGTTATCCTTAACAGGAGCGGCAAGATTGAGTTCAAATTGTACCTTTGTCTCTCTAATTTTCTTTTTACATGGCCTAATTACATTCCTAAACTCTTCATGAGTAGCCAGCCCTTTTTACATAATCAGTAAGCTAAAAACATACCTTTTCCTATGCTGAATCAATAGGTGTTGTATTGCTTAAAACCTGCCAGACAGTTCTTAACACTATTCACTATTTCTCTCTATTTATTCTCTACAACTGATGAGGCAGAGGTCTTGTGCAAACCACTGTACAGGATGAAAAGCCTGGACTTTGCAACCTGGGAGATGTTCTTCCAAAATAGTGATTTTTTTTTTCTGAAATTTTGTCTTTATAAATATCAAGACAAGAAAATCAGAGAGAAGCCACTTGGTGCTGCCCAAGGAAATGCTGACTGTTCCTCCCAGGTGTTGACAACTCAACAGCCAAATGCTCACAATTCAATTTCTCCTGGCCAAGGAGAGAAAAACATCTGCAATTTTTGGTCAGCCAAGGAACATTGTAAGTACACAGCCCAAAGCTCCTTGGTTCTTGCAGACAGCTGCACAGTATTTGCATACAAATGGCAGATATGGAAGAGAGCAAAAAGGTGAATGACCCAACAACAGATTTGTTGGCCATCTGCTGGCAGGATCCCAGTGAGGAGAGACTACTGGACTTGCTGATTTACTACCTATACTTCAGAGTGTGCTCTAAGCCCACTTGTACTGCTCAAGCACGGCTTTGCTTTCAGCCTTTGTGCCAAGTGCAATTCCAGATTTCAAATGAGAGGGGTACTTCAGTGCCTTCCGGGAAAAGGGACCAGAACATTTTTTACTGCATGGAAAACAATGTATTTTTAACTAACCTCTTACTTGGAAACCAATGAATCATTTTGGCTGAATTTTTCCACAAACAAAGCAGCCTGAAGCAGACACTAGACAAGGAAAATTTTGTCCAAATGAACTATTCAGAAACATTATACACAACTGGAAATAAGATCTGCAAATGGGAAATGATGGAGAAACCTTAGTAGTAACTGATTCTGTTAAGCAGTTTTACAATAATCCTACTGGAAAGACGGAGGATGGATTCAACAAAGATATTTTTTTATTCTTTTGCACCATTTTTTATCGATGCTGATTTTTACCTGTCTTTTAACTCATCTCCTATGGATATTTAGCAGTAGCTGAGAAAAATAAATTAACATTTCAGAAGCTGACATAAAATATTACCCTTCATTACTATCATACTCTTCTTCAGCATTGTCATCACTTGTGGAAGAATTGACAAGACTTTTCTGAATTGTGATTATTAGAAGTGCAAACTACTAAAAACTTGAAATTCAGTATTTTTATTGAGTTGCTTACAGGCTTATCCAGACTGTACCACAGATGTTAATTCAAAATTCAATTGAGTTTTATGGTCAAAAAATTCTGTGCTGGTTTTGTGTTACAAAAATGCAGACTTCAAAATGTAAATCACCTGGAAAATTATATCTAATTAGCAGTTGCAGTTTGCCTCCCTTTCATTTTTGCCCTATTGTCAAGCAACCTTTCTGCAGTACAGGGCAAATGCCAACAATAGATTATCAACTTATTTTTTAAAATAGTATGTTAGGGAACATTTACTTGGAAAATACTGCATATTGTTTCTGCTGTATCATCCCTTTCTTGGAAAGGTTCATGCTTGCCCAAATAACAAAACAGTTGGAAAGGAAGACTTATTGAGGTGTGTACAGTATGCCTAAATCCATCTCCCCACTGACTGTCCTGGACTGAGCATTCCCCAACTCCCCTGCTGGCACAGGGAAAGGGCCTTTGGCTGCCAGCCTTCTTCCACAAACCAGAGGCTGGATCACAAAAACAAAGCCAGCTTGTTATTGACTCCAGAGCTGAGACAGCAGGTCCAAAGGTAAGAGGGACCTTTTTATCCAGTTCTGTAGTTTTATTCAGCTCTTTCAGACTGGGTTTTTGACTGTTTTCTATTCATCTTCCTTTTCTGTTTTCAGCTCTGTACCCTGGTGGGTAGGTGACTGGACACATAGGTTCCCTCATCCGCGTGTTCCTGTTTCTGCACTGCTGGCTGTCAGGGTAAAAGCAAGTGGGCATTGCATCAAGAATAAAATCAAGCTCATGACATCAGAGGATCATATGAACAAAATCCCTATTCAGGGTGAAAAACAGGGGCAATGTGTAGCCTTGACTTCCACACAGAGTCCAGCTGAGAGGTATTTTAACCAAATACAATAAAACTAATAAAGATTTATGCTGCAGCTGTCAGTACTGAAAAGACTCCTTTCTCCTTCCTTCCACAACAGATCTCTGGTAGTATCTGGAGCTCACCAATCAACACCCATCTAACTCTTCTCTTCCAGGACTCATTTAGCAGAGCTTTAATAGTCCCACTCAGACAATTTTGGAAAGCATGTAGCCAGTTGAATATAAAGAAAGAAAAGTGGAAACCAGAAAAAGCCACACAAGTAATTCAGCGCAGTGGCAGAAGATTAGACAGCAGATAGACCAGAAAACATCAGGTAATAATTTTGCTCACTGCTTTGGCTCTCTGATTCTCACTGTTTTCTTTTGGTAAATGTGAGCTTAATGCACATCTGCCCACCTGAGAGTCGCTGCAGATGAGAAGCATCATTAGAGCAGTAAGGGGCTGCCAGGATGGTCTATTACATACAGCAGATATCCCAGGTACCTATATCGGGCACTGGCACCCAACCTTTCTGTAACTGTGGACTGAATGAAAGTCATTCTTGCATCTTTAAGACTAAGGAAAAACTGACAAGTGTGGCATAAATTATGTTCAAGAGAATTTGTTATTAACTACTTTTAGGTGCTTACTAAATATTTATGCATCAGTTTTCAGTCTATGTATTTCTTGGGCAATTAATCACACTCCCTAAAGATAATTATGCCTTTTTTGCTGTAATATTTTCTCTTCTTTAAACTCACATTCTTTCCTTTCTTTGTGTTAGCCAAGAAATGTCATTTTCCATTGGAACCAGTGAATTAATCAAGTTTTTGTCTGCTAATTCATGTTTTCTTCAGTCAGTCTGGAAAAGGTTGTTTCCTAGGAGTTGTAGAAGTTCACAGGGCTTGTTTTGGAGCCTTGTGTTTTAACACTTCACACTTTTGACACTGCATCCTTCTCCAGACCTCTGTGGAGATAGTCACCTTCCAAGTCAATAACACAGTATACACCTCATGATTATGGATTTTGTCAGGAAAAATAGCTGAGTAAAGTGGCTGCTGCTGATCAGCTGTGTTTATCTAGACTGAGTTAATAAATATGACCGAGTCAAGATGGTGAGTCTGCTGTCTGTGGCAGCAGGACAGGAGTTCCCGAGCAAAGAGAGAAGCTCAGTAACACAGGAAGGTAACATGCGAATGTTTGCTGTTGGTACACAACTGCTAAAACAACTTACGCAGATCACAGTGCAGTGAACAAGCAGCAAGGTTGATATGATGACCTAGGAAAAGCCTGACATCCTGGTACAATATCTGGAAAAACAGTGAGTTTTTTAATTCCTGTTTTCTTCAGGCTGCGTTTTGGAAAAAAAATGCAAAAGCAATCTGATGAAGAAAATATTTTCTGTGTACATGGGGTGTCCTCATAGTAAATGTTCATCAATAGCCAATGCTATCTCTCCTCTCTTTATATCACCTAAACTCTGTTTTTCTCTATGTACAAATATATACCCCCACATTGTTGAGGAACCAATAATCTTCATTATCTGCAGGATGTTGTTTCTCTCACAGCATATCACAACGTAGTACTGAATGACTGGCTTACTGTAAGCAGGACAGCAGCACACAGGTTGAGTTCCCACCTAAGTGTCTGGGCTGGAAGCTGTGAGATGGAGAAAATAGAGAGATGGATATCTGGCAACCTCTGACTAGCAGTAAGCCTGAATCATTCATTACATCTTTAAACATTCTTAGATTTGTGCACTAGGATGCAAACTGAGCCAAGGTGTTTGCTCTGCACCTGAGCTCACCCAGATGGTCTGTGATCTTCAAATTGGTTTAAACTGATTTAAAATTAGAGCTTTAGCCACCTTCTTCATCTAAATAAATCTCTCTTTTAATCAGAAGTGTTGCAGAACAATTTATTTTAAAGTATGTGAAAAGGCACTTAATTTAACCTTCCTGAAATTAATTTATGACCACATCTGTAGAAGTCATAGAAATTTTGAAAAGAACAATCTTAAAACAATACAAAAAACATTTATAGTATCTTACACTATGTCTCAGGAGTGTATTTAAAAGGTAAATTCTGATCCACTTCAAGACAGATAATCTGCTGCATCTACAATTAACAACAGCAAAAACAATGAGTAAAAGCAGCAAGAAAATTATCTCAAAATCTTGGCTTCCTAAAGTTTCATTAGACACATTCAGCTGATCTTCCTACTGATTTGCTGATGAAACCAGTAACTGATCAGTTATTAATTTCATTTCCTTGAAGAAAATTTTGATGCCCTGGACTTCTGATGGGCTCGCGTTACTTTCCCAGACTGGGTGCTCAAAAGCACTGTCAAGGAGAAACAATATTAGTTTTTGAAAAATTTCTCATACACACAGAAACATCGATTCTGATTCAGCTTCACGATGACTGCTGACACATGCAACCTTTAAAAGGCAGTCTATAGGCTAAATTTCTTATTCACATCTATTGCATGTTTCATGGCTTTGTAAATCTGTATCATTCTCTTACTCCACCTATCTAGAGGCATGAAGAGGGACACACATTTTTAAGACCTTATAAATGATTTTTTCCTGGCAGAGTGGTATGACTACTAGCATGAGCCACAGCTGTGTGCTTAGCTTCAGTGTCTGTATAGGTCAAAAAGGATTATAATACTCAGAGAGCTGTGCTAATATTTCACAACACAAGATATCATCCATGGTGTTCTGCAAACATCTGTTCTCAGTATCTCCAGAAATGTTCTGGAAAGTGTCTGGCAAGTGAAGTACCAAAATTTGCTGATAATAACAAGTTATTTAAGGTGGTAAAGATGAGAGTAAACAATGAAGAGCTGCAGAAGCATATCAGATTACCATTATAGTCAACAGGAAGAGGGCATGCAAAACATTACTCAAATCTCAAATAATACTGGATGCTCTTACTAGCTTACTACCTCCCTCTGTCATTGAGACCCCTAAGCTGCCAGCTCCTGATTCATTAATTACACAGTATTAAAGGGTATAAATCCAAGTTTTAGGGCTTATGTCTCATAGAAGATTTCATCTCATGCCATTTCTCTGAGAAATGTACAGCACAGGATTCTTTTTGCTCTGTTAATCTTAAGGGCCTTAAGTGTCTTAAGGGCATAAGCAAGGGATAGGAGTTTCATTAATTCCTTCTTTGGGCTTTCAGCAGAATCAAAGGAATAGACAGCCAGGTTCTTGTACTCACTGAAGTCAATGCCTCTCAGTATGCCTGCATAAACACCAACACTTCTTCTATTTCCCCCAAATATTCCCTCTGGAGGATTCCCATATGCATTATAAAGTTACAATAATTGCTCTTTTAGGGCCTTACCTTACCTCTCCTAAGGTTCACGGCATGCAAGTAGGAAAAGGTGGGTTGTTCCTGGCCAATTCTAGGTAACAGAAATGTTTAGTATCATGGATAGGAGACAGTAGGTTAGAGCAGTTCATAAATTTGTCCTAATTTGTGCTGTAGGTAGAATCAAGCAACAAAGAATTAGAACTTCTAACAAACAGGACTGAGAGACAGTGATTTAGTGAGCTACAGTAGACCATAACAAACTGCAAAATTTGTTCATGGTGCAAAAAAGGTGAGGGGAACTTGATCTGTGGAAAACAAAATCACAAACAGTTCCTCTGTTACGGTGTATCATGACACAAAGAGTGATTTGTAGCTATTTCTGTGCAATAACTTAAGAAAAATAAATTATCAAATTTTTTTTAGTCAGTTTATCCAATTCATGCCATACATTTTTAAAGAGTCCAGTTCACGCTTGGGTTTAAATTGGATTGGATAAGAATTTTCTAATACTGAAGGGTATTTTGTTTTAATTTATAAAATAGATACTTCTTGTGGTCACAGAGTGAACATTTTCAGTTACCCAATACTGCAAAAGGATGTTTCAAAGTGTGTCCTGCGGGTGGAGAAGCCTTGCTTCTAATTACCGGGAAAAACCAGAGTAAATTAATTAGTGGTAATATGGCATTAGATGTGATTCACTCCAGTGAATCTCAAATGTTTTTAGAGATCGCATTTGACATTCTTCCCCATTGTGGAAATATCTCTGGAAACATGCGAGACAACAAATCCCTCATGTCTGCCAGTTGAGACCTCCAGGTGGCATCTTAAATATCAGACCTTTCAGTGGAGAAATGAGTGTGGTCTCTACCAAGGTTTCTGTCTTCCATGAAAAGCACGTGTGTATGTCTCTTCCTCTGCTGACAGCTTACCACTGACCAAGAGTTACCTGCCAGCATCAGAAACCTGTCCAATTCTCCCCTGCTCATGAGTACCCACTTGAGTCCTCCCTGTCTCAGCTGTGGAAAAACACCCATTCCTTGGCCAAGAACACCCAGCTCTCTTGGACTGTCCAGACAGAACAGACTCCAGGGCTGGCTGTGAATGTAAGGAATGGACCATGAACAGTACAATACCGACAGGCTTGGCCCACGGTCAAGGTACTCAGGGCTGTCAACCAAGCTCCCAGGGATACACCTATACTTTCATCTGGATTATCATTGGAACACAAAGCCTTATTATTCCTCGTCTGACCTGGATCTCAGGACAAAATGGACTCTAGGTTATTGATTTCTGAGAAAGGTAACATTGGATCTGTGATAAGTTACAGGCAACATACGAAATGTTTATGTTCCACCACAGAGTCCAAATTTGTGAAATAAATATTTGCACTCTCGTATGTCTGTGGGATCCTGTCATAGAGAACATTATGTGCTATAATGTGTTTCAGAGCCGCCCATGGCAGGACTTGGACAGACCTTTCACTGCTTGTTTAGCATGGGATTTTCTTCAGACTCTCATCCCATTTTTTCTGCTTCTTTAGAAAAAAAATCCCAAACCTTTACAATGTATTTCTGTTAACATATCATCTATTATATAAATTACAACTTGTATATTGAATAAAGTATAATGTATTTCTTTGAAAACTTGGAATCCTATTGTGCTGAAACGTGCTCAGGTACATCACACAGGCTCTCAGCCCAAAACCAATAAAAGTCGACAATATTTATGGACTGAAGTGAGAAAAAAGTGATTGGAATACAGATAGGAATGTACCAGTCAACTGAGTACCTGCCCATTTAGCAAGTTTTACATAGTTAATAAAATGTATCACTAGTGTTGTTTGGTTACATATGTAATCCCTACTCTATGTCCTTAAAGAATATCAGAGAAGTACTTGTCCCCATATTACCTCATATCAAATGATCAGGTGTGTTCACTAATAGCATTTATAAGTTAGAGAACAAGTGTTTTGCCAAGAATTCCTTGTATTCTTGTTTCAGAATAATACCTTTTTACTTTTATCAAATTTAATTTACTTAGTATGAAATTTTGCCAGGGAAGTTATTAAGAAGAAATTCAGCTCATGGGAAATGCACAGAGAGCAAAACAATAACACTAGCAAATATTGGTCCCAGCTTAAATTTTGTATGTACATCCTCCTTGAAAATGTCTGTAGGGCAAAGGGGAAAATTACATCTTGAGGCTTTTGAACAGTATGACTCCACAGAACACGACTAGGAGATAGATCTTCTGATTACAGCAATTTTCAATGTGGTGTCCTTTAGATTTGGCTTTTTTCTCTTTCTAGAACTTTGATCTATCACAGAAAGAAACAGGAGGAAAAGTGACAGACAATAACATCATCAGACTGAAGACAATAAAAAGATAGCAAGAAATCCAGCAACTAGTTCACTACATGCTTAATAACCAGCCCAGAGCAATGGACCCGTAAGAAATGCCTCAAGGGTCCTGTTTTACCTGTTATTTATTGGCCTGATTTGAGACCACGTAATGTTGTTTCCCCAGAGACATCATCTTGGATCACCTGATAGAGAATCACAGTATGGAGCAATCAGAAGACAGATCTGTTCCTTTGCCACAAGGAAATAAACATTCTAGGAAGGTAAAAGGAGAGGCACCATCTTCCAGGCTTGCTTATTACCATAGGGTAGCCCTTGTGTTGGCTATCAGTGAAACCAAAATACTGTCCCATCTCAAGTGTTTCTCTCCAGGCATGGCTGGCTCACTGATGGCCCTCACCATGGTCCTCACCTCCACAATTTACAAGTGTTAAGGAACAGGGAATGAAGTTTTCAACCATCTTCTGACAAAGTTTGATTTCTCAGGTGTT
Organism: Sakesphorus luctuosus; assembly: GCA_013396695.1. Classification (NCBI taxonomy): domain Eukaryota; kingdom Metazoa; phylum Chordata; class Aves; order Passeriformes; family Thamnophilidae; genus Sakesphorus; species Sakesphorus luctuosus. The sequence continues at coordinate 1,232,812 of VWZD01002460.1, forward strand.
TCACATCCCTTCTTCAAAATTACCTGATTCTTCAGTTGTGTTGATGCTGCCTTGAGTGTGCTGCTTGCTGCCTACTGAGCCTTGGTGAAGGAGGAACACCTAGTTTATATTCCACCATGGGCACCAAAATTACTTGCTTTGGCTCTGCTTACATTGTTTTGAGATGTGGTGATGTTCACGTACCTCACACATGATGACTTTTTGCTAAAGTAACTATCTGGGGTAACACTGCAATCTCATTGACAGTGACAATGACCAAGACTTGTAATTCTCAGAGGTGCTCCTGAAAATATATTTTGTCAAATTAGATTACTGAATAAGTTATCCCTCCAATTTTATTCTATGTCTCATTAGGCATACATACACATATGCTAAATATGTAATTTTAATCCCTGAAATTAGTTAATTAGTTGCAAACTCTACATGAGCATAGTCTTTGAATCTATTTGCAAAAACTGTATACTTTTGAACTCTTAATTTTATTTTTTTCAGCAAGTATTTTACCATTTGAAATGTGTTATTCATCATGGTTATGGTGTTGATGACTAAATCAAAGCAAGTCATGAGAATAGGGTATCAAACCAAAAGATATAAGAAAATTCATGGCTAATAACAAAGCTTATTTGGAGTCCAATAGCACAGCTTTTGTCTTCTCACATAGGCTTGCCGGTGCTGCATGGTGAATTGTCACAACCAGTAGCTATGCCATGCTAAGCTGTTCCACAGCTATGCTGTCAAACCTCTCTTTTAGCATTTTCTTGAGTGAACTATGATAGTTTTATTATTTGTGAAAATTCTGGAAAATGCCAGTCTTCCTCAGCATGATTTTCTGACTAAGCCAGTACAAGCAATGAAAATAGCCATTTACATACTTTCCAAATGAAATTCAGATCAGAAGAGCATGGAAATTCTTGCAACTTCTACCGGGAAATAGTGAAACCACAGCAAGACCTGACCTTGACTTGTGTGATCTGTGTTCTCAGCTAAGCTACATTCATATTTTCCATGTTTTCAGTAAAAGACACATGCTTTGAGTGAATGTTTCTGCCCTGGCCCATCCCCTCTTCACAAAGAAATGGTCCTGTAAAGGGCCAAGATTGCCAGATGAGTTCTCCTTAGTGTCAGAGCTGGGGAGAGACAACTCTCCTCCGTGGCCATCAGCTAGCTGCTGAAAATGTTGGAAAGAGAGAAATCCAGCCACTCATGTGAGCATGGAAGAAAGACAATGAGATCTTTCTCGGGCTTGATATTTTGATATATTAATAGGAGCACAGATATACTAGATTACCTGATATTTCAGCTCAACACTCGTCAGACTACATGTAAGTGCTGCTGGGACCTCTGTGAGAAAGACATGAGCAGACTGGAACAAGGTCAGTGGGAGCCTCTGAGGTGTTGGGAACAGAACATTGCTCCTGTGCAGGGAAGTGGAGAAATAAGGCTGTTTCAGCCTGGTGAAGGGATCAGCACCTGTGAGCAGATGGTAGAGAAGAGACAACCAGGGTCTTCACTGTGCTGCACAGCAGGAGGTTGAGGGACAAGGGGCATGAATTTAAGGTTCAGACTAGGTTTAAGGAAAAGCTTTTTAATGATGAGGACAATGGGATCACTCAGTCATTTGCCACACCTGAGTGGACACAGGCCTGAGCATCCAGGTCTGAGCATACAGTTGGCACTGCTGTGAGCATGAGGTTGGAATAGAGATCTGAGCTTCCTGCTCAGTTTCTGGCTCAACCATGTGATTGTATTATACACAAATAAGTAATTACATAATAAATGAGAATTGTTCTTCAGAAATTGCTGCATGTTTTAATGCATAGTTGACTTTTAAAATTGTCAATTTCTACATCTGCTCATCAGACTGCAAAAGAGACCTCTGTAAAATAGTGGGTATTATGAATATGTTTTTCTTTCTGTAAAAGAAATTACCAAAATTTACCATTGGGGGGAGATAATGGTGAATCTTTAGCTCTCAAATGAAGTATAACAGTACATGCAGAGGAAAAAGACAGGGGAAACAAATGTTTCCAGGCCAGGTGGTATAATTCATGTATTTAAATTGATAAGAAGATGCTGATTGTCACTGCATTCACTATTACTATGAACTCTAGGAATAGATATTGCTTCGCAGTCAGATGAAATAGCTAGTCACCACCCTGGAGAGATGGAAAGACTGTGACCTAAGGCTACAGAGTTCAACTTTTAAAAAGCACCTGGACAGATGTGAATCAATGGGAATTAAACTCCTAGAAGTCTGCTGCCTCGGGATGGGATTTTCAGTGTTATTCTGCAGCTTGGCTCTTTTAGACATCTTAATCAACTCCACTGCCTGAAAGGTAAGAATCCTATTCTCTTTTCACAATAGGCAGAGAGACCTAAATCTTTACCAGCTGGATCCAAAAAAACTAGTGTGGGTATAAATAAATCAGAAGAAATATTATCTGAAATTCTACTTCTTCCCAGTCTTCAAACTATGGGCAATTGTAGGTTTTTAAATCAGAATTCACTACCCTGAACTCTCTTCCACCCCTACCTGCCAGTGCTATGCTCAGTTCACACAGATTATGGCCACTGAGAATTTTCCTTAATAGTATGGGGGGTAGCACAAGCAGAACCAAAGGAGAGAAGTATGTGAAATTTAATTCCTTTCCTTTGCCTTTAAGAACTGGATGCAGTATTTCTGTCCCCTGGATAACCATTGAACCACATGATTATTAGATGTTTCGAGACAGTCTATGGCAAAAAGCAGTATTTTACAGAGCAGTATACCTCCATGCAACTTATTTAAGCAGTCAAGAACTGAAGCAGGTGAGGTGCTTTCCTGGCCAAGGGAACATCCAACCCAGGAGTCTGTATAATTGTTCATTCTCTCTTCCTGATCTAATGAACATGTGGTTATTTGTTGTTTATTATTCAAATCACTAAAGAGGGCCTCAGAGCAGTCTGTTGCCTAGGATTTATGATGTTTATCTCTAAATGCTAGGGACATGAGAAGTCATTTCAGAAGAGGATGGAACTGAGACTGATCCTCTCACATGGCTGTTCAGAGCTTTTCTTGCACTTCAGTGAGAAGATAAGGATGGATCTGAATATTATCTGAGGCAAAAATTTGGAAGCACTTCTGCTGTAGTGGTACTTTATTGGTAGAAGAGCTCTAGGAACACCTACCAGATCAGATGAGAGAAGCTGATCAGTACTAGATTATGTTGCATAAGGGTTTAGAAATCTGACAGAATGGAAGCACTTGCAGGGTCTGAAAGGAGGCAAGTAAGTGCCAAGAGGGTTTGCGTTTGAAAATTAGACACATTCAGAGCAATTAGGCTGAAGTTATATTCTGCGACCTTCTGTGACCTACTGTGACCTGTTGCACCCATAAACCCAGCCTAAGTGCTCACATAGTCAGAAGTTGAAGGATAACATTTTAAGAAAATGTGAAGAACCAGCTGATATAATCACTAGCCAGATATGTATGTCTAGTGTATGTATGCAAATAGGATGCAAAATTAGATGTTTTGTCTTGCCCTTCAGACAGCATTTTTTTTGCGCATTAGGTCAGGACCTGTCATGACCAATGACTGTGTCTCATCTGAGGAGATCACTTACTGAATCAAGGTCTTAGACTTCAGTCTAGCAAGTACTAATACATGTGTTTAACTTAATTCATGCTATTCCTACCAGTTGCTTGAAATAGGCAGCTTCCAATTCAAACATGCACATAAATATTTTCAGCATAGAGTCAAGTCATAATATATTTTGGTTTAAATTTATCCATTACTTCCATTCAAGCCTTCATTTTCTAATTCATTGATGCGAAATTGATTTGAACTAGTTTGTTTGAAAAAAAAAACCACTTAAAAGTGGGAAGGTTTTTCATTCCAGCTTCTCACCCTCTATCTGAACTTCATGGATTCAGCACAGCCTGGGTGTTTGATTTTCAAACATAGGCACTGGCAGGTGGAAAGGCCACTGTCCTCCTATTCACGTAACAACACCTTTTCTATCAAGGGAGAGCACTATCAAATGCATGGTCTGATTCCTCAGCTAAGAAGAGCTCACTAAATGCTATTACAAAAGTGTCCACTTTAAGTATGATCTGCATGGACCTGTATAGTATTCCAGCACAGCATTAGTGGGCTGAAACAGGGGATAGCAATGGTGAGTCAAAGTATGAGGAAAAGATGAGAGGAAGGCTGGCAAGAACATCACAATTCTCTCATATATTTCTAGTGGCAACCAGTTCCTGAGGTGACAGGTCCCTGATAACATATCACTTGGGTTGATAGATTGTTACACTTAAATGTGTGTGCATGCGGGTGTGTATAAGTATATTCACACAATGCACTTGTATGTATGTATACACACACATATATATACGTGTGTGTGTGTGTGTGTACACTTACAAAAAACTTGGTGGAAGGAGATCCAAAGAAAAGCACATTTCAAAGAAATGGTTAGGTTAAATTCTGAACTGAATTAAGGTATTTTGGGTTCCATACTCTTTCAGGTGAGACTTGGCTACCTGATGACATTGTATGGTAAATGCAGAAAGAACAACAGGCTTAGAGAGAGGGGCCAGGAGGACCTGACGAATGTCAGGACACTATCTGTCTGGGCAAAGCACACAACATTTTAGTTCCTTTCAGATTTCAGTTAGCACAGCTTTCCCCACAAGACCTCTTCAGACAGCATAGAGGAGGAAAGACAAGTTACTGCTCTCTCATTTCTCCAGACACTTTGAGACACTGTCTGGTATGGGTCTGGGGAAGCCATAAAAGTGGTTCACAGCTTCCTTTCCCACCCAGGTGCCTGATACATGAACTTTGTGTATAGCAGATCTGCAGATATCTTTCTGGGAAACATGGGAAGCCACTGGCTTCCCTAACATATGGGAAAGAGATTACAAAAGGAGTGTTGGAAAATGAGATACTGTAATACCTAGAACTTGGCCTTTAAAAATGTGTTTTGGTATATTGTAATAGTTTTAATGCAATTAAAAATACTAAGTATGTGCAGTACACACAGAGTTTACCTACTTTTTTATATTTTTTATTATTATTATTTAGTTTCACTCTTCCCTTTCCCTGTCTCTTTTCCTGTCTGTGCCTTCCAAATCAAGAGCCTCCCCTACACTGCAGGTTGCACCATACTCACTATATGGAACTCCACAGAGTTTTACAGCTGCCACACCAATTGCAAATCGAACTTGGTCAAGGTGACTGGTATGGCTAAACACAGCTGGGTCTCCATTACTAAGCAGAGTCAAATCTAGAAACCATGAAGTTGTGAGACCAATTTCTCTGTCTCACTCTCATGAAACTTCTGAGTGTAGAGCATAAAACCACTGTAAAACTTCCATCCCTTACAGTGGAGCAGTTTCACCACTAAAGACACTGTGAAAGATGCATTATTCAGAGATTGCTTTAGGCTATTTAAATAATTTCTTTTTATGGCTAAACATAAAAGCTTTAAGATCTACCTGCATGTATCTGAAAGATTACAGCTGCTGAAGTGATTGACACAACTTTTAGATTTGAAAATTAGAGACCAATTTGCATTTGATGAGAATAATATATTTCTGTTCTGTAGAAAAGAAATTATGTACTAGAAGAAATTTAACCATGACTATACTAATCTACGATCTTGCCACCATCATCCAAAATGCTATAATTGTACTGCTCTACTGTCTAGTCTATTTGAGTATTCTTACAGCTTTTGTAGCATTTTTAAATGTGAGGCAATATTTAAAATTTGCCTTTTCAAATGTGCTTTATTCCCTTGCATTCTGTTGCACAGACTGGAAGATTAACACAAATTCACTTAAAAGTAGGTTTCTTGGCCATATAAATGGTTTTATTTTCCTGAAATTTGGGTACCTTACAGTTGCCTTTGGAATGACTAAGTCAACAGGAGATGCCTGGATTCCCAGTACTTATGAAATTCAATCTATTTCTTTAGGTGCATAAGTAAGAATTCAAGGCTCACACACATGATCCAGTTATGTGGTTTAGCAAGTTGACAGTCATCTTATGATGTGTGATAAACTATCCTTTCACTTAATACAGTTCTAGTTGTCCTCAGAATTCAGAATTAAATGTAAATAGCAAAAGATGTAAATAGCAAAGCTCCTGCTGTCTGTGAGTGGAATAAGTTCACTGCAAGCCCAAGATGTTTTGCTACAAACTGCATGCACATTGACATGCCCATATGGCATTTCTTCTGGGTGTCTCATCTCCTGTCTTGCAGCTGGTGTTTGTGCAAGTATATGGATGCATGTTCTTTTCCATCTGCAGCTGTGCCAAAAAAAAGATGAGTTCCCTAGCCTCCTCCCCACTCTGCTACTGGAAGTTACCATCCCCTCTGATCTGCTGGCCACACTCTTCATGTGACTTCTCTTAACTCGTTTCCATCAAAACAAGCTCTTGTAACAGTGGGGTCTTTAAATTCTTACAATTGTATTTTTGATGGATGTTGGATAGGGACCACTGAGAGCAGGTGATGAACACATGGGGATGAGGTGTTGCCTCAGTAATCTCTTCAGCCGGTTCAGCTACAGCCCAAGAGGGTGCATGTCCACAGCCTGTATGAAACTGCTGATTGAATTCACTGTTAACAAGAATTGCTATATTCTGTGTGCAAACTGCCTGAAACAAAATTGTCTAGATGACCAAAGGAATTCCTGCAGGCAAAATGAATGCAGGCTGGTGAATATACTAATACTGATCCATTTAAATTTCTAAAAATTAAGTAAAAGAAAGCCATTAAATACACGGTTTATATTAAATAAAATTAAATTAAAGAAAACCAGGATTCTATTTGGGATGATGAAGCTGACCAAAACAGGAAGAGAAAAAATAAAAAAAAGGGTTGTTGTAAAGTGAGAGGTAGCTACCAGACAAACAGACATGTTTATTCTTGAGATATTTTTAAATTTTTGTGCTGTTTCATTTACACTTATATCAAGTCAACATCAGTCATATTTCTCTTGGTTTCCAGTAAGTGTTATTTTAAAATGTGTACATTGTTGGAAAATACAAAGAAGACTTTGCTCAGACAGCTTTACCAGGCTTATGACTAATTTTACTTCTGCTTCCTTTCTGGATGACTTTTTGTGATGAGTTTCAATGAAAATTCAGTTTATACTGACAGTAGTCAAGAGAAAGTTTTCCATTTCATGCACAGTTTCTTCCTTCACTCCCTGTTAGCATGTGAGACAGCTTTCTTGGAATTATAAACTTGGTGAAATTTGTTGTACCAACACATCCCAGCACCAGCAAGCAACTCAAACTAATCCAGGATTCACAGCAAGGCATGAAGCAGAAAGTCAACAGGCTGCTTTGAACATCACAGCTCGGTAAGAATAAGACTAAAATAAATATGGAAAGCGTCCTTCCACATGAAATATCTTTCCTAGGAAGGAGAGGAGGCCCAAAACACCAGGTTCTGGAGAATGGGAGGGTGGCACCAACAGACAGGAGACTGGCCCATCAGTAAAGCTGTTTCCTCTCATTCTTTTCCACCTAATAGCAGCCCTCAGCAGAGGGAAGTCCACAACCATGCAGGGTGGATAAGGGGTGGAAAAGGGAGGTTAGTGTCATAGATCACTGTAATGCATTACTTTATTATGGATACATATGATTATATATGAACATATAGTATTATTGGTATGTATGTTTATATATATTTACCCTTTTCACACTTCTCGGCCAGGGATAATCTGAGCCTAAAAACCGGAGTTCTCTCTAGATTCCAATTATGCTAATTACAGGTCAGCTAAGACTCAAAAGGCAGTGTAGAAGCAGAGGAATGCCAATCAATTTGGCAGTTCTAGTGCAAAGAATAGTGCAAAGAAAACTCAAAATTGGGAAGTCTGTGTTATTGCTCTGGATTATCAAAATGAATTAACATTACACAGTAGAGCTGAGAAATCAAAACACCAAAGCTGTTTATGTTGGTGTTCCGATTGAGTCATAATTACGTATGGTACAATTTCCAGTAAGAGGTTATCTTTCAAACAGATTACACATGGATTGCCATTCACCAAGGAATTTGCGGTTACTGTGAGCAAAGATAAACTGAAAAGTAATTTGTGGCATGGGTTTAGTGGGGAAAACAATGACTGACTGATGAAGCAATTAGTCCTAATAAATTCAAGGAAATGGATCAAAATGAATATTGGAAGTAATTTGCAAGTCAAAGGCTATAATCTCATTCCTGAAACTGATGTAAAAATGTGATCCACTTAGTTCTCGTTCACCAGCTGAAGCAAGGTTAGTAGTGCTGTTTCTCAGCAGTGAAAAGTACATATCTGGCTCAAAATACTGGTCATTTTTGTTTAACTCAATATGATTCTCTCAAGTCCCATTGCCAAAGGGGGACAAAGATGTAGCTGAGCCACTGTGGCTGAACTTTGCCTTCATGTCATTTAATGATTGACATGGTGGGAGAAAAAATTGACACTGAGTCTTTTGGGGTTTGAGCATTTATTTTGCTCTAAAAATAGCTCATAGAATTGGTTTATTTTTTTCTACCATATGACATTTTAGTTTCATCATGAACTCAAATAAGTTATTTTTTTTAATATGGCAAGATGTTTTTACTGAAGCTAACTTAGCCTAAATGCATCAGCCTCCTTCAGCGTGTCAAAGAGCCACTGAGGAGAAACAGAATCCTCTATGACTTGCTCTGCAGAAAAAAAGCATCCTAAAGTGGTTAACTTTTCTACATTAAAAAATGCATAAAAGTACCTATTAGATTGGGGATGCCTCTGGGAACATCATCGCTTCACATTCCCAATGGTCTGGTTTTTTAGACCTAATTTGTTTTATTTTGTCTAATCCTGTTTTCAACCTGAAGGATTTGTCTGACTCCTCACCTTGACTCCTGTGGCAGCATGATTCAGAAGTGCACTGCCTGCTCCGTAATGTGACTTTTACCTGTTTTAAACTGAGTCCTGTTTTACTGGTGAAAAATTTGGGTGAACACTCTCTTCCTCGCCTTCTCCACCTCTTTCCTCATTGGAAAAACCTTACCAATACTATTGCTCTACTCCTGGGTGAGCTGTCCCAGCCTGCTGCACCTCACAGTCATCCCCTCCCTTAAAATGACCTGCAAATATGCTCATCCCATCCCTTAGGTGTTTAACGCATGAAGCACAAAACGCTTATGTAGTATAAAGCAGAGATTTTAAAGAAAAAAGTTATTCCACAGTAACAGCCAGACCTATAAATACCTAAGGCTACTGGAGACCAATCGATACCTAAGGCTCCTGTGCCTGGTTTGTACACTAGACAGCTGAAAGTCACCATGAAAAAACACCCCATAGCCTACTATAGCAGTTCATAAATGCACACCTTGTTGCCCACTGGAAGTTTTGAGATATTTTGTTTTGGAAGAATTTAGATCTGGTGGTGAAATCAGGCAGCTCAGGTCTATGATTCTTTATGGTATTATGTTTCTCCTTTTTCATGAAAAAATGGGCAGTCTAACCAGCCAGCTGAAAACAGTCTCCCCTTGCACAGCTAAGTAAACCATCATTGTCAGGAATGTGGGCACACTCCAGTTTGTGCCAGGCTGTGTGTGCGCTCCCTGCTAAAGCATTTCCTTTAGCAAAACAAGGAAGCACCACAACGACAAACACTGCAACAGTCAGTCAATTGATGAGCTGAAACACTCCGTTGTCATTATGAAGTGAATCTTTGCATGAAAACAAAACAGGGCCTAGAGAATTGCTTTTCCTGTATCTTATACCAGCACTGCATTTTTTCCATGATCCAGATCTGACATGCATTGCTTCTTAAAATTCAGAGACCTCAGAGATTATTATGGTTACTCAGTATAATACTTCATCTAAATTTGGTCTCACTTACATTCTTTCACATGACATGAATCAAGTTATACCACTGTTTTGTCCTGGTAGAAGTATGAACTTATCTGAAAAAGTCAGAGTATGTGCTCTGATGGTCCATCCAACGCTTTACAGAAGAGCAGCATCGCAAATAGAGATGACTGTCTTGTAATAAAATAGATATTTCATGCCACGAGCCATTGCTACATAGCTCCTAGCACTCTGAATTCATACTGAAAAATATCACAAAACACAAGGATATTTTGACGCTCTTAAAAATAATATATATTAATAGTATTTTTCTGAAGATGGTGCAGAAACACAAGGAAAAAAAGGATTTTTCCTTTTTCCCCCTCTAAACTAGCAGCAGTGGCTGTGTGGTCACTTGGTCTTCTTCCATTTAAAAAATGCAGTACATTCCTTACTCTCAGCCACCTTGACCACCAGCTGCTGTGTTTCCTATGTTAGAGGAGATGAGATCATTAATACCACCAGTAATGATGTCTGCAGAAGCTCCTCTTTTTGCCAGCTCATGGAACAGGTCTGGATGAACTACGAAAAGGATCTATGATCCATTTAAACTCACCGTTTAAATTGGCTATTAGAGATATGCTGTCACTGTCATTTCTTGGCTTCCTGATGAAAGAAAAGATTACTCTGCTGAGCTATCTTTGTTGAGGAAAAGCACATGATGGCAGAATTCTGAAGAAATCATTGAAGCGGGAGACAAGAACAGAATCTGTAGTTGAGAAAGAAGAAACTAAAATGGGGGGGGCGGGGAATAGAAATGTGAGGAAAGAGGAATAAAATGATAGGTCTACAAATGTAAGTCCAGTAGAACATGGCTGTGGTGAGATTATATCTTGTCATGTCTTCAAGGTATTCAAAAGAAGCCTGACCATGTCCAAAAGTTGATGAAACAAAGGGGAGTGAAAAGGTCATTATGAGATTCAAATGTGTGAAACTGGTTTTGCCCCAAAGCTATATACAAGTAAATAAGATGTTTCCTATTTTACTGACCTTTATCCATAGGAAATAAAGAAAACAGAGAACACGCACAAATCCACCAATTCATAGATAACACAAGAAGCACCTAGTTCATTCCTCTGTGCAGTGAAAAAGTTGTTTACTTTAAGATGAGTAACAATGTGGCTGTCTTTGAAAAGTAGCTTTCAAGGGTGATATTTAACTCTTCTCCAGTGAGCATCTGAAAGAGGCAATTCAGATTGTGGAACAAGAGGAACTGCTTAATCTCAAGAGGGTGGCTCTTGGCCATCTTCTTGGAAGTGGTCTACTGGAGTTTGTGGGCATGATTCTTCAGATGACCGACTGTCTTCTGAGAAGAGTGTCTGCATCCTTGTGAGGAAAAAAAAAATAGAGGAGACAAGGGATGAATTAATCTTTCACTTGCTGATGTCAGAGAGCAGAGCATCTCAGACAACAAGCTTCTGCAAAGTAGAGTGCGTAATGGGAGATATGATGATATTTTGATTATCTTGATCTCAGTCCTCCAGCTCAAAGCAGGATTAATGTATTTAGAAATAACTGACAAGACTTTTGCTGCTGCCAACCAGTCGAGAGAGGGGATTGTCCTGCTCTTCTCTGCAATGGTGTGGCCTCACCTTGAATATTGTGTGCAGTTTTGGGCACCAAATCATAAGATATTAAGCTCTTAGAGAGTGTCCAAAGGAGCTCAAAAAAGATGGTGAAGGGCCTTGAGGAGAAGATGTACGAGGATCAGCTGACATCATTTGGTCTGTTCAGCCTGGAGAAGAGGAGACTGAGGGGAGACCTCATTGCACTCTACAACTTCCTTGGGAAGGGAAGAGGAGGGGCCAATACTGATCTCTTCTCTGTGGTGACCTGTGACAGGACTTGAGGGAGTGGCCTGAAGTTGTGTCAGGGGAGGTTTAGATTAGATAGTAGAAAAATGTTCTTCACCCAGGGCATGGTGGGGTGCTGGAACAGGCTCCCCAGGGAAGTGGTCACAGCACTAAGCTAGACAGAGTTCAAGAAGCATTTGGACTATACTCTTAGGCACATGGTGTGACTCCTGGGGAGGGTCCTGTGCAGTGCTAGGGGTTGGACTTGATGATGTTTGTGGGTCCCTTCCAATTTGGCATATTCTGTGATTCTGTGAGTGTGTCTTCAAGCAAGCTGCCTAGTAGAGTGGGAGGCTGTTTTAGCCTTTGTCCAGCAAACATTAAGAGAGTCTGTAAACAGCAGGACTAGGCATGATGACAAATTTTTTGAAGCAGTCTGCAATACAGATTAGTTTCTGTTGCTGTTTTCATTTATACACTTCTTCATTTGCTTGTCAGTTAGCACACAGGCTGTGACATCCCTGAGGAGATACAGTGATGGTCTGGGAGCTGATACCAGCACTACTGAAACAGTGCACTGTGTTTTGGCACAATGGTCCAGAAGGACACAGAAAAAAATGGATGACAAAATAGTGTTCTCTGAACTCGGCCTTCCCACTTCTACATTTATCAGCCCTTAACAGTCTGGTGAAGGTCAGCTGTAATCTAGGCAGGAATCAAGTGCTTCAATAGATTCAGTTGCAAGATGTCACTTACTATCCACACACATGGGTTATTTGAAACTTTATTTACCTTAAAGTCTTTCTGTAAAATGAAGTGTACAGCAGCAATAGTTCATTAGATATTCTTATACACCTTTCCCTTCTGTTGTTTCTGCAATTCATTGACTTCTAATACTAATGTGACACATATCATCATGAACATAACACATATCATCCACACCTCTGAAGAACTGAATGCGGAATCTCACAAGTTGTACTTACCTGAATGCATAGCTTTGCCTCTGTGGATGTGTCTTCCATTCAGGAGCCAAAATACCACTTGAAATCTCACTCATAATGAGTAATGTGGTGTTTTCTTGCAGCTGGAAGGTTTTTAAATTTTGCTTATCAGCTAAACACCTGTATCTTGTGCAGGTTTTAAAACATCAAAGTGCATAAAAAAATACAATGTAATTGCTTTGGTTTTTTCCTCTGTATTTGCCAATAGCATCTGACTGAGGACAAAGCACAAGTGATAATGGAGTGATATTGATAAGGACAAACAACACTAATACAGAAAACATGATACTGCACAGGCTTCAGCCTGTACACAATGAATAGTATGACGTCCAAGCACTCAGTCCTCTTGTGAACTGCTTTGTCTTTTCCCGGTAGGGACACAGTGGGTCAGAGAGAGCTATACACCAAAGTAGTCATGTGCTCCTATCAATGATTTCCAAAGTACATGAATACAGGCAAAATCTGGTCCAAAATGTATATAATAAAAGCTGAAATATAGCAAACCAATGATGTTGCTAGGATATTTAGTCTAGTAATTGCTTTTTGATTCATTTGCAGGTGGTGTTGTGTGTATTTTGTGAGATACAAAGTGAGAGACTTTGTTGGCTACCAGAAAGCTTTAAATCCCAATAGATTTACCAAATGGAAGTGGTTCACAATCTGCAGCTGGGTTGATGGTAATAAACAGAACTTTATTGAATAGTTAAAAACCCATTACCACCCAAAGCTCAGGCAAAACGATTTCTTGACACAAAATTGTTCTTCAGGCAATGGGAAACTGTATTAGATGTAATCAGCAGAAAAGCACATTGCCCTCTTTCTGCTAGTCATTAAGTGCTTTGGCTTCTTAATTTGAAAATAGACAAGTCTCTAGGAATTTGAAGCCTTATACAATTCACATATTCTTTTGGGTGGGCTTTTTTTCAAACATGGATGAATTTGCAAATATTTTAAAAGTTGCAAAGTGATATTCCATTCTGGTAAGGAAGAATGAACAGAAAATTTCATTTTTCATGGACTGCAAACAGTCTTGGATACAATACTCTTGGATACGAAGAGCTGCGACTGCTCCTTTGGAGGAACACAACGCTTTACAAAAGGATTTTGAAGTTTGCATAGATTATTTGAATTTCTTATTTTGCCCACCTTTAATCTCACTGACACTATCTGAATTACAACTTTCCAATTTGTAATCTGTGATTCAACTTTGTCGCTGTTCCCTGTACAATACTAGTTTGTATCTGGGGGAATGATGCAGCTCACTTTTAAGAATGGAGATTTTGTGACCAGATGTTTGTGTTACTCTGCTGTGACAATTTTTCAGCTAAATGCAGAGTCCCTGGTGTAGATTTGTTCCTGAGAGCAGGAAATGATAGCCTCTTCACTTGGTTTCTGCCACATGAGAAACCTGTGAATTCCTCTATATGGAAGCCCGAAGTGCAATTTTAAGGGGACTTAAAGTGATGCAGCCATGCTGGAGATATACAAGATTATCCATGTACTAGATGAGTGTTCTAAAGTGACAGGGCTCTAAATTCCACTTCTGTGCAGCCAGCTGCATGAAAATGACTGTGTGGTGAGAAGTGCTGCTACATAAAAATGAAAAGTGAGCAATTCAGATCTATGTGGGACCCTGTGAGACCAGGGTAGCTATCAGCTAAGAAGCAGCAAGGAGCACAGCTGCTGCTAGTTGGTAGGGAGGAGGTTACTCCCCAGGGATTCACACAGTAGTTTCTCACAGGACTCTGCAGGTGCTTCAAAACAGGTAGGATGAGATAATATAAACACTGGACTTGTGAGATATGGATTATAACCAATTAAAGTTTGTGGTCTGATGGTGTGAGGTTCAATTTAGCCAACGGTTTGTAGCTTTAACCCTATATAAACTGTGTGTGGAGTGTAGTAAGTCAGCATTCATTCGATTACATTGATCTGTGTGTAGTGTCCAGTTCCTGTTTATTTATTTATTTATTTAGAGAAATATGCTGATACCTATAGTAACATGTCTTGAAATGTCCTGGTAATTTAGGAGGTGTGTCTCAACATCCTCATCGAGGATATGAAACCAGTATGGAGTGATACACCACAGGCCAGTTTTGAGGGTTGTTCTTCCTCTCTGAAGTGATTTTCTGAAACTGTTTTGTGAAGGACTGTGGACAGATTTTATAGTTCACCAGCTAAACACAGTGGAACTTCTCCAAATACTAAGAAATCCCACTGAAAAACTCCACTGAAATCTTAAGATGTCAATATGTGTATCTCCATCATTAGAACATAAAAGTTTTAATCTCAACCTGCCAACTCTGGGGACAGGCTGTGAGGTTAGTCTGGGGGGCTTTGATCTGAAGGTTGGACTGAGATGCATTGGCTGATATGTGAGAGTACCAGTGAGGCTTGTTCCTGTTTTCATCAGTAACAGAAACACAGAGAAAGAGTTAGCTGCCTCTTTTTCTTTTTCTTTTTCTTTTTCTTTTTCTTTTTCTTTTTCTTTTTCTGTTTTTTTATTTTTATTTTTATTTTTTCTTTTCCTTTTTTTTAAATAAAGTTATATACATGTTTACAATTCTGCAGTGCATTCTGACTATATTGACAACCTCTGAGGTGTTGGTCTATATGTATATGAACAATGTGCTAGCATCTCTAAAACCCCATCTGGTTTCTCAATAGGCTGTTACCTAAGCTGAAAGTTGTATACCCTAATGTCAAATCAGTTTATAAACCCCTGTGTGATTTGGGTCCCCCAAAACATAACTCATAATTTTCACTATGTATCACTTTGTTTTCTGAACCGCTTTTGCTAACAGTGTTTGGTTTTAATTTCTGGAAGGAGAGGATTAGGTTTTTCCAGCAGGGACATTTCAATTGGGTCATCTGTTTGATCGTTTAAATGAACCCCAAGTCTGTTGTGTTGAAAATGCTTAAAATTTTTAGGAACTTTTCTTGTCTATACTGCGTGTCACACAGCAGGGTGACCTTTGTAGTAAAAAATACAAAATATTTTGACATTGGTTTCCATACCTTTGATATATGAAGTTCCTAGAAACTTAAATAGTCATACTGTCTGATAGTCCATGAAACAATTGTTTAACAACAGGTATGATCTCAAACAGCAGCACTACTGGATTTTTCAGGTAGTATGTGGCATTATTATTCATCTGCTTTACAAAAATCTAATTTTAGCCATACTAGCAATGGTAACTGCTTGGCAATAGCTGTCACTTTAAATAAGAATTGTCTGAGGGAAACTCCCTCTCTACAAAGTGTTTTGTCCTCTACTTCTCTGAAACATGTTGGTAGAGGACATACATATATAAAAGTAATTAATCAAACAAGTGTTCTGAGACAGTCAATATAGCTGTATCAATTGTGTAATAAATACATCCATCTTCCCATGGTAGAAAAAGAATAGTTTGGTTTTTAAGGCACAGGACTATTAACTAAGAGAAAACTCTAGTCTTGAATAAATGTGCTTTCAGATTCCAGTGTGAATTGTGCAGATTTATATTACAGCCTGATTTGTTTCCACTCCTAGCTTTGTCTTTGACTTCTTCTGTCACACTTGGACAAATTACTTTACATATATGTGTGCTGGTATCCACACTGTAGATTGGGGGTTGTGCAGGAAATTAGCCCCCAAAAAGCTCAGATCCCAACTTAATTAAAGGTTGCAGAGGATATATTGTTCCTCAGAGACTGGGACTTATTGCAATTATATTATTATTGTGGTAGTTATCTTTTACTGTAGCTACTAGGGTCCATTTGCTTCCCCTAGCTTTATGCCATCATAAATCAGGTAACATCCATGAAGTTTTGCTTCATTTAAAGCAATGCTGTTGGATACATATCAGCTGCTAGGTGTCCTAGCCAAGATGTCACTGAGCCATTTCTCAGCCTTTGAGAGATTTGTAGGCCTATAGTAGTAGTTTTATTTCTGCTCAGTTTGCACAAGCTCCTCATGCCATTTAGGGAGGCCTGACAGTGGTCTTGATAGCAATTGAGAGGAATAGCAAAAAATATGGGTCCCTCGAATGAGCACTTACAGGAAACACAGGACTCGTAACTGGGAAAAGTGACATATTTCAATGTACAGGAATGCAACTAGCAGAGGAGAAAGAGCCCCTGTGTTTTACCTTCCTCCCACGGATAAACAGCATGTTCCCTCTGTAAAGGATATCAAAGGCAGCTGAAGGGTATCTTATTAGAGCTAAATTGCCAAGGAAGGTGAGCAGGAGTGACCAGAGAAAGCTGTGGGTTTTGGATTGCTGTGGAATAACAAACTCCCAACTTCCTGTGCTGCTCTTTCTCTTGGGGATGTTTGGGTAACCTGCCAGGCCCAGTCTGGTAGTAGCTTGAAGGAGGGTGGCCAAGAAAATAGCCCTGATGATGGGAATAATGATTAAAAGGTTAAAGAAACCTCATGTGACTAGCAGGAATCACAGAAGCTTGAGTAGACCTGGTACTCTAATAAGCAAACAGTGGCACGTTTACTTCAGTAATTGGATATATATACCACGTATAGACATTTCTCCTAATTACTGCTTCACTGTGCTTATCCGTAGCTGCTGAGACATTCTTTCATCAATATCAGTAAAAACATTATTTGCTTGAACTGTGTGAAATAAAATAAAACTCGATCCCCGACTAGGAAGTATTTCTCCAGATCATTTCCACTTCTCTTTGCTCCTTTGATGTGTGACCCTTGCCACCCACCACCTTCCTTTTCAACCAGCCCTCCCTGGAATAGTCTCTGAATGAAATGATGGTACCCAGGACCAAAGAGGAGGCTGTGGTTTCCACAGATGACAGCCCACTGCAGGCACTGCTTACTTGTGGTGTTTATTTCAGTCCCTCCCAGCTATGGTGCCTGGAGTTGGAAGGGTCAATCCGCAGTTTGTGTTGGCATATTTTTAAGGTCCTTTCTATTATGAAATATTTATGAGAGGAAACAGGGTTGGACATTCCTGCAGCCAGTCCAGTGTAGGAACGCTCTGTGCCTTCCTCTCCTGAGCATGCAAATGCAGTCAGTTATTTAACGGAAGACTCACATACCTTGTTCCTTTACATTTCAAGTGAGCTGTCAGAGGAATGTAAACATTTATTTGGAGCAAGCCCTCAGGTAAAGGATTACCATATGCCGCAAAAGGAAATTCCAGCATGCCCACCCAAATTTATGCTGCGGAGAGAGCTATGAATAGAAAGTTTGTACACTGTTATGAATATGGATAAAATACATCACTCATGGCCAAGCCATGAAAAATTGAAAAACACATATTTTGGATCACACAATATTTTCAAAAATATATTTAAAAGAAAATAAACATGGGATTTTGTGTGTTCGTTTACTGTTTGAATTACCTTTGGGGAAGGCAGACATCAACAAATTTTCTTCCAGACAACTCACTACTCTTGATAACAGGAGGCTCTTTGGGAGAAAGGCAGTAGTCTCATTCCTGGGATCTCTTTGTTTCCTTAGCCAGTGTCCATTTATTAGGAGTTTATGTTGTATTCAGAGTTAGCAAAACCAAATGCAGTTAGAAGGCTACATTTAATCTTAAAGGTCAGAATTCCTCATTCTCGGCCACCTTACAAGGTGACCTTTTCATGTGTGTTACATGACCCTTGTAAATGAGTTTAATTAGCATTTTTATTGTTATTGTTCTGCAGCCTGACAGTAATCACTGATATTTTGGTGTGGTCAGCATCAGTTTCTTTGAAGTGAAAGGATTTCTACTAAATGTGTTAAAAAAAATTGTTAAAACTTGTTTCTGGAAGGACAGGCCCAACATTCAAACCAATGTCCTCTGGACACCTCACAGATGTACAAATGTCAGGCTGTGCAATGCAAAGGTCCTGTTCATGCTCCAGGGTTTGCTACTACAACTTCAGGCCACGCAGAACCTGTGAACTGCATTCTTCTAAGTCAGGCCCCTCTAACAAAAGTGTTGTACATGCTCTTTTAGGTGTAAGGAACTCATGAGGGGTAATCTACCCTTTCCCTGAGCATATGTGTTTGGGCCAATTCATAAATTTCCTCTCATCTCAGGACCCTCCTTTTCCTCCCTGCAGCATCTCTTTCTATTGCAGAGGGGGTTTTTGCATATGTGTAGAAGAGACAGAAGAATAGTATGCTTACATGGGAACAAGTAAATAGCCTAATTATTAGGGAAAATTGTGAGCCAATGAGAGAAAACAGTATTTAGCAGCAGCAATCCTTATAGTAGCATCAGACTCAAGTCAGAGCATGTTAATGCAGAGGAAGGAAGGAGTTTGTTGGACAGTGAGCTGCCTTGATTATCTTTCATTGTTATCCCAAAGTCAAGTTTATTTTAACTGGAAATTGCACATCACATTGAATGAGAAACATATGGAAAGTTAATGATTTAAAATCTGAAGGTTCATCCTGCCTAAGGAATGGCAGCCCAAACCTTGCTTAGAGGCAGCTGTGGCACCTGATATCAATGTTCAAGCCAAATATGTTCAAGACAAATATCCATGATCTCCCTGGGAACACACACACACACACCCCTGTACCCTTTTCTCCAGGTTGTTCATACACAGGAAAATTTGAACCACAAATTCCCTACACTCACCTGTCCCTACCCCCTGTCCAGTGCAGTGCCCAGTACTTATTGCTGTGTATGGTACAGCACTCCCCTCATGGGAGGTTCTGAGTGCAGTGTGGTACCTAAAGTTGTATTCACTGAGAGGCAAGGAGGACATGAGTTTAGTAATGAACCAAAAAGGTACACCTAAAAATGTGTAAATACTCCCCCCCTACATGCTGAGAAAAAATAATAATTTATTTCATTAATTTAAAGCCAATTAAGACTTGATAATTAGAGAAAGACCCATTGAGTAAGAGCTTTACTACAAATTGAGTTTCCAGGTGAAGCTGGAAGAGAACAATCAGTCTCAGTCTTTTTGCCTTCAGTCATGTCTTTTGGATAGGGTTAAGAATATAAAATCTGAAATTATGGTGATGAAGACATTATTAAGGGTAAATATTTGGAAGGTGGAGGGTGAAGACAATGACCTTTAGGATTTTTGCATGAATATACTGTTTCCTTTGAGCATCAAATGCCTTAGCTGTTAATTCTTAACCTGATGTAGCAGCTATGCACTCTGACCTTACTGTAAAAGAAAAACAAAATACCGCTCACTCCAGGCTACTAACACTGAGATAAATAAACCCAAGTGTTCTGATCTTTGGGTGAAGATAAGTACTTGAGGCATCAAAGAGAAATGTTGGAACAAAATACAGTATCATAACAAATAATGGCTTCAGGTTACTCAGCACCACGATGCTGTGCATGTCACACTTGATACTGTGAATGATCAAGTGGTTATTGCCTTTTTCTTGCTAAGGAAACTTAAATAAGAAGCTTTCAATGATGGTGCATAGAAAGAAATGAAACTCTAATATGCTTACTTGCACACTCCTTCTTGAGATGCAGATCCTTTGAAACCATTTTGAACTTTTAACATCTGATGAATTTTTAAACATGAAGCTCTACACAAAGTATCTCAGTCTGGCAAACAGGCTATACAGTTTGATCCTAAAGTGCATCAGTCACACCATTGTAGGTGCTGAAAAGTGTCATCAGAGTCCAGCACCCACATTTGAAAACTGAGTGTGGAGCAGAGGGCAGGCGACAAAGAGACTTTTTATCCTTGCGCCCACTTGCACAAACATTGCAGAAGATCTAAACCCTCTACACTTACACTATGTGCCTCTGTGAGTGTAAATCACATCAAAGAGATTCCTGGAAACTCTACCTCGAGGAAGGCTGCAGCCTGCCTGTGGTTCCTGGGTGGTGGGACCCTGGGCAAGACACAACCCTTCTAATTATGTCCCGTTAGGATCCTCAGGGTGGAACCAAAGTTAAATATCACCTTTTTCATGAAAAACACACTGAGATGTAACTGAACTGCAATACTCGCTGTGTGGACCAAAGGTTGTAATTTGATAGGAGACAGTTCATGGTATGATAACCCATGAACATCAGTGTCCCACTGCAGGCAGAGAAGAAACAGAACAGACTGTCCTGAAGGGTTCCTCATGTGCTGACTTTTCAGATCAAACCTGGCCAGAATTTGGGTGCATTTTTTGTGTATAAAAATTATTTCTACAAGAAAGATATGTCATATAGTAGTTTACTGACACACCTGAATCCGCCAGACTGTGGTTATTTCACCTGCTTTTATTGGACACAGTCTGAACTTCATGCACAGCATTGTTAAAAATGTCTGATGCTCTTGAAGTTGACCAAGAGTAACAGGTACCTGAGTTTGCTTATGATCTTCTGTCTCATAGTCAGCTGCACTGTTTGTACATGTAGTTAAGTTCCCAACACATACTGTTGTCTGAGTCATACAATTTGATGGGATGCTTGCAGATACAATGTACATGCATCTTGTCAATTGTTCTCTGATTGTATAACTACATGAACCTTTTACCTTGAAAATTAAAGGATTTGCGGAATTTTCCGTCAGTGCTATCCAAATTGTCACCTGAGAACAATCTGAATTCTTTTGAGGTTCATTAGAACAACTGCTGTTGTAAAGAAAACGTGTGTTTGATTATCAACAAATAACTGGCAGTTCTGACTTGAAAAGTAGGGGCTGGGCAAGGAGTATGCTGGGGGAAAGCTGCCATGTTAGCTGATGACTTACAGGGAGTACAAAACACAGGCAAAGTATCTAAGGCTCTCCCAGTGCAATACTTCCTAAGGATTTTTTTAAATGTCTAGATTCTTATATTCTTTAATTTTTCTGATTTGGTGGCACCAACATTTACAATATCATATTCACTATTATGGCTTTGTTTTAAACACCTCATTTGACAGTTCTCTTTAGAAAATTCCAGGTGCACCTGTAAATCACGTAGCAATGTTCCTTCTTGTTTGCATAAACTTAGCTGTTCTTTCAAACTAAAATAATTTTTAAAAAATGGAGCTCAGAAACAACTTACAAAATAAGCATATTTTATTGGCTTTTGGGGCCAGGTTTTTGTAGTGAGGGGACTGCAGGAGTGGCTTCTGTGAGAAGCTGCAAGAAGCTCCCCCATGTCTAGTAGAGACAATGCCAGCAGGCTCCAAGACGGACCCAACGCTGGGCAAGGTCTTGCCAATCAGAAACGAGAGTAACACCTCTGTGATAACATATTTAAGAAGGAGAAAAAGTTACTGCACAGATGAAATTGCAGCCAGGAAAGACCAGAGCAAGAATGTGTGAACAGCTCTGCAGACATCGAGGTCAGTGTACAGGGAGGGGGAGGAGGTGTTCCAGGCTCCAGGATAGAGATTCCCTCACAGCCCATGGTGAACACCATAGTGAAGCAGGCTGTCTCCGTGCATCCCATGAAGGTCCACATGGATGCAGAAATCCACCTGCTGCCAGTGGAGGAGACCCATGCTGAGTGTGTGCCCGAAGGAATCTGTGACCCTGTAGGAGGCCTGTAAGGGAGCAGGGTCCTGACAGGAACCTGTAGACCTGTGAAAAGAGGAGTCCATGCTGGAACAAGTCTTCCTGGTAGGGCCTGTGACACTGTGAGGGACCCATGCTGCAGCACCCTGTGCCTGAAGGACTGCACCCTGCAGAAAAGTGACCCACATTGCAGCAGTTTATGGTGAACTGTTGGCCATGGGATGGAGTCGCATTGGAGAAGTTCATGAAGAACTGGCTCCCATGGGAGGAAAGCCATGCTGGAGTGGGGGAAGGACTTCCTCTCTGAGCAGCAGCAGAAACAACCTGTGATAAACTGACCATAACCCCCATTACCCATCTCCCTGTGCTTCTGGGAAGGAGAGAGGGACAGAGCAAAAGTGTGTCTAAGATTTATTTTACTTCTCATTCCCTTGCTCTAATTTTGCTAGTAATGAATTTAACCATTATCCCCACTTCAAGTCTGTTTTGCCTGTATTGATAAACAGTGAGTGATCTCTCTCCCAGTTCTTAACTCATGAACCCTTTGTTATACTTTCTCTCCTCTCTCCAGTTGCTTTGGTGGGTACAGGCTGTCCAGCCAGGGTCAACACACTACGGACGCATACAAAACTTTACACATGGGAATGTCAGATATTTCCAAGATTATGGAAACAGATGCTAATTAACAAGTAGCATGATTTTATACAGGCAAAAATGTTAAATAGCAGAGTAATAGCTATGGGGATTTATTTGTTCTGTTGTTCTTATTAGTTGCTTTTAATTTTTATATGACTGTAGTTAGAAGTAATCAACCCACTGATTAAAGACAGGTTAGCTTCATATTGGCACATGGTTCCGAAACTGAGCAGTAAGAGAAAGATATCTTGCAGGAAAAAAATTATAAATAATACAATCTGTTTCTTTTAATGAAATGTTGGTTCCTGTGGTATTTCCAGACAGTTTTGTGAATGCATCAAGTTCAGACGGATTTGTTACAGAGATAGGATAAAGATCCAGATTTTACAGTTTTTCATGACATTTGTTGTACTTAAGTCTTCATGGTTTTACTGTGAATGTCCATATTGATTATGACGGGATATGTAAGAGACATATTTGGACATACTGCACTTCCAATACTGCATCAAAGGCTTGACATCAATTTATGAATAATGAGATCATAGATGCCAAATGCTGTTGTAAAAAACCTGAATTGTTTCCAAGTAACATCTTTATTGTGAATATGTTGCAATTATAAGTGTCATTGTTATGACTGCCACTTTTCTGGGTTATGAGTATGTTCAAATGTAAAATACTCATGTAAATGTAAAATACATGCATTTGTTATAGTTTGGGGTTTTTTCAAAAGTGAAGGAATATTTTTCTTTCTTTTGCTAGTATCAGTGGCTGTACTGATTTCAGGGAACTGAATTTGAAATTTATAATTGTACTTAGGTTTCCATGGTTATATATATAATTCACATGAACAAAGGTTAATTAATTACAATTTTTTTAAAAAAAGACAATATAAAAATATATAAAAATCTTTTGGTTTTGTATGCTGTAATGCTGATGGTGCCAGAATTTTGTGGTGAAATTCTTCTGCCAGGCCTAACATGTGAGCATGATGTGCTGCAAACAGAAAGGTGGCCTTTCCTTCTTGTTTGCAGTCATGGCATTTAAAACAGGCAGGAGAAAAATAGATCCTAGTTTGACACATACTGAGATACAGATTGAGAGTGTATTTGTCCACAGGCATCTTGCTCTTCTCTGAACCCAAGTGACTTTGTAAGGAATTAAAATCTCAGGTATCTTTGCACCTTCCACTGATGGTCTCCTGTGCTGGTTTAAAGGTAAACCCATGGGAGAAACAAACCCAACACAAAAGGGATTATAAGTCAGAGTTACAATTTAATAAAAACATTACAATAAATGCAATGATACAAAGAGAAATTGGTTTTAACCCACACAACCCAGTAGTATAACCCAGCCCCCTGGGAAACAAAAAGATTGGTGTATGTTAGCCCCTGCTCTGAGGCTCACATGATTCCCCTGAGTCCAAAGTAAAAAGGAGGGAAAGAAAAAAAAAAACCTTTTGGTGCAAATGATGGTGGCAGTCCTGTCGAGGTGCTGGTGCTCCTCTGGATCTGATGAAAAGGTCCCGGAGGTCTTCAAACCCCAAGATTATATACCTTCAAGTCCAGATGGGAATGCCAAGTACCTCCCCCAGGGTGGGGAGTCCCACAATGGGTGATCTAACTCTGTGAGTCATGGGGTATTTTTGGAATTGTTGATGGACCATTAGCAGACATGCCCCCTCAGTCTGGGTGTGGAGGTGCTAACGACCTCCTGGAGGGGAGTTATCACAGCTCTTATCTCACAGGCTTCTTTTACACCCATCTTACAGTCTGAGGGGTTGGGTGTGCCCTGGGAAGGTGCTTCAAATGGTCCATTGTTAACAGTTCATGGGAAATGAATAGAGGATGTAGAATACATAGCTTTAGTTACAATAAATTGGTCCTGCCTGCTGAACTAGGACTTCTCCTTAACTGGGTACTGCTCTCAGTGTGCCAGGAAGAGATGCATTGTTGACTTACGGCCCTGGCTGCTCAGTGTGTGCCTGTCCTCTGTGCCTCGCATCCAACATAGGTAGAGAATCACACGGCTGTTCACAATATACAAGTTTAAAGAAATGCTACCATCTCATGAGTGTGGTTTCAAAAAAGAGCAGATGTTTCACAGGAAACCCAACAATCTGCTCATTTTACTACAGAGGATAAAGCCCTAATTGTTACTTAACTCAGATGTTTCAGTTAATGAAAGAGCCAAGATAATTCTTGTGGGTTCAGCTGTTCTTTTTGATCTCCAGACTCTTCTGATTTTGACAACTGAAGTAGACTGCTTCAAACACAAAAAGATTTATTTCCTATAATGCATATCATAAATTTGCTGGTAGAGCTGGTCTGGAGTTGCTCATTGTGTTTGTGGAATATGACTGTGGTCACAGACTCCACCAGAAGATTTACAGAGTGAGATGGCGTTAGGAGGGGTCTGGAATAAGCTCCCTACATTATCACAGGCCATTTACCACCTGAAACACTGAACACAAAATGGTGTCCTCCATAAGTCACTCCGGAGGAGAATTCATGTCTACTCCTGAAGTCACCAAGGAGATGCCAGCTTCAAGGAGAAGAGCTGAAAAGTGTTCCTGATTTCTGTAGGCTCAGTATATTGTTCATCAGCAAGAAAATTCTAAAAAAAAAACCCAAACAAAAACCCCACCTTAAAATTCACTGTTTTCTACCTTCCTTTTAGTTCAAGTTCAGTTGTCTGGAAATAAAGAAGGAAATACTTAAATTTAGCTTCACAGGTCTTTGTTGCCTAAGGGGAAGGAACCAGGGGTTGAACTTCACTTGCTCCTTTGCCATAGAGGATGTGACACTGTTGGCATCCCAAACAAAAAGCCTGTGTAAGAGTGAACAACATGCTTAAAACAAATTGACATTCTGCAGGAAGTCTAGTGTGATCCTATTAATGTTATTCCTGGTCTAAGAAATCAGATAATCTTTGGACAGGTAGTTTTCCAGGGGTTTTTTTTTGGTTTGTGGCTTTTTTGGTTTTGGTTGTTGTTTTTTTTTTTGGTTGGTTGGTTGGTTGGTTGGTTGGTTGGTTTTGTTTGGGGTTTTTTTGGGGGGTTTCCTTTTTTTTTTTTTTTCCTTTTTTGTGGGTTTTTNCTTCTTGCTGGGTTTTAGTCTCAGGCAGTCATTGCTGATGTCACTTCTCCCTGAAATGCAGCAGAGCTTCTAGTATATGAGAATGTCTGATAGGGCAGAGTAAAAGTTGTCTTGATAAAGTGTTGTGATAAAAAGCAGACTGACTGAACTTTACACAGAATTCCATAATTAGTGTCTTTCCCTATTACTTCAGGTGGTCAGTGCTGACACAGATCGTAATTCAGCCTACAGCTCAATCTTCATGCCTCTTCCAGAGACAGAACTGATAAAATTTTGTAACTTAGATTGTATTTACATAAATTTGCTCTCACTTTGCTCATTAGCACTGGAATTACATACTCCATTTTTTTCTGTAAAATGTTTTCATGCTCCTCCTTCCTGTTAAAATGATTCTACAGCTCTGGGCAACATTTCTCCTTGGTGGATCTACTTTTACAGAGATCAGTCTAGAAGGGTATTAGCAAAGCAATTGGGGACAACAGATAGAGATCAGCAGGTTGAAAAGGTTTTTTGATGTAGCTGCAGACTTTCTAGTACAGTTATGCTTTGAACTCCATAAGTCTGTTGCCCACAAATTCTTAAACTATCCTTCACAGAAGCATTGTGACACTCCCAAATTGTTTGTTACACAGAACAAAAAGTTAGCTTAAATATTTTGCAGTCTCGGAATTTGTTCCGTTTAGTTCCTGTTAAATTATGACCTTGCCCATACTTTCTACACATTTGCAAAGTATGTTTGCATGTACATTCTCACAGCTTTATAAATACCTATGTTCTCTGTGTGATAAAAAAATTTCCAGGGAAAGTACCAGTATTATTATGGAAAAAATCTTGGAAAGAAATAAGAATAAATTAATTGTGTCTGATTAACAAATATTTGCCTGTATTTTTATAAGCTCTGTGGCCCCATAGGGAGTATGCTAGGCATGTCTGGTACTGCAAATACAGAGTGCTTTCATTGTATTATTTTTGCCACTTAGTGGTGAGAGGTGACATTAGGATGATTTAGTAAAATTTAGAATGCGCAGAATCTCAGCGAGTTCTCCGTTAATGAGATCTCAGTTAATGAGATCTCTGTTCATTATCCTTGGCCCAGGCTCAGTTTACTATGTGATAGGCCTCATATCATGAGACTATGATCTAATTATTGAAGTCACTGGGCATCAATTTCAATTTGGCCTGATACCTTGTTTTTTCAGGAAGATGGACTCTGAATTAGTAGATCTTTGCTTAACCTGTTTTCCAGCCTAACCTCCACACCTATAGCAGAAGATCAGTGCTGTACCTAACCTAATATTCTAGTGAGCATTTCTTTTGCAATAGTCCCCAATCATTTTTTATGTTTTTCTACTTGCAAATGTAATTATTAATATTAATAATTACTAATTTTACAGATTATGCAGTATGCCTTACAAAAGCTCTAGCAGTCTTTTCCTTTTCCCCTTGAAGTCATATCAGAACTTCAAAGAGACAAAAAAATAGGATTTCATGCATTTGGGTTAGCTAATACCGCAGCACTGGATCAGCACAGAAACTGGTGCAGATATCTGAAATTCAAGGAAAGAGCCTTTTTCTATGAGTATGCATTGGATCACTGATCGCCTAGCTCTTAATTCCTACTTCTATCAACTGTATTACACCTATACTTTTGATTTATCTCCTTTTTGAGATTACCCACTCAGTAGGCTTCTGTGGTGAGAGGTGGACAACGACAAAAATAGCCAGCTGGGTATTAACCACTACACTCTACTTCAAAAGATGTGAAGATGGTGCTGTAAATTGAAAAACTTGTAGGTCCAGCTGCTTCATGGAAAAACAGATCTTCCCAAACATATTTAATTCTGTAATATTTTCACAAACTGTTTAATTTATTACTGAAGGAAGGAATGTGATATTTTACTAGCATTTACTTAAAGCAACATGTTTGCTTATTTTTTATGACAGCAGCTGGAATAAAGTAAGTAACAGCCTTCTATCATGCTTTTCAACAACTCCATGCTGGCTTTGCACCAAAGAGTTTTGAAAGTACACTGTATCTCATACTTATGTGTCTGGCTATAGTTTTTCCTTCCATGTTATGCTGCACAGGTTCAAGGGAAGGTGCAATAAGAAAACTGACACTGAGACCAAAGGAAGGTGAGACAGATCCCATGTATAAAACAGAAGAGTGTCTGTGGTTAATCTATATAGAATTTCTAAGAGGTACATGAACCTCTCAATTTTATCCAGCTCGGAGATACTACTGAGCAGAATTCCTGTCCTGGGTTGTGAAAGAAATTAGGATAGTATGGTAGAACACAGCATGTCATGGCATGATCAGTACAATATAGAGTTTTGTCATCCTATAGGATTTAAATTCTTGACAGTAAATCTTCTGCAGGTTAAACCCTACTTCCTGGATACTTCATGCCAAATATAATCAGAGAAGATAAAAGAATAGCATCAGTATGGTTCAGTAAAAATCTGCTAAACTGAGCATAATTAAACAGCAGTTTTAATTTAAATCAGCACCAATAAATCTGCAGTGGCTACACTGGGCAGATGAGAAGTGTCTAATCAGGCAGCTAAAAGACAATGCAAGAATATTGTCTAGTTCCTAATGAAAAGATGGAGAGAATTACAGGAATATGATTTTCCCCCAGTTTCTTTTTCTAGTGAGTTAGAATAGAGGTTTTACTTTTACCACCACCACATCCCAAAAATGCAGGATTCCTTAAAATACGAAATCTGAAATCAGTTTACGAAGGAGTGAGAAAATGGGATCCACTAAATCTGTTTTGTTTATGCATCCCATGACAGGAAGATAGTTGATGCACCTGGCAAAGTACCAAGGCAGCTGTCTACCTTATGTGAGTCAATACCATACAGATCTGTATTGCACTGAGTTACATGTGTCACTATACTTGTGCATGACTCTAGAGGTCTTCTGAGAAAGCAATTGCCTTTCAGATAAAATAATCTAAACATCAAATGCTTGTTAAATTTATTCTACAAAGACAGAATATTTTCAAAACTTAGATTTGCTCTTCTTGCTTTTCTCAGTATCCCAGGAAATCATAAGCTGTTCCCAGCAATGATGAATATATTTGCATTCAACTTACAGGAATGTGAAACAGATCCCTGAAAAAAATCAAATGAAAACACTCATATAAATCTCAGGGAAACTATATCACTGATGCAAGAAAACACATAAAGGCCCCATTAGTACTCTGTGAACACTGTAAGAACCACATCAAGCATGTGCACACAGCAGGAGAGATGTCAGACAAGGGGCAGGGTGGTTTTGAGCCACAGTTATATGGTGTCAATGTAGACATCCAGAGCTCAGCAGTGGAACAGAGAAGCTTAGTCATGCAAAGTATATACTTACAAATTTCTTTAAGTCAAGGTTTTAAATCTTCCCCTGGCATATTTATTTTTTCATGTTTGGGAAAGCTTTTATTGACTCCTCATAGGAGAAGTATGGATTTTTTGAGGAAAACACAACAGAGAAACGATTAATTTTTAAGCACATTTACTACTGAAGGATAATTTAGGAAAGAACTTAAAAGGATTATCCACATGTATGCTTGTTAACTATAAGACAGCGTTATCTGTGCTTCAGCTGCTGAGGGATGTCACAGTAAGTTAAAACCATAAAACCTATGAAGTGCTTGAGACTAGAGTTTACAGCTTCTTAGTATAGAAAAGAGCAGTATTAATGCAACATAGGTACAATTTGCACTTTAGGGAAATAAAAGTGCTTTCTGTGCTTCTAACACAAATACCATTAACCATCCCTGCCCTACTGGAATCTAGTAGGGTGCCAGCAGTTGTAATACAGCAGGATTTACTTTGGGATTTCTAACAGGATATTCAGGGAAAAGCATAATAACAGTTGGTGTGTTGAAACTCCTGCTTCAGCTATTGCTGTCTTGTTTCCTCGTGTGCTACTGTTTGTCCATTTCCTTAGAATATAAACAGGAGCAGGAACACTCTTTTCACTCTCTTATTTGCATTGCACTTACCCCAGGGACACAGTGCTCCAGAGCAAGTAAACGTTCTTACTGTTTTTATTCTTTTTTCATTTTTCTTGTTAGTACTTATTAAAACAACTATTATAAAGCAGAAATGACTTCATTCTGACTTGTTCCTGTACAAAATAGTCTGGAAGAAAAATATCCCATCTGTTCCATGGGAGATAGCCCCTATGTAACTGCTGTGACAGTCTATTTTCAATTAGAGAAATGTCAGCTCTAATTGGTAAAACCTAAAAAGGCTTCCCTAATACTGTACTTCTCATTTTGATTGGGGGCCTAGCAAGTCTCTTAGTTTTTCCATTAAATTTTTTATTCGTATGCTCTTAAGGATGCGTGGAAAGCTCTTGCTTCATATGTGTGAGTGCATTTGCTATCATCTTCCTCCTACTTAACAAAAATAGAAGCATTATAAATGTCATACCAAATGTAAACATCGCCCTACTTTATGAGCAGTTGACCACTAATGTGGGGCAACATAATCATGTGCCTGAGTGGGCTTGGTAGTTGTAAGCATCAGATGAGACCCTGGAAACTGCTATGCCTGAGTTTGCAAGGTGACAAGCCCTGGAGGCTGCTTGCCCGGCAAACCACAGGGATGCAATAGGGCTATTTCTGTGCTCCTCGGCACCTGGACAACATCACTTTGAGATCATACTGTGGCATCATATGGGCATTTTGTCAGTCCTGAATAGTAACAATGGTAAAGCTGAGAGGGCAACTGAAGAGCAGGTCTTCTACTTTGCTATGGGCAAGATAAGATGGAATCCAGGGCAGGGGCAGCTATAGCAGGAAGAGAAGGTGTGGGTGAGGGAAAGAATTGCTCCTTCTCACTGGGCTTAAAATTCCAGCTTGGTTTTAGCAACCACAGGGATTTACTGCCCTTTCAATTGGTGGGATGAAACCCAGTGGGTGTCCTCTGGTGACCCACTTTTGGGTCATGCCCCAATGCTTGTAAGCTGTTGGTCTGACAGATCTCAGCAGTAGGAAGTTTATTCTGATGTGGTTCTTGACTGGTTTAGGAGATGTTTTGGAGAGAGGTTTGATGTAGGTCATGGAGCACTGATGTGGTCTGTCTGCGTTTTTCCATCTGTTTTTGTTCAGGGAGGGACCTAGTTTGAGTTCCTTTCACCACATGGCAAGTTCCTCATTGCACAGATTTTTGCATGATCCCCCTGCATTTTAGGAATGCCTAAAAGCCAGACTTGACAATGTGTAGGAAGTGTCTGATCCTGAAGGGCCACTAGAAAAATGTTATCCAGCATTGCATGCCACGACCAGCAGCATTGGCTCACCAGGGGCTAGATTTCAGAAGGTGTTGTGTGACCGAACTTTTCCTTGGGTTGTCAGAAATACTTAAGCACTTGACCTGTTTCATTATGTTTGAAATCTCTGTTGGTTGCCTTTTGGTAACCACTGAATTGAGATTCAGTGCGTCAAAGCCAGGACCCTATTGCATTGTCTTGAAGCAGGCATAGCTGGATAACTGGATGTTGGGTGGTCAAAAGTAACCTGCCATTTTCATTTGGAAGAGGTAGACACACTGTGGATGCAGACTGACTTCCTTAACAGTGAATAGGAGAGGCACTGAAAACTGTCTGTGTGGGTCCTCTAAATACCTGGAAATGCATCTGCCTCATTCCAGCAACTGAATAAAGAGGATGATCTTCTCAGCTCGATTTCCCCAGAACTTTTGAAAATCCGATCTTAGTTCGTTAAGGGACAACTGAATTTTCCATCTATTTCCTTCAGTGTAAATTTCATTGATCTCTGCCCAAGAAACATTTTTAAAGGATTTATTGTTAATTTTTCTCCTAGTATTCCCTCTAATGTTTGTATTCCTGAATGAAAAAACAATCTATCATAACATCCAAAATTTCACATTTGTCTAAAATACAGCACAAAAGCCACCTTTGGTATACTGACAGGAAACCCATTTGTCATGTACACTTTAGAAATGAAGTCTGCAAAATTCTGTGTCCCATACTAATAAACAAGAGCCAAAAACAAAGCTCCAGAGTACAGACAGTACGCTGTCGGAGGACAGCAAGCCGATGAGGACTTTATTAAATGGCAGCGTTATTACAAAAGGTGGATTGACGAGGATGTGGAAGTTTGGGAACCAACAGTACTTAATGAAGAGACTCTGCAGCACCTGAATAAGGACTGTGATGGTTTTAGAAGTTATATTGATGTCTCCCCAGTTTAATTGTTATACACCCAATATGTCTACCCTATTCATTTTCCCTTAGTCATTCCCTGTCCAAGTTTCTTCTTCCCACAAACCCTTAGGGCATTTTCCCGCCAACTTGTCCCTGATTGGTCCCCGGTTTACTGCATTGCACCAGTTTCCATATTTGGTAACGTTCCCCCATTGGTTCTCCCTCCGCTCCTCCTTCCTCCCTCCTCCTACTTGTTATTCCACCCAATGAAATGTTTCGCTCCTCCCATCTCCCCACCCAAGTTCTGGAAAGTCCCATGCTACCCTTTATAAGCTGGTGCACCTCCAATAAATTGCTTCTCTGCATTGACCCTTGCACTGTGTGGATCTTTTTCTCCGGGGATCGTCGCCAGCATGAGGGCATGAGGAGCCACCCTAGGCCTTGAGGGGGCTTGACCCTAGGGAGCCACTGTCTGCGCTTCTCTAGCCTTGCCTCTTAGGGCCGTCTTCTCCCTCCACTGTATCAGTGGATCTAAATCATCTGCTGATAGTACATCTTTCTTAACATCTTGGACAGCAACTGCTATCCTCAGAGTGAGTCTGTGAAACCGGGAAAGGAGGTAAATAGGGTAGTATATGGTAGCAGAAGAAAAAAATGAAGTAACTAAGATAATTAGGATATCTCATTTCCTTGGTGGATGACTCAAGAACTCCTGACTCCTGCCTTCCATCATGAACAAAACATGTACTGACTTTTCTTAAAGTTATATGTAGGCACACATAGTAAAATGGTGGGATTCTTTTGCTTGTTTTCTATTTCCACTTGTACCTGTGTGTACAGTCACACTGCCTACTGCTCCATAGGTCAATAACTGACCTATGGCTGACACTGGCGGTGGGAGGTCTCCCACAGATTGGCTGGTAGCAAAGTAAACAACTGGAGAGGAAATACAAAATATCTAATACTGGCTTGCTAGCTAGATCATAAATTCACATGGCAATTCAACCCCTTCTTGTAGCACTTCAGTGACATTTTGGTGGCAAGTAAAAACAATTGTACCAAGAAAAAGTATTAGCAGACAGGCAGAGACTTTCTTTTCCAAAATCTGGACATCTTCAAACCATGTTAGAGTTCTGTTACGGATCAGTGTGTTTGGGGATGGAGGGCTGAGCAGGTAATTGAGAAGTTCTTTGATCTATGTGAATAAAAAGCATCATATACTGTGGCAGTGAAAATATGTATCTCAGTGCATAGATGGTGTAAATGTAAGACTGACATTATTGTTTCTTTACTGTGCATTGTCATTTCTCTACTAGAAATTACTAAGTTCATGCAGCACAATAAATAAATAAATCCCTAATACTGAGATAATCCTAGAAAATCTTGGGCGTTCTGGCAGGATTGCACATTTGTGGAGTTACCAGTCTTAAAGACCTTTTAGATTTGCAATCAAAATGAAAAGGTTAGCGTGAGAACCTTGAGGTTTTTCAGGTAACTACTGCTGTAAAGTACCAAAGGGACAATGACAGCTACCTGATCCAGAGTGAGTTGTGTTAAGCTTCACTTACCCAGATGTTGTTGCTGCACACTGGCACAATAGCAGCAAACAGAAAGCAGTTTTCAGAAGACATTTACCTGGCTGCAGAATCAGTACTACACGACAGGAAAGGGTACCTTGGCAACCAGACTCAAGCCATGTTTCAAAAGGAAAACTGAGACCACTCATGTTTCCAAATGATAACTGTACAGAAGCTTTAAAACAAACAAACAAACAAACCAAAGAAAACCAAAGAAAAAACAAAAAAAACCCCAAACCAACAAATGAACCCCCCCCCCCCCCCCCCCCCAAAGAATATATATTAACAAATAATTTTCTGCTGATCTCTCTTCCTTTATGTGGGATAATGTTTAATACTGACTTAAAAAAAAAACAAAAAAAAGCATGTCCAGAAAAACTATTTGAGAAAAGGTTGTTCTCAGTTTTGTTAACCACTGTTTAGAATTGTACTCGTCATAATAAAGTGTAATTTCTACTATAGGTAGTAGCACCAAGGTCAAAAATTCCAAAAACTGTTTTTGAGAGAGACAGGGAATTAGATTTAACAGAACTTTTCTCTTCTGAACTTAGATGTTTTCTGCATTAGTCTGGGAGAAGAACCCATCCAGGGATGATTTATATGCAAGGGTATAATTTTTGATTCAAGAGATCACCACAAACTGTCATAGGGAGGCAAAGTTTTCTCAGAAAATACCTCTCTTTTCTTCCTCTATGTTTGTATTTTTCTCTATTTATCTGCATTGACAACTCTTGAAGAAGGGCGCTGGCTATATGGGCCTTTGGTGTGACTCATACATATTCTGTCTTAGATCTGGTACAAGAAGTGCAGTAGTAAGACACATGATGCAAAACATTGCTTTAGTTTTCTAACCTCAGAGAAATTCATAATGTTTATCACTACTACAGAAAACAGGGTGAAAATACAGTTGATAGGCTGGACGAAATGGTCAACTGATACCTCCTTAACAATAGATGTTCACATATGGCCAGAGTAACAGGTCTCTCCATTTATAAAGCTGATCAAAATGAGATATTGTTATTAGTTGTACAGTAATCTTACAAAGAAGATGGTATGCCTTGCAAGCCTCTGACAATAGAAGGTGCATGCACAGTCAGCCTATGTTTTGGATTTGAGCTAAAACATGGGAAGACAGCATGTAAAAGCAAAATTTAACATTATATATTGTGACAGTTTCATCTTTGTCATCATAAAATCTTCATCTAGTTTATGAGCATTTTTAGGCTATGAGAGAAAGGGTTTTCATAGCAAACTTTCCTCCTTAAAGGAACCCCAGCTACTGCTGTGTTTCCTTAAGTGGCCTTTAAGCTCACATATACCTGGTGAAGTTACTTTTTTGAGATTACACATTGTTTTGTCATTATTTATATTCTGTTTATGCTCCAGCAGCATGCAGAGGTCACAGTCATGTGCACTTGTCTACAGCTGACCTGTGGAGAAGCATAAACATTGAAACTGCCCTTCCTTGAAAAATTATGGACCCTTTTTGTGGAGTTCTCTGGAATGGCATGAAGGAGAAATGCAAATGTGAAGCCAGGTACAGCAATATATGCTGCATATGATGAACAGCTGTATGATTATGAAGTTACACTGTATTAAAAGTGTGTGAGCCTCAAATGTTGAAATGTGCTTTAGAAGTGATTTCAACTCCACTTTTCAAA
The DNA here is from genome assembly GCA_013396695.1 of Sakesphorus luctuosus. Classification (NCBI taxonomy): domain Eukaryota; kingdom Metazoa; phylum Chordata; class Aves; order Passeriformes; family Thamnophilidae; genus Sakesphorus; species Sakesphorus luctuosus. The sequence goes on from VWZD01002460.1 coordinate 1,268,053, forward strand.
AGGGGAATTTTAATTCCTTCTTAAAAACGTATGTAGCTCTTTTAGGGGAAAATACCCTCTATATATTATTTCATCAATCTTGGGCAAGTAGCATTGGTAGAATGTTGAAGAGAAGGTAAAAATGGGGAAGGAGCAGAAAGTGAAGTATAGAACAAAATGGGGAAAGAAGTGTAGTGAACCAAGGTGAATAGAGTAAGCATTATCTGAGAACTTCAGCACAAATATTTCTTAGCCACAGAGGAAGGTCTCAGAGAGGGCTGAGAGCAGGGAAGACATATTTTCATTTCAAAAAGAGATGTAAAATCCTATAAATTGAAACAATGCTGAGCTGCACATGCTACTAGACTACCTAAATCTCAGGGCCATGGAAAAGCCCAGAGAAATGTCAGGGAGTCTGCACCTTTATAGGGAAAAGCCTTTAGAATTTAATGAAGTGCTACAAGAATGGTGTAGGATTTTCCATAATTTACAATTAAATCCTGGAAAGATACTTCAAATATCTGGCAGAGATTATATTATTTTCAGCTACATTCTGAAGCCTTTAAGCTCAGAAGCAGGGAGGATCAGGCAAACTCTCTGTGATAGACAATGCAGCAAGAAATTCAACCCCTATGGGCATTTCCAAGCTGCCACTGTGTGTGTTCCATTGCTATGTATTTGCATCAATTTCATTAGGCTGCTAGCAGTAAATGTACAATATCTTGAACAGGTTTCTGCTTCCTCTGTCAGCACTTCACGGGTAAACCAAATTTAGGCAAATAAGAATACAATTAACAACATCTGAGGTACTATTCCAGCTAGGATTTGATTATGACCGATTATGTTGCACACGTCAACATCACTGCTAATCTTTGGCATGAGGAACTGATTAAAAGGGATTTTTTTTTCCTTTTTACATCAATTATATTTTGCTTTACAAACTTCCCACAAACAATCTGTTGGCATCACAAAATGTTTTCTAATCATTGATGGAGGCTGGGTTGAAGCAAACATTTTGAGTGAAATGATGCCAGAAGTTTTCCTAAGGATGATGACATCCAGATAATTATATGCAATCTTCTTTTCCAGTTTGTAAGTAATGCCCTGTTGAAACACTCACCCATATGCTCTTTGCACTTTTCTGGAAAGATGAACATGCTCATACTTGCTGTCATAGTCCCAAAGATACTGAATTTATTCCAAAGGCAAAAAAAAAAAAAACCCTTTAGAGGAAAATTGGCAACTCCACGGGTGCTTCTTGTTTTCCAAGTGTATTGTCATAAGGCAGATCCAGAATTGTTACATGGCAACCTTGGTTACTGTTGGAGCTACCATTTTACAGCTCACAGGCAGAGCCTGGCCCAAGAATCAGGGATAAGTTTGAAAGTCACCATGCCCCACTCACCTTATGAAGATTTAACACCAGTAGTTGGAAGATATTCAGGCTTTGGGGATAGGATTTTATACTACTTTCACGAAATGAAGAAGAGAGCAGCTATGAGCTGACCCTTATGGTGAGAAAGGCAATGAATGACAACAGTGGTATCTTGTTGCTGCAGGAACACAGTGGTGTCCCAAGGGCTTAGGCATAACTCCAGATAGGTCCTATAATTTTTGGTGGCTTCTTGCCACTAAAAAGGAACCATTCTGAAGTGAAAAATATAAATGAAATTTGTTTGATTTCCTCCTATTTTTGAGGGGTTTTACCACCTTTGTAGGATTTTTCCCCCCTTTTTATCTAATCCATCTGCTGTTGTCTGAATAAATTGTTGGCAAGTCTGTTGCAGTCTTGATTGGGAGATTTTCTGCCACAGCATGTGGTGAGTCCAATGTTTATTTTATGGCAAGGTTTTTTTCACTGCATCAAATGAACCTTACTGAGCTACAGGTTTTTCACCTGAATATGAGTTTCAATATTGTAATACATAGGCACATTGATTTCTAACCTCAGTTTTTAGGGACAGCCATTTTTTGGTTTCTGCAGCTCCAATATGCTAGACTTGATTGAATATCTCTTCTTTGAAAAAAATTGTTGATTTGATGCCACAGCTCCATTTTGCACAGTTATCTTTCTTTTGCCAATTTGTTCCTGCTAGGAAAGAAAAAGAAATGTTTCCTAAAAAAGTTTCTTTAAAAAAAAAATAATTTCATTAAGAAGCTAAACAAGGCTTAGAAACACACAAATGCTTAAATATGGAGCAGTTTTTTACATAAAAAACATTTGAAATACTGAATTTGACTTAACATGACATTCATTTTTCATTTACCCTTTTTATTTGTCAAATATTTGACATTGGTATTTGTCAGTTTGGTTTTACTTAAAACACTGGGTTTGATTATATTTAATTTTGATGAACTGAAAAATCAATTGTGCATGACATATTGAAAATAACAAACCAGACAATCTGCTTAGTGCCTTTACTGCTAAAACAAACACAGCTAATTAGATATGGATGATAGCAGCAAGTCTTCTAAAGCCAAATACTAATTCATCAAAAAGGGTGGCTTTGTGATATCACTACTTAGTCAGGGTTTGGATAGTCTGAGTTTGATTCCTGGTTTTCCTAGGCACATCATCTCATATAAGTTATCTCATCTCACTTAAATCCATCACCCTGGCACAAACCAACAGCTCCAAAGTCGAGTCATCTTTCTTGTGCCAGGTGCCTGTCTAGGATAAGATTCTAAGGGGTGACTATTTCTCTGTACTGACTACAAAACTACTGAGATCAATCCCTTTTATTTTCCTGGCTCAGACAATTCTTTTATACTTAAAACAAGGGAGTCTCTGGAGAAAGATCTATGTAGTTCATCATCTTCTAAAGCTGGCTAAGGTGCTCTGCTCCCTGTCTCAAACCATACCAGAGTTTTCAAAAGGCAATGGTTTGGGTTGGTGCCAAAGGGTATTGATGTCACGGCTGAATGGCCTGTCCATCTAAAGAATGAAGAAAAAAGTCTCTCAAAACATTTGTCTGGTGAAGACAAAACCCACCATTCTTGATATATTTCTGTTTGCCCTGTCATGATCAAAATAATGTGGCTGCCTTGGCCAGAATCATGCCTGCCTAGACTGTAAGACTCAAGTTCTTTGTCGAAGTTATGCAGATGTTTTGGTTAAACCTTTGTATGGCCTGGGCAGTTAACACAAGTAATTGTAAGTGATAGGAAGATCTGAACTTAAGGTATGGAAGAAAATATAGGGTTTGGGGAGCTATACAGTGACAATGAAATTGCACAAAATAATATTTTTATACTTAACTACAGTGTCAATTATGGGGTCTGAGCCTTGATAAACATTGTTGCTTTGTGGAGTTCATTCCACGGGAATATTGTGCAGCTGACTGTGGCCTCTCATGAGAAGGAGGCAGGTAACATCTCCTGGGACTAGAAGAGATCACAGCATCATTTTATCAGATACACCCTCCCTGTCAAACAGCTCACTTCCTCCATCCATCTCAGGGCAAGGGCCAAATACTGGCAAGAAGCAAGTCTGTACTGCTATATTACAACCTTCTGGGCCATAGCACATAAGGGTTAGTATCCTCTCCTGAAAGGTGGAAAAGAAGAATTTGTCTTTCCTAATTTTAGTTGAGATGCTTAAAGGATAATTATTCTGCCTAATCTAGTTGTCTAGGTGCTATTGGGTGGGAAATGATTGACACAAGGATAATGCATCATATCCTGAAATAAGTGTCATCAAGAAGTCTTTAATACAGACTAAACATAGACTGATCTCTCTCTATTGCTGACAGAGGAAACATAAATGACCATTTTAGACTAAATATGTACCCTGAGAACATCTGAAGTTAGGTGAGATGCATCCTAATTCCAGCAGTCTCAACCCACACACAAAAGTCTACACTTCATTCTCCACAGTTAAAAAATGCAGTTTCAAGACATTCTTCTAAAATGTCCTCCCTCAAAAATGCTCTTGGTTTCAACATTTCAAGCTGTTGCTGCCCAAGGCTCATTAGTCTGGGAAAAGCAGTCCTAGCAGTTGTCTTAGATCTGGGCAGAATTCCTACAGATCATTATTTTTTCCAGTCATTATTTTATGAGTTCCTCTTGAGTCAGTTTGCCTTCATATATCACACATAAGCTTATTCAGAGGCTTGTGCATGTCATTACAGGACAGAAGAATTTCCATGAAAGTAGTAAAAGCCATATGTGACATTCTTCAGTACTAAACAGATTAGTGATTTGTGGCATCAGTGCTGATTAAAAGAAGTTTTGGATTTGGGGAGAGGTTTGTTATTTGGTATTTTCCCACTAACATCCTAAGCTCCTAGTTAACCCATGGCAGTTATATGGTAACACTGCTACTCAAGCAGTTGGAGCTTTATTTTATTCAAAATGGAAGCTGTTCGAATATTGTGTGTATAAATTGGCACAATGTCAAATTAGTACACCAAATGGAGATACAACTGAAGGAGGAGGCATTGTGAGATACCCAAACTGCTCAAAACTAACTTCTACTGCTGTTACCATTTCTACCACTACCATTGTTCACATCCAAAACCCACAACAGGCATCTCTTACTCTAGAAAAACTTTCTTAGCAGCTTCAGCAAAGAAGCTGAGAGTTGAATTACCACAGAAACTGGACTGCCCTCTCATAGTTAAGAATGTTTCCCCAAGAAAAGACTGAAGATATGTTGGCAGTATAAGAAAGCATTGTCACTACAAGTGCTTTTACTATCCTGAGAATAATATGAAGGACTTAATGCCAGTTCCTTAGCACTACATTCACTTTAAATTATACATATACCCATAAGTATGTATTTATCTACTCAATAGAATTATTGGCATTGTTTACAAAGGTGCAAGGTAGGTCAGAAAAAAAAATCTTGCTCCAGAGCTCAAATATTTTGAAATGTGGAGGACACGTATAAATACGCAACTAATACCAGTTGTAGTAGTAATACTAATAATGATTAGGATTGTTAATATTAGTATTGGATAGGAATATAATACGTCATATGTTACATCTGTCTGTTGCCAACCAGTTACATGAATATTGAGACACTCCAGTAACAGTTTTTGTATCATTTTTGAGCTGGATGAAACAGAAAATCCCTGGAATATGTTCAGAAAATTCAGATCTGATGAAAAGGTTTTCCTATTTCCAAACCAGGGATGCTTGTAAATGCCTCCATGCTTTTGGATGCTTAACCAAAACAACAGTATGCCGGTTTATGATTGATACCATGTGAAATTGTCATTGTGAAATTCAGAAGTATGAAAAACTCATCTGGTTTTATTACAAAGTTTAAACTCAGCCCTTGTACTTTGTAAAACTCATGTTCACATTCTTCTTTACCCCTAACACCCAGAGGAAATGATACCTTCTGACATACGTAATGTTAACCAGGAATGTTCAAGGTGAAAGTGATCCAATGAAGTCTGTTTCAAAATCTAAATGTAAAGTGCTTTTTTAGCCTGAGGAATGGCAAGGTAGGTAGATGGGAGAAGCCGAATATGAAAATAAAATTTACACAAGATGCTGAATATTGCTATGATGGTGCCTCTTTTTCTGCTGACAGCTTTAACCTATTTTCACTTACTGACATTTCCAAAATCAGCAACACTTGCAGTATTTTCATGAGTCAGATCATGGGTGGTCTTTGTCTTGTTCTTATTACCTGGAGGTCAACAAGAACTCAGTGGTGGAGATTATAATTGAGTGAGTCCTCAGAATAAGGGAGAAGTAAGCAGTGGAGAAGAGAGTATGAACAAATAAAACAAGGAATGTGAAATAGTGTTGTTTCCTGGAGTCTTGCATTGTTATTGCTGCTTCTAAGCTGCAGTTGGAGTTTTTTGTGCTCCTACACCTCTTTCAGGAGCATCCTGTGTGCTGCTTTCCTATACCCTAGCACTTCAGGAACTCCCTTAAGGTCTAATAGGTTTCTATTGACCATACAATCTGTTCACTTTAAATTCCTTCTTCTGCTGAGGTCCTCTGGTCTTCCTTCTCTGGTCCATGAAAAGCAGCGGGTTTCTCGCACTTGTGCACCTCTTAACATCTTCTCACTGTCAGTGGGTTAATAAGTTTTGGGAAGACCTTCAGATATGAGATAGAAAAACTGAAATGTGTGAACAAATTAAAACTTGCTGCAAATCTGTTTTGCCTAGAAACAATACTAAACACTTGGAAAGTGATACCAGTACTAATTGCATACTGGAACTCCATAACTTCCTTGCTCGCTTCTCTTGGCTTTCACTAGAATCATTTGGGTTCATCCCACTGACATTCAGATTATTCTCTGAGATTTTGGAATTGGTTCCAGTACTGAAATATAAAAGTGTTAAGAAATAAGGTTAGGGCTTAATTGCCTTCAGCTAATGATCATAGGACTAAAAAAGACTTCACAAAGACTAATAAAGACCATGGCTCTCAAAAAAGGCTCTTAAAATATTATACAACATATCAAGCTTATGGGATCTATCTCTTACCTCTCATTTTAAAACTCAGAATTTGTGTTTATATCCATCCTAGGTTTCTCAGGATGTTGTTTCTGTGGCTGACAGTTCAGCTTAGCCTCAGTGGTATCTCTTCAGTAGTGGCATCAGGCTAGGACCTATTCCAGCTAGGCACTCTGAAGGACCCTCTAGGATGTTAAATTGAAGGAACTCACTCTCTTCCCAAAAGTGCCTGTATGGCTCACCACTCCAGGTTCTGCTTCTACCTGCACTAAATGGTTATCCTGCACTTTTTACACAGGTTTCTCTTCTTACAAATGATTGGGCAAGATTGTACCTCAAAAAGCTCTGACTCTGCATCCTAGGGTTGTCTTGATAGTAGTCTGTCCTTGGTTTCACTTCAAGTGCCCTCAAACTACCCAGAAGGTTTGGGGAGAAAATTATCTTGATTTCACAACCAACAGAGGGTGTGAAATTTCTCTTCTTCACAGTCACGTTGTGAGGCAAACTGAGTAACTCTTACCCAGTGCTTTGGGAATGACAGTGGAAAGCATTCCTACATATGTTTCCAAGATATTTTTCCTTAAATAAACATTTCACTTCTCATACTAAGGAATTTCCTCAGCATTAATCAATAGAATGGGCTTGAATGTAACTTTGGTCATGGGCAAAGGAACACTGTTAAAAACACAAGATTTTCCAACAATTTTTGTCACTTCCCACTCTTTTAGGGCAAGGCAGAGGTGAGTGCTGAATCTCTGCAGCTCACACACAGGTTTATATGCCATCTGCTACTCCGACTTCAGTAAGCCTGTAACTCTGACTTCTCATGGGGTAAGAGGATGATGTTTTGGTGACCAAGAGTTTCCCCTTCTTAGTTTCCAATTTCCACCGTGGGGCAGCTGAGTTACAAATGCAGAAGGATGAACACTAGATGGAGACAGATGCTCCTGCCATTGGGTGTAGATTTCCTGTGGTGAGCTGACATTTCCTATCAAAGAAAGAGCTGAGGCTAATGAGGTGCTGACTGTTCAGAAGCAGCAGGAGGATTTAAGCATTAGAGAGCTTTTACTCCCCTCACGTCATCTCAGACCTCAACAAGCAGCTTTTTAAGGGCTAAATTTCAGCTTTGCTGTCATGTGAATGTTGTATTAGTTCATAGCAGAGGTGCAGAGTATATGGCACATTGCATAAATCACACAGTTTCAAAAGGGTGAATCCAAGGAAAGGGTAATTTCCATTAATCTCTTTCTGCATTGCCTATGCCTGTGTTCATAGGTCTTTGCTAAAACCAGTATTGTAACTGACTTTTGTGGCCTGCCTTCCCTTTTTGATAATATATACTGAAGATAGACACTTATTGCAGAACTGGAAACAAATATATGGAAGAGGAAGTGAGTGAAAGGTTTGTAATTGGGACAACATAAATATCTAGAGTTTAGGGGTTTTTTTCAGAGTATATCAAACTATCCACCTACTTGAAGTGTTCAGCAGTCTTGTGGTAAAAATCCTATATATAACCAAGGCATGATAGATGGAGATATGTTAATAGTTCTGGATTAGAGATGTCCTTTTCCTCCAGATGAACATCCATGAACTTTTTGTTTTGAAATTCAGATCTGGCTTTGAATACAATCGTTTACACTTGAGCAAACAAAACAAAAAATCCAACAGAGCCTCCCCTAACAAACAAACCACCCTCCACAACTTTACTGCTAGAAACTAACAACTAAACAACCAAGCACTTCTAATCTCAAGGCAATATTGGAACGTTCAGTTTCCAGAAGAGTCCCAAAACCTATGCTTTTTGGTGTTTGTTTTTTGTTTGTTTGTTTGTTTGTTTGTTTTAAATCCTCATCTATGATTTTAATCATAAAAAAAAAAAACTATGAAAGAGATAATGGTCTGGAATCACACAAGAGCTGGCCTGTGGAAGGCAGCTTAGTGTGGTAAGGGAAAACAGGGCATTGTGGGAGATGAGCTCCCAGCTGAGTGAGTTTGAGTGACACACCACTGCCCATCTGCAGTTCTTCACCCTGTGGTCACTGGGAAATACCTAGCACACCTACATGAGAAAATAGCAGATATATTGCTGCCCAAGGATGTCAAGTGAATAGGTGCCCTCTGCTAGCTGACACACTCTCTCTCACCCAACAGGATCTGTGTATCCATACTCGAGACTGTTCTGAGCTCTGTTCTGACCCTGACCAACAGTGAGACTTTGAGGAAAACTTTTCATCAAGGTGGGTCTTCACCTGCCCAGAACAAGGGAAAAAAATCAGTTTGCCTGAATCAGAGTGAATTAAAAATGAAATGTGATAGACAATGATATATCTTGTGATGATAGATACAAAAAGGGTATAAAACAGAAGGGAAGAAGTCACAAAGTTGAGACTTTCTTTTCCAAGTTATTCATTTTTCCAGACACGTTATTAGATTTATTTTTTTTTTAGGAGGAAGGTAATGACATGAGCATGCATTTATGTAAGTATATCTGAGCCACAAGATTTGGAAGTCTGTCTTTATGTCACAAGCAAGTGTAGATACAATAATCACCAGCTAATAATAGAATGACACAATGTGGAACAGCAGATCACATAATTGAATCAGTATGTTTCATGGAAACAAGACCAATGGAAAAAAAAAAAAAAAGACAGCCTGATGAAAAAATGTGTTAGCCAGATATGCTGGGGTTAAAGTCCATTCTTTGTCTGACTTGAAAGTGATTAGGATGAAAAACTGAGGTCCAATTCAAAGAAAATCAGAGTGGAGCAACTCAATTTTATTAGAAATTTGGGGAAGATTTTGCTATCTTTCTACTGCTGAATAAAAAGCAGTTTCTGCTATATAATTAGATATGATATCTTCTAAACAGCTCTTCATGGTTATACTTATACTTTACCTCTCCCATTTCTTGGCTTTACAAGCAAAGAAAACAAGAGGAAGCTGTCAAGAAAACACATTTATTCTTCGGAGAGAGCACTCCAGTTCACACAAACGCCTTCATCTAAGCTCTGAATTTCATTCATGCACTCAGTAAATTACTTCTCTAGCATTTTTATAGTTTGGTAGGTTGCTCTGATGAAAAGAAAAAAAAGCTAAATAAGGGAGCTGCACTGAATGCAGAAGTAAATGTAGAGTCGGGACTCTGAGGTAAAAACCTTCACCATCAATTAGTACCAGGAGATAAAAAGTAAATGGAGCACTGGCATCCTCAAAAAGTTGATATATTTGCCTTTCTTTGGCTCTTTAGACACTAAGAAGGATGAGATTTCTTCTGAGAAAAGGCTCCAAGAGAAAGTAGAAAATCACTAATTTTTCCTGTGATGTTTAATTTTAGATAAGGTGCAGCAAGAGTTGAGTCCTGCACTTCTGATTTCAGAAAAGATGAGTTCCTTTATGGACAGTTATCTTCTAGTCTAATACTTAACTCCATACAATATAATGTTTGTTATGATCATAGCTTTAAAACCAGGGACTTATTCTATTAAATAAGGCATCCTATATTTTTCTTTAAAAATATTGATAAATCTTTTTTTTTTAATGTAATAATTCTCCTCTTTGCAAAGTTGTATTAAACCCAGCTGCATTGGCTTTAGCACAGAGGATTAATTAGTTCCAATAGAGGCAGTTGAAAAATTTCTGAAGTTTGTCTTAGATAAGTATTCAAAAGACCTACGCTTATTCAAAAGTTGTCCAAACTATGTGAACCTGTTTGGCACAGAAATACTGAAAGATTAAACCTGAGAGCCTTTTACTACATGCTGGAATGACTGCCCTTCTGGTACTGAGAGATGCCTCATTGCTGCAGATGCAGACTTGGAGAAAATTTGTTCACATTCCAGCATTCAATTTGTCTGTAATTCTGTCCCTTGACCATATTCATACAGAGAATCTTTTTTTTTTTGTGTCACTATTTAAAAAATGTCAGTTCTTCATTTGAGTCTATAACTCAAAAAGGGTACTTAAGCACAAATAATTAATTTGTTTAGAAAATTTCTGCAGTCCAGTCAGAGACCAAAATGGAGACAACAGATTCCACCTCTGAATGATGAATTCTGAACAGACAAAATGAGTATTCATGAAAATCCAAATAATACCACCATTTGGTATGCAGAAACCAAGCTTGATACAACACATTTTTGGTCAAAAAGTTTAAATATGTTGGGTAATTTTTCTTATGTTTTTTGCCATTTTCAACCATTCAGACCCATTTTAGTCCTTCTCAGATTGTGTGCAAAGCATTACTGATGACAGAAGTTTAAAGGGTGACTGTCACCAAACCCTAGTTTCCTGAGCTTTTAAACCATTTTACAGAACCCCATTCTTTGTTGTTCCACTTTATTTTGGGTTTTCAAAGTAAATTGATATTTTGAAAACTGATTATTTCTGCCAGTTTTACTCTGTGTAAATGGCATTCTCTGATATTACCATATCAAATCCTTAGAGAAGCATCAGAGGGAAAGTGCTGAGCCACAGCTTGTCAGCTTTAATTTCACCAGCACAGAAAGACAGGGACCAGATGCAAAGTTCCTGTACAGCACTTCAGAAGCAAAATAAACAAGTGGTGAAAATATTCAAATTTACATGAGTTAGATTTATATCAGAAATTCGGACAACTTCCTGGACAAATTGTTGGAGTCTTGAGCAAACTTTGCATGATATTGCTGCTGTTTAGGAAAGAATGTAGTATTTCAAAAGCCCAGCCCCTCCACAAGTCAGGCACACAGTGTTGTCAAGGAGGAGACAGTGCTACCTGCTTAAGGATCCTGCCCACATGACACTATACCCATTCAGAGAAGGACTAAGGACACCACTGTCTCCATGAATCCCAGTGCCCTTCAGGGCCAGTCCTGGAGTGATAGATGCAATTCCCTGCCTGGGACAGTGCCTAAAAGTACAAGTGGAACAGAAAAATAAAAAAAATACAGAGCTGTGTAAGTTACAATCAGCACTTATTTGTAAGTAAGTTTTCTTTTTGTTACCTCTCAGCCCCTTTTTAAGGTGCAATTAGACACTCTAGTTGTTTGACAGAGAAAAGGGAAGGATGGTTTGTATATCAGAGAACCTGCTTCCTCTCTGAAGCGATGCGTCATTGCCTTGGGGGACTGTTACCATAACCAAGCTCTGAGCAAGTGAGTCCTGCTGTCTAACCACAAAAGCTTTTTCATACAAACACTGGAGCTGAACGCTGCTCCTGATCACTACAGATGTCTGCAATCAGCTGTTGACTGACTACTGTGTTTGTCTCATGAGCTGGCCAGTGCTTCTGGTCGTCAGTAGATAACTAGGCTATGAAGTAATGCTGCTGAGAAGCGGCATATAGACATGGAGATTGGTACTGTCTCACAGGAGTTTACTAAGCCTTTTGCAGCACAGTCAGAGGCAGCAGACATGAAGTCAACAGTAGGAGCAAGTTCTGGAATATTTGGTAATGATTAATCTTTCAAGAAGGATAAGTATCTTCTTGTAGCTCCTTTGCTTCTGTGTAGTTTTGATAAAACCTTCATAGACATGTTATGGTGTTCCCTAACAAGGCGATAAGCTGTTTCCAGCTCTAATAGCTTTAAGCAAAATACCAGGCACCTTATCCAGTTTCCACTCGAACTTGCTTTGTAGCCAGGAGAAGTTTGTCTGAATGAAAACAAAGAATCTGAGTATCTTGCTGTACTTATCCGAGGGCTGTCACCACTGACACCTGCGAGTGATTGTAATGTCAGTGATGGCAGACAGCTTAGGTTCAAACCCCCTCTCCCTTTCCAACTCAACCACTTTTCCCATTAGCCCCTGCTCTTGTTAACATGCTAAGCCCTGTATTGCGAAGACATCCTCCAAACAGTGGCAAGTACATGTTGCTTTGGTGGCAGGTGTAGTGATTTTTGCAGCATCCAACTTACATCAGCAGTCCTCAGGCAGATGTCACTTACCACTTGTTCACATCAGTCATTAGTACCAAGTCAGATTTCTCTGTATTTTCTCAGTTTTACATGTATTTTGGTGGCTCCTTAAGGTCTCATTTGGGGTCCAGGCCCTGGTTTGATGCAGCAAGGCATGTGGACCCAGTTTTTATACTGGACAGATTAATTTGTGATTACTATCCATGTTTCCACTCAGTATATTTTTCCAGTGACTGACTGAATAGGTTAGTGCCTTTGCTTTGTGTTGGAGTAGTTCAAGTGATATGAACCTTTGTCTGATGGAAACTATTGCCACTCCACAGAAGGTATACTGTAACTTACCCTTGTAACTAAGGTATGTCAGTAGTTCTGTGTAAAGGCTTGTGTTAGAGTTTGTGAAGAATTTAAAGCTGTTTGACTTACTCCAGCTCCATCTTTTTTCTAAAAGTAAGCTATTCAGTGCAACAACTGAAACAGTATCACACAATTCAGTGAAGCAGAAGGAGATTTATGAATAGCAAATGCTGAAAGCAATGAATTTCAAGGAAATATACCATGTAACTTATGAATGCATCTTGTAATTTAAATAATAGGCTAGATGATTAAATGGAAGCCTGCCTTATGCAACTTGGGAGCAGGCAATAGTGTTAGCAACAAGTAGACCAGTAATTTGCCCAGTCACTGCAGAAAATTATTAGAGACACAGGAAATGGACTGCTTTCAGCCAGTTATAACTGTCTAACTTAGTCATTAGACAATCATAATACTATTATACTTTTGTAGATGAATATTATACAATTATACCACTATATAACTATTAGACTTTACACAAGAACAGGGTGTGTTCTTCTGGTTCCAACTTCCTACTGAGGCAAACATAATACTGAATACTTTGCGCAACCCACAGACCATGGAAGCAGAGACAACATAGACTCTCTTGCTCCGAATACAGGCTGTTCCTTTACTATGCTTAATGATGCAAATCCACAGGTCACTGCCAACTATAATATTTGCACACCATGTCAACAATCCCACAAAGATAGTGGAAGTGTTGAGAGCAAGCTGTAAGGTTATTGATACAACTGCACCTATGAAGATCATGTAGCTTTGCATCATGACATTTTGTTTTTTTAAAATATGGATGAAGTGTGCAGTCATCCATTAGAATGACTAATGCTGATATTAAGAATAAAAAGCATAGGATATTTTTTTGATCCACATTGCTCCCTTACCTTCCTAAAATCTACTCCTTTTTATGTTTCATTTTCACATTTTGATTAGTGTGGAAGTGCACAGCTATCATCATAGTGCTATCCAGACATCTTGTTTGTTGTATTGAGTATACAGAAACAAGAAGCTCTTTCCTACTAGAAGAATCAGAGAAAAAATGAAATTAGTGAAGTGCCTCACAGGTTAAACACCAGGGAATACATATCCAGCCACTCCTTCAGAGTCTTGCCACTTGTACAGCAAGTTATACAGAAGATGGTAAAAGGGAGGAAGAAAACAATAAAGGAGGCCAAATGTATATAGAGGGAAGTAGCAAAATTAGGGGTAACATTAAGTTGGACCAAAATTGAGAAGAGAGGGAAAGGAAGTATGTTTTCAAGCAAAATGCTTTTGGGAAAGAAGCTTTTGAACAGTGAGCACTGTTTTATCGTGCTTTGCCTATCTCCATAATGAACTTTTCCTTCTGCTGAGATTTATCTGCAGGTTAGGAGGAACATCTGAGTCAGGCTAACTTTTCGAGTCAGGAGAGGTAACAGTATGCTCTCAGTATGCCACATCCTTTTCCATCTTTTGCCTCATTAGCAACCAAATCTGTTAGAGTGCACCGCTTAGGAGGTCTTTTAACTTCATAGCATATCCATTGCCTTTCACGCAGATGTTTTGCATGCTGAAACAGTGCCAGAGAGATTTCTGAGAAATCTCCATCTGTTGTATGACATACTGAATGCCATGAAGTAGCTAAATCCCTTATCCAGTCTGACTTGCCAGTGAGATGACTCTGTAGACAAATGAGAAACTGTGTGGGCTGAATTTCTCCTCCAGGCACATTTCCACTGAATGCAGTTGCTTTTAGATGAACATGGGTCCACAGAATGGCAGAGAGTCTCTTCCTCCTTGAAGTCTTGTCTTTGCACTGTTGATGATTTGACTTCACACTGAGCAGACTGGTAGCAGGTGGCATTTCGCCTTTGGGGAAAAGTTTTACAAGACAAACTGAAGAGTTAAAAAGGATGAGCCAGACTTCCCTGTATAGAAACAATTCTTTTTCTTCAGAAAATGCTCTCAATAGTTGCTTGCCCATCAGGCTGATGAAAGAGGGCTCTGACCCAGATCAAGGGCTTTGGAAGGCTACTGCTAATAATGAGTAGTTACATAATTTCCTGCCTATGGAAACAGTGAGGTACAGCTACCCTGTACATTTGAAAGGATGGTAAAATGTTGTATGTGAAAGGTGGTACCAAACAGATGTCAACAGGAATCTAGTAGAGGATTTGTTCTCTGAACAATCACAGCACTGACACAATTTATAACAGATTTTTGTTTGCCTAATGACAGGTAGACAAGTTTGAAAATAATGTTGTCCTGGATATTGTCAAGTTCTGCATATTAAAGACTTTCCAGGAAACCCAGGTTAAAAAAAAAAAAAGTGCTCTTGTATTTAATATTTCTTATTTCATATTTAACATTTCTTATCCTTTTCATCTCCAGCTGGGTAGTTGTTTCATAGAAGTACCAAGAAATGAGTTACAGGACGTACTGTACCTGTAGCTTATGCATCTATTATTCGTGCAGATTTTTTTCTGGCAGTAGATCATTTGGGGCAGGAATTGGTTGCCAGCTAGGAAAGGAGAGAAGGAGAAACACAGTAATGTCCCTTAGGGTGGGTGTTAATAGTAAGCAGAACATCATTGGTGCAGGGAGCAGGATCTGGGTTTGGTGGTGTCACTGACATCTTTGAACATGTCAGTGCAGAACTACTACAGGATCCACAACTCCAGCATGCAGTTAGGGTTAGGTAAAGGGATTGAGCAATCCTGCAATGGTTGATGTTATATAACTTGTATAACTGTGCCCAGGGAACAGAGATGTAACTTAATCTCACAGCAGTAATACTTAACACTGTGACTGCCAAGGGTCATTTGCTATTCCCATTAAAAACCTTCTTTTTGCAGCTAATTTAGAACACAGACATTTTAATTCACAGCAGGATAAAGCTTGGCATAGACACTATTTTTTGTTTTGTTTTGAAAGCTTAAATTAATTAGATAACAATAAGAAATATGATATAATACTAACTATTGTTAGCATTAACAATTCAAATAAATGAAATGAGCTTGATGGTTTTAGACTTGCATTTTCTTTTCTTAAAACAGGTTCAATTTATATTTCATATATCATTAGGTCAGTCACTGTACTGAACCCTTTTTCTTCGCAGTCCATCTAGTGCTCTGTTTACATTTAATTTACATCCCATTAATTTATATTAAATCTGAAACTTTAGTTTTGGTTCTCAATACCTAATAATGGAAATGTTGAAAGAAGGACTAAATTATTTTGCTTCATACAACCAACTTCTTTCTTTCTAGGTCTACCGATTATTTTCCATTCAGGTTATTTTCTTAGTAGTGTTAACCATTATTTTACAGAAGGATTTTTCACTTTTGATTGTCATCTACCTAGAGATGCTATAGTGCCACTCAATTGTAAAGATTCTAAAGTACATGGAAGGAGTTGATTGGAGCGCCAACTGATTTTCTGTTTAAAATGCACTCTTCTTTTAAATTACTTTTTACTTTATCATTTCCATTTTGACATCTACTCACCAGTAAAAACATGAACTTCCCAGAACTTGGCAATCTTGTGTAAAGCAACACGTAACAGAAGATTTGTTTGATTAAGATCATGTAACTGGATATATTAGATAATGACTTAATTCAGACAGATTACACCTGGCCTGTGGTCCTGAGCAAAGCTGCATGGTCACAGGGAAATCAATGGGGTCATGTGCTCCACAGCTCATCCCCAAAGGAAGGCTGCAATATTTTGTGGGCACACAAGACATATCTCATGATAACAGATTGATCACAGTGTAACACAGTGGGAAATAGAAGCCAAATGTTCAACCTATTTCTACCCCTATTGCAGGATTTCAGAAGACCAAGTGTAGTCAAGGTATAGGCTAATGGATGCTTTGTGCTACTCTTGTCAAAATAGTCATGAACCTGGACATAGAAAATCATGACCAAGGACAAAGCTTATTAATCCTTTTTTTTTTCTAGTCTACAGAACTTCAAGGAAAACACTTGTAAAACATGGAAATGCAAAAATTCATCAGTGTACCACAAAGAAGTTAGACTTTTCTCCCACTTCTCAGACAGCCTCATTAAGTTCAGCAGTACTTTTTCCAAGATGGAGTTTGAAAAATTGAGTTTAAAATTGTATGTATGATGTTCCAGCTAAGCTGGGATGGCTAATTTTTTGTTCACTTTTAGCTCTCGTACTTGAGGATTATTAAAAACAAATGAGCTTTGTAAACATGACTACTGAACATGGATCACAGTATGCAGGGGGAGCTTATGTGATGCTGGAGGTTTATATAAAATCAGATTATGGGTGTTTCATGTTTATATGAGTTGAATAAATTCATAACTATTATCTTAACCAAAAAACATGTAAAGGATTACATTATGTAAATGTACTTCCATAACAGTGTTGTATTATATCCTTCCATGCCTTTAGAAAATATTTCATTAATTAGATTTTTCTTACTGTAATTATTTAATTGCTGTGCATGTTTATACCTAAAAATTTCTGAATTTACAGGGGAAAAAAAGAAAACAGGCATTCGTAACACATGAAAAAGACTTTGAGTGCTTGCTGACAAATAGCAGAGGGAGGTAAAGGGCAGAAAATAATTCAAAACCCGTTGTAATCATTTGGCACCAAGGAACATTTCATTTGTTTTTATATTCTTGTTTCAATGTATTATAACATTATTAGAGTTGACTTCATAGATCAAGTGTCACTAAGAAAGTCAAATGTCACTAAGAAACTGGATATTTTATTTAGCACTGTAGGTTTAAAACCTGCCAGTGAGTCAATATTTATCAGGCGCACTACACTTAATATTTTTGTTTTCTACATAGCCTAATTAACATTCCAAAACTGAGAACATAGTCAGTCATCTAGTCAGTCTACCTTTCTTGGTAAGTGTGCATGGATTCAAACTGCTGACTGTGAAAAGCAAGTCAGAGCTATAAATGTTTGTTTGCCACTATTGAACTATCCATGACAAAATTCAACTTTGGTTTTGGTGCTATTTTTGGACTTTCAGTCTTGGAAATGAAAATTCTCCTGTGTTTTAAAATCTACATTATTGACAAAAATTATCTGAGGCTATTCCATCTGTTTCATGGCCTTCAAATGTGCTCTATTTCTTTGCTTAGACACAGAAATAGCAATGGTATTTTCTTTAATATCTATGATAATTTTGCAACTATTTTCTTAGGGGTAGCAAAAATCTTTTTTAGAAAGATTAAGAATCTAAATTCATCAGCATTCTGAATTGCCTTCCTTTTGGTTTTCATTACCTGATCAGTTCCTTGGATTTAAGCTGCATTTAAAATACCAGAAAAAGGCCAAGGTAGACCCTCCTTCTGAGATTTCCAACTGACCAGATGAAAGAACTTGAAATCTCACCAAAATGCCTGTCCATTGCCCAACCAATTTTACAGGCTAGCTCTTGCCAATACTTAGCCAAACCAAGCTGAAATTCCATTTGAAGTCTTTGAAGTCCTTCTGGTACAGTAATTAAAAAGAATGACTTGTTAATCACCCATTAACTCATAAGTACTACTTGTAACCTTACATTTTCACTTGGTGGAAATCTCAGTAAGGCTGTTCCATTTTCCTTGGCACTAGTGTTTTGACATTTGGAATTCTCAGAAGCCAACATCAAGATCTAAATATGAATAACTACTTTTTTTTTCTCCTGGTGAAACAGTTATGTATTTTTTCCATAATTGATTTTATAATGTTTAGACTCAAAACATTTTGTGTTCAGCCACTGTTATGTCAGAGCTATCTTTGATTTTGCAAGAGAACAGACAAGGACTTTTAGGAGATGGAGACAACATAGAAACAGGAGAAGCGAAGCCAGTATGGAATAGCCCTGATCCAACTCAGAGATGAGTTACTCAAAGAGAAAAAGCCATTGTTATAAAGGGAGTAACTTTTGAGAGCCCTTCTTTTGGCTTTGTTTTTAATAGATGTTATCTGATATCACTCAAATATAAGAGACAAGGGCAGGAAAAGAGGGTATAAGGATGAGTCATCAGGCAAACATTCCAGCCTTCCTGTGGATCAGAAGAATTCCTCTGAGGTCAGCCACAGAAACCTCCATCTGTATCAACAGCCCAAGAGAGAGTCAAGAGCACATGGAAAGGACCTGTAAAGTGCAAATAGTTTCTTTTGGGACCTGAAGTCCCTCATCAATTCTGGTGAAGACAAAAACGTGGAAAGGAGTCCACAACTGGTGACAGAAGTTGTTAAAGCCAGCATCTTTCCTATGAAACTGTGAAGAGAGTAAGAATGCTGAGCAGATGTGACGGCTGTTTCCAAAACATCTGAAATTACAGAGAAAGCATGTGGGCTCTTATATTTAGCCTTTGTCATAATACAAGAAAGATGGTGTGCTGATGAAATTGAAGGGCAGCAGATGTCAACCAAAAAGAAGTGTTCTCAGAGATCATGATTAACTTGAGGAACTCAATGACACTAGACATCACTGAGGTCAACAGCTTTAACCTAGGCAAATTGGAAAAAAAAAGTGAAAACCCTGTATACACTTATGTCTAACTCCAGGGTTTCCCCATTCTGCAGAGTGCATCTGTTTCACATGGTATTTGAAAGTAAATTTGTTAAGAAGTTTAAAATAAATAAAGCAAGGTCATGCTTGCAGAATGGGTCCTTAAACTAGGATTAAAAACTCACTTTAAAATTGTTATAAAAATGGCAAAACTATCTGTAACAGCTGTTTTCAGAACTTTGTTATAGAACATTCATTGAAAATTGCTGTTGTAAATCTTATTCTGATTTCCTAGGGCAGCCCTTATGTTCCTGCTGTTGGATTTCAGGTAGAGGAGGAATGCATCTGTTGCCCTTTACGTGAGTCTACGTTAACAAGCTCACTAACTGCACAGACATTTGCTAAAATTTAAGAAAAACAAGGACTGAATTCTATGTTTAATGTTCCAGCTGTCTACAGATTGAAGAAAAAAGTAAAAATTCAAATGAGCTCACTAAGAATAATGAAATCTGGCTGAAAACCATCTGGGCAAGAACAGAATTTAAAATCTGGAGTTACTCTTAGTACTGAGTCTGATTCCAGAAAAGCTTTAGTATGATTCCAGGAAAAATCTAATTTCCCTGCTGTTGTTTTCTCTGGGAACTACTTTTTAAAACCAGTTGTACCCATGCCATCCCTTTCAGAAAATGGTTTGAAGTAGATATAAATGAGGATAAGATTTTGATCAGTATTTTTCCTTTTGAATGTCCTGATAGTTGGCTCAGGCTTTATGAATACAGGAAACAGTAAATGCCCCCTAAAAATGTATTTTTTAATCTAAAAACTCATATCAATGGAAATGAAAACCTTTACTAGTGTCTAAAAACTAATCTAAGTAACACCCCCCTGCAAAATGGAACAACAGGAGGTGTGTTTCGTCCTCCTACCTGGGCCTCCAGTTTACAATAAGTAGGGAGTACTCTAAGATTAGGAATGTGTTTCTTTCAGATACTATTTACTGCTGAAACTTCTCATTGGAGCCTCTTGCTCCCTCAGAAGGACCTTTACTGGGGTGTTGCAAAAGGAGAGGAGAGATCTGCCCAAAGCAGGTAACACTGAACAATACCAGAACAGATACAGAAGGAGCAAAAGTACTGACTTACCTGAAATATTTGGCATTGGTCTGAAACGAAGGATATATATGACCAACAGGTGAGTTCTGTGCAGTAGGTCTGGATTTATGTACTGTAATAACTTGACTAGGATCAAGCTGAATGTCAAATCCACAGTGTACTGAAAACATATGGATACATCTGAAGCATTTAAAAGCATACTGCATATAGAAACCCAGGTTTACCTAAGCAGAAGAGGAAGTTCTT
>VWZD01002465.1:0-57816 GCA_013396695.1 Sakesphorus luctuosus
CCCAACAAGCAACCCCCACCAAAACCCCCACCAAACAAATGCAAAAACAACAAGAACAATAAAAAAACAACCCAGACAAAACAAAACAAAACCAACCCTCACTAAAACCCCCAAACAAACAAACAAAATCAAACAAATAAACCCCCCCAACCATAAAATCCATGTCTCTTGTGGGGTGTTAAGAGTATTTACCTCCAAACACAAATCATGGAGCAGCTGGAAATGCCCCTGTACAGCCCTGCCCATACTGCCATGCTAGGAAATTAAAGGGGGGTAAATTGCACTCAATAGTTCATGTCATCTGATTTTAACACAAAGTTATGTCATTGAACTGTACCTCTGAAATATCTGTGTAGGTTTTGTCTGAAGTGACCTGCTTCAGATTTTCCACAAAGCTTATATCTGAGCCGGGGTTTGAACTTGGATTTCCTGCCTATCTGTATGAACTTCTTTATAACCAAATTACTTCTCTTTTTTTTACAGTTGTGAAGGGCATGCAGTGACATGGGAGATTTAAAATGCTGGCAGATCATATATTTACAAACTTAATGTTATACATCTAACACAAATATTAAAGGTTTCATTCTTTGGTAAATTCATGCTTTATCCTTCATCTTGTGAGGAATTATCTTGCAGCATGCTGATGACTGTTTGATTGCAATAATAAATTTGGGTTGTTGGTTTGGTTTGAAGGAGAAATATTGCCTTACCTTTTTTGTTCTCCTTCTCAAAGGCTGATGAATTCTTCGTTGAAGCAGTAACGCTGAAGCAGGTGAGGAGGGTGAGGATAGGGCATGATGGCAAAGGAGGAAGCAGTGGCTGGTACCTTGCCAAAGTGATAGTGAGGGAAGAAGGACAGCCAGAAAGTGAGGCTGTGGAATTCCCCTGCTACAGGTACTGGGAAACAATGCTTGCAAATGACGCCTCTGTTTATGCATTTGCCAGACTTTGAAGAGCCTAGTTGTTGATCCATGACTGGAATTTTCTGAGCACAGCTTAATCCTTTTTATTTATTCATTCATTCATTCATTTTTGCTAAGCCTGAAAGCAAAGAATGTGGTTTGGGAGGTTTAAGATACAGTTAACTCCCTTTACCAAATGAACGGCAATCTGAATTATGAACTTCTCAGCAATTAGCTCAGTGATGCAGAGAATTTCCAAAAAGATAAAAACACAACCTTCCAGTACCACATCCAGTGTCATTGCATTTGCCTTCTGCAGAAACACACTCTGCAATCTGCTGGTGTTACTGCATGTGTGGAATGATGTTCTGCTTCCTCACATGCACATCCCATCTTTCCGCAAGCAATGGGATGCTATTTTTGCGTTGGAAGAATGCAAAATTTTTGTGCTGCCGTCCTGAGAGCTCCTTGCATGTGGGGAAATGTGTATCATGCAGACAAAGGTAGTGGTAGAGCAGAAGGATGTAACTTACCTCTGAGGGTGGGTTATAAATGTATTCTTCTCTTCCCTAGAAAATCAAGTGGCCAAAAGAAATGTGCTGTGCTACTTGTGGGGAACAAGATGCATGATCTGTTCTGGCACTAACCAGGGTCTGCCTCAACATTGAGCACAAACTAGGGACAACTAGGTTGAAAACATGAGAGATTAACTTCAGGGTAGTTCAGGGTCCTGTAAAGTCCTTCTTGCCCTCTTGCCCTCCCAGGATGGGCACTCCTCTAAGACAGACCTTCACTGAGCTCCATTTAATAACACTGAGTACCTGTTCTAAAAAGTCATCTCTTGGGTACAAGTGGAATTGTGAAACTCAATAATTTTTAAACTGCAAATGAAGGCAAAGCCTCTAATCTGGTTACTTGTCTCTTGTCTTGGACGAACTCCACTTTAATGAAGGGAGTCAGCCAAATACAAAACAGGAGCTAGCCCCAGCCTCTCTGCATTGCTAAAGCCACGTCACATCAGAGAGCAAACTCACTGGGGAGACAGCACAGAGCAGCAGATGCAATGTCATCCTGGTTGTGAAAAACAAGCCAGTTTCTCCCTTTTCAAAGAACAAACCACCACGTAGTCATTGCTGCCTTTTAATCCATATTTAACAACCATATGTTTTACTGAGTTAAGCAAGCAGGCTAGACAGGTTTTTCCTTGGACATGAAGTGTCCACGTGAAGAGCTGTTTTGCTCAGACTCCTCAGAGATATTTCTGTTTCTAACTACACCATGCAGCTGGCTTATTTTAAATACTTTCTTTTGAATTGTCTCCTTATGTGACTGTGTTACTGGGTGTCTTCCTCAGCTTGGAGGGATGACCTACATCCCCTTAGCTTTACAGCTGTGGGTCAGGAGCATCAGAATCCAGAGGACATTCCCCGCAGGCCAGGGACTGAAAAAGGAAGGGGAAAGAGAACCCAAGACCTTATCACCCAAAATATTCATGGGGTGAATTAAGGCTTCAGTCACCAGTGATGGAATTCCACTCTTATCTTTCTAAATGTCTCTTTTCCCAAGTGATACCAGTGTTGTTCGTGTAGCTTTATTTGCTGTCCTTGTGCCAGCATTATCTCTTCCTCTCAGATTGAAAAGGTCACATGACTGATCACCATCAAGCACAGGGACAGCTGCTCCCTCTCACTATCTTTGATGCCCGTGTCTCGCAGGAGACTGAGGCATCATCGCAGTATACGGGTGTCGTCATGGAGTCTGGAGATATCTGAGGGCGAAGGTGCTCATCCACTGCATCCTCCACATGAGGGATAAACATTTCCATGACCTGCAGCATTTGGATGTTCTTCTCCAGTTCTGTAGGCCAAGGACAGCTTATGTCCTCGCTGCTTTGACAGCAGCTCAGAAAGTCCTGTTTTACCTGCCTCTTCAGAGCCAAGATACTGAAGAGGACTTAGCCAAGAAGAGGCAATGCTAGTGAGGTTAGTTAGAGATTCCAGGAGACATTCTCTTTCTGCTGTGCCAGTGGTCATGTTGTTCTCACTGCCTTTATCTCCAAGACCTGACTAACTTCCACTCTTTACACAGCACAATTGCATAGTCTCGAGAAAACATATTTTGCAGCTGAATTCTTACTGCAAGCTATTCTGCTGACCTTCTGCTGGTTAGCTGTTGCTGTGAGACAGCCAGAGGATCAAATGCCTCCTAGCAGAAACACATCTCACCTGTGCAGAAAGCTTCACATGCTTTTTACCTCTGTACAAGCATGGCTGCAGCAGTATGTGAGGAGCAGGTACTCCAGCAAAGAGCTGGCTAACCAGCTTTCACTGCAACTGATGTCTTTAAGATACCCTCACAGATCTTCATCGCATAGAACTCTTTGAAGTCTCTGTTCTTGTTATTTCCATATTCTTATACATGTCTGTGTTTTGCCTTTTAATTTGAAAGCTTTTTTATAACTCTATAGGATCATCTATTACCTAGCAATCACAAGAGCTCTATGAGAACTGTCTTTATTGCACAAGGGAGTCAGCAGAGACAAAAAAAAAAAATCACCTAAGTGGATTAATTATGAGTTTGTCTCAGATTCAGGTAGAGCATCAAGAAATAAGAGCTCCCTGTTATTAACAGGCCTGTGCTTTCAATTCTTTAAGCAGTTGGCTTAGAGTCAGTGATTTTTAAAGTGGTCATTTGGTTTGTGCTTGCAAGGAGTAAATGCAAGTGACTTCTCCAAGGGTTATTTGCAGAATTACTAGTACATCACTTGGATGCACTGCAGTAGTATTCCTCTCTTATGACCACATAGCGTTATAATATCTATGCTTTTAGGGATTGAACACCAAATCATTCAGTGGAATCACTGAACAATTTATGATTTCTAATACCTGATGTGATTTAATTATTTTGATGTTGATTGTGGCTAGAAGGCTCAAAATTAAGGAGTAAACCTTTCACCCCAGAACTGGAATGAAACTTTTTTGAAGATCAGAACTGAGTTCTTCAGGTTTCCTTTCCTCCTCAAAGTGCTCTGGAAGTCCAGGACTGGACTAACTGACATTCTCGAAATGCCTATTTTTTATAATATTTATATCCCAGACAGAAATGAATTTTCAATCAGGCAAAGTCGTGAATTCGTGATAGGATAGAATTTTACATGCTATAAATCATTACAGCTCCACTGAAATCTTCAATGATATGTCATTAATTTTTTTTCTAAGCACATGGCCCTCACCATCCTAATTTTTCTCTAGCACAAGCATAAGGGAACATCGTTAATTCTCTGAAGAACAACAGACAGACCATGAATGGGATGATGCACTAGGAGACTCCTGCAAAAGAACATTTATTCTATCAAATGCCAAAAGCGTTCATCATGCAAACAAGCCAGAGAAACCTCCTTTTCTTGCCTAAAAATAAACTGAAATGTCTATCTCTTTTATACATTTTTGTATATAGGGTATATTTAAAGATGCACACAAACACATATGTATCTCTCAATCTAATGGATGTGTTAATCATTTTAATTGCACACAAGCTGCATTTCAAATGCTATATATGATATCATACCGTATTTTTGCCGTGCTCCCGTCACTCTCTGATCTTCTAGGAATTCTTTCTGCAGTGGCTTTCATGTCATATTTGTGTCCTCTTTGAGTTATTGGTCATAAAATCTCTTTAAAACCAAGTATGTGACACAAGACACAATTACACCCTTGCAAAACCCACAGTGGCATGTGAATTACATTCACTGATATATAGAAGCTCTGATAAAATAAAAGATTTTGACAGGCCTTTTGTAGTAGAAGTATGATGGCACTGCACTGAAAAATTCTCTTTTCTGCAGCCTGATGCGTTTACAATTTGTCAATTCGTTTGCATTCTCTGGAAGTCTATAAACCCCTGGTTGCAATCTGCTGCTCAGTGATACACTATTGGAATTACATTGAAGTAAAATTAGGATATTGCTGCATGTGTGCTGAAGGGAAGGAATGCAGTGGCATTGCTCATCCAAATATTGCCTCTGTCACTAGAGTCATCTCCTTGAAAAAATAGGTCTTCTGCCATTGCTGGCTATTCTTGTGGTTAAAACAATGTAAGGAGCCTTTAGCCAATTCTGCTGCTAAACCTCTCTCTTTCTCCTGTGTCCAAGATATGCTCTTTCTCTTGCCATCAGTATCTACTATCATTGGTAGAGGAAATGTCTTTATCTAGGGGTGTGTCCTCCTTTTCTGATTAATTTTTGTCACCTGTCCTCACTGCTGAAGCAGGTAGCATTTGCCATGCTGCACACACAGATATCTTTCTTATGGGATGCATTTTTATCCTGCCACCTTGGCGCAGAAGCAATTCATGCAAATTCCCCCCAGATATCCCTAAAATATCAACAATGACGAAGGTGACAAAAAACTGCAGCTTGTCCACTGGCAACAGAAATAGCAGCTTGCAAGACATAAAAACCAGCAACTGGAGAGCAGAAGTGTGCCTACCTTGTGAGTTTCTGTTTTCCTAAAGAACATGCTGAATTCAGTGGTCCTGGGGTGGTGGAGTTCAGGCTCGAGTTTTGTGGGTCCTCCCAGTTAACATCCATGTATGCAGAAGCCTCTTTTGGGATGATGTGGTCCCCTAGCCATTGGATACCTGTCCAAGGATGTGAATCCTGAGCCAACATCAAGAACTACATGATACAAAGGTATAAAGGACCAGTTCTCACAGGTAAAATAAAAATCTCCCAAACCTAAAATATCATTTTAGGCTTCCTTTAGTAAGATAAGGTGATATCTTAGCATGCTTTCCTTTCACTCTACCCTTGCTCAATTCTTGACAATTTCTTTTAATTCCCCACAGATTTTTCTTCTCCTCTAACCCACTATACCTCTGAGCCTCCTCTGAGGCACAACACCACATCTGCTGCTCTCACATGCTGTTTGTGTGATCATCACATGTTTATGTCTTCATCACCTTCATGCTGGCCAGCTTAGCTTTTAGGCCTTTCCAAGCCCCCCTGCACAAGGTCACCTGCTTCGTAGAGTGAGAGTGAAGAATGTGGGGTAGACTGCATACCTAACACATCCCCCCCTGCCCCAAGCTTAGAGGGGAGCTGGAATTGGAGACGTGTATCTGTGTGGTGGGAATTCTGTGCACCTCTTTTACAAGAGAACTTTGCTGCTTGTGCCACTGGGGCCAGCTGGCTCTAGCTCATGTTTAGTTTTCTTTCCTGGTGCTGGGTTTTTGCATGGTTTCTTTGTGCTTTTTGTTTTCCTTTGGGTGCGAAGAGAGAAGGAGACTGAAAATATGATATTCCTTCAGATGGATGAAATGGAGACATCTCATTCCTGGTCTTCCAAAATATCAGGTTCCAACTGGTCATGACTGTAAGCTTTGCTGGCTTGTTACCAGCAAGGTGCCGTAGATTTGATCCAGCTCTCAGTAGGCATTAGTTCATGTCCTCATATTCTTGCTATAAGGGGAATTTCCTGGTTTTCATATATGCTGACTCACTGTCAAAATCAGAGATGAAAACTTAAATGGGAAATGAACTCCCCTCCTTTTTGGCACATGGGTCAGCCAAGGACAATGTATATGTCACAGTGACACCTGTGTAGCAACCTTTAACAAGAAAGTTTCTGGAGGTTTTTTTTCCCTCTTTCTAGTTCTGGGAATTATTGTAGCCATTTAAATATCCTGCATGACCCAACAGAGATTGCTCACTTGTCCTTTCCTTGCCCCTGCTGGTTTTCAGCAGTATTTTTAGCTGTAAAGGATTCTGCTGCAGATAGATGTGTACCTGGGAACAATGGGCACTCTGGGAACTGCTCCTGCTGTCACGGCACCACTGTGGGAAACCTGACCCCAAACAGATGCTTACAGGAATATCCTGAGTGCTGCAGCAGTCTGGGTTTGAAGTGCAAAGTGAGAAACCTCAGCCAGGGCCCATGCTGTTGTCATACAGTGTTTGCTGTATCGCACCTGATATGGTGGGGGTGGTAAATCCTTCACCCCTGAGGCTGAAGGAGCAGCTATCAAGCTTCCAGATTAGCAATTGGTTCCCCTCAGTTTTGGCAGGAGACTTTAAGGGGGGGACAGCAGAGGGGACTTTTGGAAAGGGCATGTAGTGATAGGACAAGAGGGGAATGACCTTAAGCTGAAGGAGGGGTAGGTTTAGATTAGATATTAAGAAATTCTTTGCTATCAGAGTGGTGGGGCCCATGCAGAGGCTGCCCAGAGAGGCTGTGGATTCCCCATGGCTGGAAGTGTCCAAGGCCAGGCTGGATGGAGCTTGGAGCAACCTGGTCTAGTGGAAGATGCCCCTGCCCATAGCAGGGGAGTTGGAATGAAATGAGTGTTAAGGTCCTTTCCATCCCAAACTGTTGTGTGATTCTATGATTTTCCTTTCAGAATTTTTTCCCTTGAGATCATGCTACAGCTTACTTCATGCCCAGTTCTTCTTAATTAGTCTAGTTGGATCATTAGAGCAATGTTGAGAAACATAAGAAATCCTTCCTTTTTGCTGGTGGCAGCTGGCTCCACATACCCAGCCTTGAAAATGTGAACAACATAATTTATCCCCTTCCTGGTGGACAAAAAAGTGTTATATACTTACCTGTAAGGAAGCAAAAAGAGAAGCTAAAATAGAGTTTAAGAAAAAAAAAGATGGGGTGTGTTTAGTAACCTACATTCTATGAAGGTTGCAATCAAGGGAATTAATAATAAAGGCTGCAAGTCTTTCTGGTCAATGAAGGTCAATGATTTCAAGAGACTGGGACTGTGTGTTCCTGGGAATAACTTGGGGTTATGGAGTTTGAGCTTTTTAGACAGATGGACATTACAGCTGATGTTTGTCTACTGCAAGCAGGGCTCTTATGATCCTTCTTCTTGGAAAAATGGAGGTTTAAAAAAGCGTGGCTGCCATATGGTCTGGTCAAGCTCCTGCTAAGTTAACAGAGATGCAGAGCCCTGTAAAAATATCTTTTTGACTATGGTGTGGACTTGGCCTATGTGTGGAGTCAGCCTGGATTTTGAAAGGTCTAGCAAGTGCTAATTATTCAAAGATAACTTACTTCTGTTTGTAAACCAGATGGCTTGACAAAAATGAGGATGATGGTCAGATTGTCCGAGAATTAGTGCCTGCTGGGGAGTCACCAATGCTAAAAAGTGAGTTCAGCTTGGAGAGAAAAAGAAAGTCTGGGTTTGAGTTGTGCATGCACATATTTGCTTGCTTTATTCTTCTTAATAATTCTTGTCAGTTCATAGTAAATCTACTGGGCATTTTTTTGCCATTCTTATGCAAGAAACTGCAGTAGGTCACTCAGCTGGAAATTCTAGTTTATGAACATAATTAATTTGTATAATAGGGCATAATTGTAGCATTATTTGTGTAGAAAGAAACTTTGGTTTCTAATTCTGAGATTTGTTTAGGAGCTGCTTTCTTGTATAGCTTTCTCCAAAGGATCTTGAATTGCCGCTGCTTTAGTGGAGTAAATTCCATTGAATAATTGCATTTCAGTAGAAAATCACAAAAAATATTATATTATCTTTCTCTGGAGAACCAGGACTCCAATACCACAATTTTTTTTAGAAAAGAATGCTTACAGATCTCAGGTTGAGATGCTTTTTGTTTTGTCCTAGAAAAAAAGAAAAAGTCAAATTTACTGAATTAAATTGTAAGTATAAAAAAGTTAAATAATCTCACTTGCCTAAGTGCATTTTTATGGCTTGGGTAATCATTTAACAGTGAGAGGAAGGCATACAGAATATTTTATGCTTACTAGTGTAACTGTTGGATCTCTTATGTTGTGGTGAATAACTCCAAGGTGTGACAGCTTCTCCAGTGTGGCCCTAAGATGCTGGATGCATGAATGGAGGGCAAAGTCCTTCCTCTGTCTGTATCTGGAGCTTTCCTCCCCTGTATCTTGTTTGAAGCCAATTGCCTGGCTGAGCGTGGAAATGCCACTCACATGTCTCTGTTTTGTACATCGATCTCACTTTAGATGTCAGTTATCACGTCAGCGTGAAGACGGGAGATATCCCTGGTGCCAGCTCAGACTCCAGAGTTTTCATCAAACTCTATGGTGAAAAAGCAGACTCCAGCAAAGAGTTTCTCTTAGTCTCTGATAATGATCTAGGCAATTATTTTGAACGTGGTCGAGTGGATGAGTTTACTTTAGATATGATGGATATTGGAAAGGTAAGAATCAGTTGGAGTTGGCTTTGTACTTTGTGCAAGTGACTGAATTCAGAATCAAAACAACACTCAGGATTGAATGTGATGAAGAATCCTCTGACCTTTACACTGGTTATTAAGAACAGATTTTACTTAGACTATTACATCAGCAGTTTAGTGTACATGCTGGCATGTGAAGAGTGTTTTACGTTTATAGTTAAACACATATAAAAATTATTTTTATAAGCACAGTGGAAGAACAAAGCACCGGGGTGAGACTGTTATATACTGAGTAAATTCTGTTGTGTGTGTAAATTCGCGGAGGGGAGAAGGGGGGTGGTTTTCCCTGCTGTCTTGTTTTTTGTTTGCTTTTTCAAAGATCAACAGAATACTGATTGGACACGATAATGTGGGTCTGCGGTCCGGCTGGTTCCTGGCCAGTGTCCAGATCACAGTCCCAGTCCAGGGAAGGCAGTACATGTTCCCCTGCAACCGATGGCTCGACAAAGATGAGGCTGATGGCAGGGTGGAGGTGGAAGTCTACCCAAGTGAGATTGTGCCCATTGAGAAGTGTAAGAGAATCTATGGCTGTTTTATAGCTAGGACTAAAAATATATTACTACCATTCTTGAGGACAATGTCACCACTGTGTACGACACTAAAACCCAAAAGTCCCCACCCTTAGGAGCTTATGTTGTTGAGCAAAGTAAATTATTCTCATGTTTCCTTTTCTGAAAGAGTTGGGCAAACATTACAGAGTTTTTCATCTCCATTTACTGCAACCATATGAAAAATTTGCATCCTGTGCTGCATAACACAGTACAGGACAATGTTCCTTTTCATTGCAATATCAGTGGGTTCTGCTTTTTTCACATTTATCTAGCCCAGTCCTATTTTTTCACATTTATGTGCCCTGTTGCTGCACCAGACATGTCCTGTCCTATCTGTATTGCTCCATTTCCTGCAAGGGAAAAACTTTTGGATAAATAAGGACCAAATCTCTACTACCCACTTGACTTTTATCAGTAGATCCATTTTCTTTTAAGGTCAAGATTAAAATTTGTCTTCAGATCCTGGGAAATGAGGCTGTGTTTTTCCCCTGCTCTCTGTGGCTCCCTCCTTTGTGTTATGCTAAGGAGATCATTTAACCACTCTGTGGTTAATACTGAAATGAAATTCCCTTTTAAGGCTCTGTTTTGCACCCCTGTGACTTCGGCTTAATACTTGTAAAAGGCAAACTATTAGGTTAGTCCTCAGTGAAGAGTTCTGTTATCTGACATTTAGTTTGGATAAGAGCAAATGATTGGCTATGCAGACATTTGTTAAAACAAGGTAATTTAATTTTGAACCTGAGCCCCTGGGAAT
Organism: Sakesphorus luctuosus; assembly: GCA_013396695.1. Taxonomy (NCBI): domain Eukaryota; kingdom Metazoa; phylum Chordata; class Aves; order Passeriformes; family Thamnophilidae; genus Sakesphorus; species Sakesphorus luctuosus. The sequence continues at coordinate 10,429 of VWZD01002465.1, forward strand.
GTTGTTATCTGTGTTTCTCTCCTGATTTAATTGCTTTATTTTTGGACTAGTGATAAACTATGAGGTGTCTGTAGTTACTGGAGACGTGCGAGCCGCAGGCACCAACGCCAAAGTGTTCATGCAGATTTATGGTGAGACTGGCAAAACGGAGCTGATCATCTTAGAAAACAGATCCAACAACTTTGAGCGGGGAGCCACAGATGTCTTCAAGGTATGATGAAGGCAGTCACTGTCATTTCTAAGAGGCAAAACAAATGACCAGCCAAAACAGATACATCAGTAGAATAATTGGCCCAATTGTACAAAGAAAAAGACAAAAGACCTTTAAAAAAATTGCAGGTCTGATGGTATGTATTATCTTCTATCCATATTTCTGTGAGGTTTTGTATTTGTTTTGTGAAGGGGCTTTTATCTTCTGAGAGGCTGGTAATAAAGGTGCCATTGAAGTGTGTGATCTAATAGTGTTATTTGTTTACATTTACTTCCAAAATAGCTGCTCTTGTTAGATCTCAAAATACCTTAAACTTATACTTTGGGCTTGTCCCTTTCCATTGTTTAGCTGCGGGACGAAACCCCATATCTTTATAAGAATATAAGGAATCCCAGCTTTACCTGTGGTCACACGTGCCATTAACCACAGGTACATATGTCAGTCCTGCAGAGGTTTGCAGCTGCAGTTTCTGTGAACATGTGAATGCCCTGTGGATTTTACCCCCTGTAGCACTGTTCCAGTGAGTCACGGCACACAAGGTGTACAGCACATTCCTCCAGCTATCAGAATGGTCAGAATTATACTTGTTCTGTCCCGATCCACTCAGTGGGTTTAAGAAAATGTTATTTGATTTACACTGGGAGGTGTGTGGGAGAAATAACAAAATTCTCAGGAGGATCAATAGCAAAATTTTACTTGCAAACTTTAGAATGTTAAGGTAGAATAAGGTACTTTACAAATTTTAAAATGTAGCCATTTTGATTCTTGTTATCTGTAGAAATGCAACAATATGAAAGCATAAAAATAACAAGTAAGAAAATGTGTAAGGAAAAAAAGAAAAAGAAAGGATACGAATAGAGAGGCAGATAGTCACTACCCATGGGTTCAGTAATGAGACTTGACTGTTGCTATTTCAATGTGCATTGGTCAAAGTGATGATCACAGTCTTGATCCATCGAGGGTGGAGGGATTCCCCCAAAACACAAATTTTAGTAGGTTAATAAATACTCAGGCTGGGTGGGAATGCCCAAGTACCTCTCCTTGGGTTGGGAGTTTTAACACTGTGGATCATGAGGCACTTTGGAGGTCTTTGAGGGTTTATGGCCCCTTCTAAGACGTGAGAGCTGCCTTTCACCTCAGAAGAGTGGAGCCGATCATGCCCCATCAGATGGGATGAAAAACTTCAAGTCTACGAGTGAATATCCTGATACTTCCCCGGAGGGGAGTTTGCACACCTTACTCATTTGTGTAAGGGAGGACACTGATAAAAAGCAGGATCTGCCTCTTGTTGGCCTCTTCCCTTATCTGGCTCAAACCCCAAATTGTAGTGATAGGTGTGCACCTCCTCTGTATCTGGGCATCACCCTGCTGTTCTTTGAGCCATAAATAATTAACATTTTAGTCTCTCACAATACTGCAGAGTCCCCACGTCTTTCTTAGCAACCCAGCAACAAGCAGAATGTTTGCAGGGGTGAGAAGCCTCAGATGTAATTGAGGTGAGTGAGCCAGGACCTGGATAATCCAGCAAGAGACCCTGGGCTGATGAGGCTGAGCAGCAGGTGTGGATCACCACGTGGTCGGGCATCCTCTCCCTTTGCAACCAGTGTCCTTTTCTGCCTTCTTAGCTTGGGTTTTCTGCCCAGAGGAAAAAGAGATCTGGGGGAAAGGAATGTTGTTAACTCTTGCCCTGATGAGGGTCAGGCCATGTCAGAGCCACATGCTTCTGTACAGAATGAAAGACCAGCATCTGGGCAGCAAAGCACAGAGTCCAGATGGAAGCAGGATTTAGGGCACATCTGTCATATGTGCTCACAGCACAGGGCTCAGCACAGTGGTGCCTGCAACTTCTTTTGAATTTGCAGTCCCACAGAAGCTGGATCCACTTCATCACTGTCAAGCCTGGAGCGAATTGCTGAAGCTCCCCTGAGTCATCAAGACTGGGGTATCCTTCCTGGTGGCCCTGACCAAATGGAGGTGTCTTTATACAGCTTTACCAGTTTTTTATTATGTATTTTTGAGATCAGTTCACCTCCTTCTGCTTCATTTTCTTGCTTTACAGAATGGAGTTATCCATTTTTAATGAATTCTTTGGTATTTAAAGTGACTAGTACCTTATAAATGTTTGCTTTTTTAAAACTCTATAATTTTAAGATTAGGTTTCTCTGGTTTTAAAGGAAATAAGCTTTCCAAAATTTATGAGTAAAAGCTATTAGCCAATATCAGATTTATAATAAAGCCCTATGTACAGTGTTCTGTTTACATAGCCGTGTTTATATCCTCTCTCAGATATTTATTGCCAGATTTGAAAGTTATACCCATTTTCTGTAATTTTTTTATAAGCACACAAGGCAGAAGCTCTGAGATCTTTTATCTCTTTCATTGTATGAATATTTACAAAAAGATACAGGCAAAAATAAGATTCTGTGAGCTACATTCTAATAGGAAATGCTATCAGTTATGGACAAGGCATGCAGGATGATTACAGCAAATCTAAGGGTAAATCCATGTAAGGAAAACACATTCTTTATGTCAGGACAGCTGGATCAATTTCAGTTTTCTGATAAGCATCTTGTGGGCAATTGATTTTGTTTTAATCTACAAAATGCTTCTAGAATAAAAACCTTACTTGCTAAGTTCCAGATTTCAGCTTGAAGGAAATGTTTGCAAGTTTTATAACATAAACACTGCCTAACAGCATGAGCACTCATCAGAAACAAGTCATTGGTTGTTGAAGGATTGTGTGGAATAAAATCTTCTATCCAACTTCATTAGGTAGTGTTCTGGACAGATAATCTAATCCAAGAAGGTTTTGTGTCTGCTGTACTGACTAGAGGGATGTAAATCTTCTTACTGATCAGCCTTCTGCCATTGAAGCACTGTGACCACTAGTGATTGTATCCTCTCTGCACACTAGCAAACTGAGAAAATGCTTCCCTAATTTGCTGGATAAAAGGAACGAGAAGGGTAGTCCAAACTCACAGTCTGTATTAGGGATCAGGTTATTATGTTAATCTGAACCTTTTCACTATGCCATTATTGGTTCTTGCTGGGTTCATGTTCTGTGCCAAGTATAAAATGTATCTTATTATTAATTTTCAAAAGACCTCATGCACTGAGAATCTGTAAAATGCTTGTTTGATATTTTGGCATATTGACTTCTAATGATGGTGCAGAGACAAAATTGGTGAGGAGAGTAATGGGGAAGTAGGGAGCCCAAAAATCATGGATCCAGCTTCTACTCTCACCATGGCTGCACTGAATGCTTTCAGCTCAGTCCATTCCCATGAGATTTGGTAATGGAAAGCATGAAATGGTAAAGCAGGAAGGAAAAAGTGAAGGTAAACATGCATAAAAATTGTTCTTATCCTTGCTTAGATATTTTGGGTAATAGAGGTGATGCTCCCCATTTTTAAAAATGTACTTTATGAAACTGAGATGTCTTATGTCCTCCTGGGTGCTGACTTTCCCTTGATGGCAGAGAGAGGCTGCAGATGTTGGCAAGATCTATAAGATCCGGATAGGCCATGACGGGACAGGCATTGGGGATGGCTGGTTCCTGGAAAGCATCACACTGAAGAGGCTTGCCACAAAAGCCACAGACTCTGACAAAAAGAAGAAGAAGAAAAAAAAGTCTGATGAGGAGGAAGAAGAGGAGACCAAGGTGGAAGAAGGAATGGATGTTTACACATTTGTGGCACATCGCTGGTTGGCTAAAGATGAAGGGGACAAAGAGCTTGTGGTGGAGCTGGTGCCTGATGGAGAATCTGAGCTGGAGGGTAAATATCAGAGGGAATGAGTGTGTGTGTATGTGTTTGGCAGGACCATTTATGCCCTGCCAGGCCTGCAGAGCTGTGTGCTTTGGTTGATCAGCACTGGGGAGGAAGGTGGTGGTGGTTAAACTAAGATAGAACATGGGGGAGACAGTATCAAGTTGCAAAGGACTTCTATAAGTTTCTCCAGCTGTTCTCTGGAGCACTTTGGTCAAGTTTACCACTGTGACTGGGAGTTTAGTGTGCTGTAACTATTGTTAGGGCTAATGACAAGGGCTGGAGAAAGATGAAGCTGCTCATATTTTAACATAGATGCAAATAAGCTCCAGGCAGAATCTTTCTGTTCTGGCATTTTGGGGTTACATGCTTTCATGGTGAGCCATGGATTTGATGAAATATGGCTATTTCTGGGCTTCTCCTGATCTGCCTTTGCAACTTTACTTGCAGAGAATACGTATGAAGTCCATGTTCTCACTGGGACTGTGTGGGGGGCTGGGACAGATGCTAACGTCTTCTTGAACATCTATGGCTTAGAAAGAGGAGACACGGGTGAGCGCCAGCTGAAAAGGTCGAATAACCTCAACAAGTTTGAAAAGGGACAGGTAATGCATGAACTCAACTCTCAATGAAGCAGAAGGCTGGCAGAGCTCTCTTGGTTATCCTGCTGGCTATTCAATACAGCCTCTTCTCTGCAAGGCTTGGTTTCTTTCAGCTTAAAGCTCCAACATGTTTTATTTCTTAAGTATGTAAAGCAAAATTCCTCAAAACATTTTCCAGGGGAAATTCATTTGAATAGTAAGCTAAGCACCAATTCCTCATTGGGGTCACCTTTTGCATCTGCTTTCTGTAAGCATTCTGGTAATAATGCTTCCTCCCAGGAATAGTTGAAAACCACAAACTTTAAATTAATATTGGAGAGCATTTGGGAGGCAGCTCAAGTATGTACGTATTTAGACTGCAAATACTATTCTAAATGTTCCACTCAACTAGTCAGGGAATAAAAGCAATATTACATGGTGTGCTGCAATTACATTATAATCCAATGTAATTAAAGAACAACTCTTGTATATTGAGTATTTCCCTTAAAAAAGTTTATGAACAATTAACAAGCCAGTATTATAGCCAGGAGTTTTTCAAGGAATAATTTTGAATAACAAAAAAAATTGTGGAAACAAAAAGCAGCTGTGGAAAACTTACAATCNNNNGCAGCTGTGGAAAACTTACAATCACAAAAAAAAAAAAAAGAGCCTAAGGTTGTTAAATAAGCTGTTAGCTGTGATTTATGAGCTTGGCACTGGTGAAACTGCAACCTGCACACGGTTCTTCCTTCAGTGGGAAGAGTTCCAAGCTGCAAATGTAATGCTCTTTACTCCTGGGAGTACAAACCAGGAGTCTACCAACATATTAATCACATTTAGATGTTTAAACTGTTATGATAACAAGGACCATCCTGTCACACTAACACAGTTAATAAATGAACCTCTTGGTTGTGGTAAATCACAAAGGGAAGATATTCTGTGGTTTGAAATAAAGCATATGGGCTACATTCTGGGGCCATCCTCTGCAGAGCCAGGAGCTGGACTCGGTGATTCTTGTGGGTCCCTTCCAACTCTGGATATTCTATCATTCTACACAGAGGTGAAAAGGAGAATTTCCGTGGAGTCAATATGTTTGTGTTAAGTTCCAAATTCAATGTGTGGGAAAATACCAAGCCTGAAGGGAATGATATTTAGGAAGGGTGAGGTAAACCTGGAGGAAGCTGAAACTAGGATGAGGTAAAGCAAGGAGTGAAGGGTTGGGCAGCTCCGTGCCTGTTCCATGAAGGAGCCAAACATGAGTGTTAATGGGAGACCTCATGGCTCTGTTTTTGTCCACACAGACAAAAAGTGCAAGGACAACTTACAGACAGCTATTTTTTTTTAACAGGGAAAAAGATTACTCTTGGCCATTTACTGCTTGTCTCTCCTGCTTTCTGGGAAACACAGTCACATGCCTTTTGCCTCCTGTGCAGGTGGATGTGTTCACCATCAAAGCCATTGACCTGGGTGAGCTGAAGAAGCTGCGGATCCGCCATGATAACTCTGGTACCAGCCCAAGCTGGTTCCTGGAGAGGGTAGAGATTGTGGACCTCAAAGACAGTACCACGTGAGCACCCTGCTGCACCCTTTTCACATGGTCAGAGAAGGGTTCCCTGTTCGCAGGAGCCTGCAGAGCTGTGGGGAGGCAGAGGAGGTGCAGAAGGGCATCATCGTAGCTTCCCATGGGGAGGAGGATCTTTTGGGAGCCTTGTGATGTTGTTATACTGAGTGTGGGGCCATTCTGGGGTACCTGTGTGGAGTTTTTTCCTGTCCCAGCATCTCTGCACTTTGGGAACCAGCAGTACTTGGAAGCAAACCTCAGCTTTCCTGTTTCTCCTGAGAGGGACTCAACTCTTCCTTATGGAAAAGATCCCTGAGCAGAGCCTACACTCAAGCATTTCCTTTCTAGGACCCATTTTGGAAGTCGATGAGCTCACGTTTCATTTGTGTTTTGTACCAAATGGAAAGGTCTGGGCCAAAAGCAAGTCCAGATCTAAGAAAATCCCATGATTTTCACAGAAAGCTGGATGAGCAAAGACTGGGCTGTTCAAAATCTGAAATACAGGCTTTCCCTTGAGTTAGAACATGCTTGAAAACACATGCTTAAAAGTTGCCTAATGCTCTGGTGGGTGGGACCACTCATAAGAAGCTAAAGATGGGTCCAGACTTCATAAATATAAAATGCCTGGGAGACTGGAGTTTCCCTAGTTATTTAACTTTTTCTGGGACTGAAAACTAAAATGAGTCAATCATACGGGGCTGGCAGCCCAGAAACAGCACTTTGCTGTAAGTGCTCCCTCACCTATTTATGGATTTAGTTCCTACAAATGACACCAGATCTGAAGGATGAAAACAGATGCATGGTTTGGCTTTGAGTAATCTTGATGGTTTTTGGGTTTTGGAGTTTGTTTAAAGTAGCCTCCGATCTGTGCCTGTTTATGATATTAAAGCCTGTGAAGTCCTGTGTAAGTGCCGGGTGCTGCTGTCATTCTTGTAGGTATTATTTCCCCTGCCAGCGCTGGTTAGCAGTGGAGGAAGATGATGGTCAGATTGTAAGGGAGTTGGTGCCAGTGGATGAAGCATTTGTAAAGAAAGATTCGGAAAATGATGGCCAGTCTCCTGCAACGCTGGGCCTGGAACAGAAAGGTTTATGTTAGCCTTGTATTTCTTCCAGTGTGGGGTTGGAAAGAAACCAAGTTAATAGCACAGCTGAGGGCACTAACACTTAGCAGTAGCAGTTACTCACTGGGTTGTGAGTAATTTTTCCCCTGCCATGAAATTTTCAGGTGTGAATGAAGTGTGAAGTGTATGTCAGACAGTGAGGAGTGGACCCTCCTCATTTTTAGTTGATTTAATCATCTTGCAAAATTGGATCCACAGTGACAAAGCTAAGAAGATGGGTAACATGTTCAGTGATCATCTCTCAGCTGAAATGCACAATTGTTGCTAATATCTAAGGAATAAATCTCATTCATTTCACATCATGGACTGTAATGCTTAAATGTTTCAACATAAAACTGAGCAGAGAGTAAACGGAGCCAGAGAAAGAAAGGGATCTAAATTTATCTCACTTTCCATCTTTCTGCTTGTGTCAGTTGTCCTCCAAAATAACTCACTTGTGAATAATTTTTTGTGATAGCCACAGAGCAGTGACACACTCCTGGGTCTGATACTGCAAGGTGCTGAAGGCCCAACTGGTTTTCTAGCCAGTGAAAGGTTTTAAACTCTAACTTCCTTCTCAGATGTTTTTCAATACATGAATAATTTCCACAAGTTGTATAGTCAAAAAAATTCCACAAAGTGTTTATCTCTTTGATTCAGGAGGACATGCTGGTTGAGCATCATTTTGGAAACATGTTTGTAACTAAGGAGGAAATGTTTTATTTTGGAAATCTTGAGAAGGTTATAGCAGTGCAGTGAAGACTATATTAGACTTTTCCACATTTTTTATGAGTTTACTGCACGTGCTAAATGATGGAGCAATAGAAACCTTCCTAATGATGCTGTTTGGAGGGGTGTTTGTGAATATTAACTATGTATGCCAGCATACATACCTTCTGGTATGTATTATATGCATATATATTAGTTGCTGCTTATAAAATGAAGAGGGACTATGTAATTTTTTTAAATTAAGTATTATAGGCAGAGGCAGCTTTGAGGAGTGTTAGAGGTTCTCAGGAAGCAAATGGAAAGGGTTGAGCACATTTCTTATCTGCAGATGGGCAGGCAATGCACTGAATGACTGGAGCAGGAGACAATTCTGCAACCAGATAGCCCAGCTCACCTCAAGAGCTACCACAGCGTAGGACAGGAATTAGAGATTACAGCGTGGCTGTGATCAGTCAAAATAAAAATCAAACAAATATGGAATGAACAGGAGAGTTAACTCCTGGTCAGACTTCACTCTCTTAAATTAAGATCTTTTACCTGACAGCTAAATCAACGACATACACTGTCAAAGTGAAAACTGGGGACAAGAAGAATGCTGGGACAGATGCCAACGTCTTCATCACGCTCTATGGAAGTAAAGACGATACAGGTATGACTTCACATGACATAAAAGGACAGCAACTCACTGTTGGACACCTGAAAAGATAGGTCTGTGTCTCCTTTTATTTCCTCAATACCCACTCCTCACTCCTTTTTAGTACAACTCCTTGTTCCCACTGTCAGTGAATACATTGTGGTAATTTGGAGCACACCAACAGCTCATGTAAATCACTGCTGAACTTTTTGATGCCTATTTGCACCAGCTGCTGGTCTAAAGGTTTTAATTTCAGTTATAGAAACAGCACAGTTGACTGAGACTACGTTACTGAGCAGTGAATGCTGTGGATGATTTGCTTTCCTTAGCAATGAATCAGCATGCTCCTGAAATCCAGCCCTCCTCTGCCTCTTTGAGTGGCCCAGAAGTATTTAATCAGCTGATGAGCAAATCCTCTTGGAAGCAGCTGAGCTGTGTGTGCAGTGACTGGGATGCCTGTGAGAGTGGCAGGGAACTGATGGGTTCTTTAGCCATGAACACAGCATGACAGCATCATCCTTTTTGCACTGTCAGAGGATCATTCAAGGGAGGAATTCTGTGTATTGTGGGTGTTGGTACACATTTGGGTTCAGAGGGAGTGACAAAGCTCAGATCTTGAGATGAAAAGCCAGTTTTTGCATTTTAGCCACTTCCCTCGTTCCACTGTTGACATTCCCAGAGGATTTGTTTCACACACTGAACAATGTCCTTTTGCATCTCCACAACAGGGATAGTCAGCCTAAAGGCCTCAAAGATTAACAAGAACAAATTTGAGCGTGGGAAGGTAGATGAGTTTACTGTGGAGTCTGTGGACATTGGAGACCTGAAAAAAATCAAGATAGGACATGACAATAAAGGTAAGATAATCTGCTTTACAATGCAGATTTTCTAGAGCCTAGGCATATTGCTGTGTAAAATAATCTGCCTCCAGGACCCCAAATGTCATTTACCTTTTGGTGACAGATCTTTGCTGTCACTTTGGCTGTTGCTGTTACTGTCTTTGCTGCTAATTCCATTCACTTGTCTATGGCAATACGAGCTCAGAGGTGGCCACTTGCAGGGAGCTCTGCAAACTCTGTCTCTGCAAGAGTTTCTTTCATTTTGCGTATCACCAAACATCATGTTTGGTTTTGTTACATCGCACCTGTAGACTCATCTCATTCCTTTATTATTTTTGTTGTTGTTGTTGTTTTGATTATCAAGTCTTGGCTGCTTTTTAGACATGCCTGTCTCTACTACAACCAAGGCAGGCAGTAGGACTCATGGATCCCTTGCCCTACAGGGCAGCAAGGGACATGTTTGTTGATAACTAATCTGTATTATTACAAAGGCAAATTAATCCAAGTGATGGAGTAATTAGCATTTCCTCATACACATTTTTAGCCTGACAGATATAGAAATGTAAAGTATTTTAGCTCAGTCCTGCAATTGCATCCAATAATCTTTATGTTATATATTCTATTTTTCCTTTGGCAACGAGGAGAATGGTTTCTTTTTCAGAGGTCTGGAACACATTTCCTGCTGTCTGTAAAGGCTTGGTGGATTATTATTCACTGTTATCTTTCCAACCACAGGTAATTCAACTGGCTGGTTTCTGGAATGGGTGGAGATTGATGCCCCATCTCTGGGACAGTGCCTCAAGTTCCCTTGTGGTCGTTGGCTGGATAAATCGGAGGATGATGGAGCCATTGAGAGAATTATCTTCCCTGCAAAACTGCAGACAAGAGAGTACATCCCATGTGAGCAGAATGCCATTTCCCCACGGTGCACCCATAATTATGGAAGATAAAATTGCACTAGTTCATGCAGTTTTATTGGCTTGGCTCCTCTCTTGAATTGGCTTGGGAAGATTTATAAATAGATCACATGCCAACTGTTTCAATTACTACAAGAAGATTCCTTTGGGTGCTCTAGACTAGCACTTCCTGTGTTTGCCAAATCAGAGAATCATTAGAAGTCATGTGGATATGTACGATTGTCTTTTTGCTCTCTCTTTCCCCATCCTATCCAAGTCCTCTGCTCATTCCAAGCTGTCTTCCTTGTCTCCAGCTTCCCTTTGATCTTGTTCCATTCTAATATTGCCATTTCTGTTGCCAAAGCAGACACTGGTCTTGCTTCCAAGCCTTAGTTCTTCCAGTGCCTTTGGCACTGCACACCCATCTCTTGCTGAAAGACCCTCTTCCAGAATTTCTTCAGTGTGTCGTTTTTCTGATAGTGTTGTACCACTCTGCCTCTCTTAGTATTCTCCAATTTTTCCTCACTCTTCATTCCTCTCTAAATTAGTTTTTGGGGTAACAATTACCCCATCTCAGTTCCTTCTGAGTAGAAGATTATAATTTTCAAGCCTGCTATGGCACCTCAAACTCTTTCATTTTGGCAACTTCTTTTCCTGTCTCCAGAATAACGAGAATCAGGTAACATGGCTTTCTTGAAATAAGTGAAACAGTGTTTTGCTTATTTTGTAGCCCTCTCCCTATTTATTTTCCCCTCTTCTGAGCTTTGACTATGTGCTGGGTACTCAGAGACCTGGGATTGTATTTGAATTGTTCCTTCCTGATCTGCTTCATTTCAAGTTATGGATAAATATTTCTTGACTCATCATTACAGTACCACTAAACCACCTTTTCTTGGATGCCACAATGATGAGGGGTGAGATCTGGCACCTCAGAGTTGATTACCATGTCACGCCCTGCCAGGTGCTTCCTTGTTCAATCTTAAAGAGATAGGTTGCACACACGAAAGCTGTCTCCTATGTCATCTCATCCCTCAGTGTATGCACTGATGGTTTCAAAAGCCTTATCTCCAGCAGTTCCTTATTTAGATACCAAAATTTAGAGCTGGACAAACTCTCATTTTCTACTTCAGTTTCCTTCTTTGTAAGTAACTGGGAGAATAACTGCGGAGAACATTATCAGCTGGTTTTTTCTCCTTTTTTACTGTCAACATTGTGTTTGACGTTGAAGGTCCTTCCAAGGTCCAGATCCACATATCTGCAGTCTGCAAGCTAAAATAATTTCTTGTCTGATGATCTGCCAATGTCATCTCTTTGTGCCTCTTCCAGTCTTTGACCAAGGCATTTTTTTATTTCTAATGTCTTGCCTTCTTTACCTAAACTGTCTGGAGCAGAAGAAAGGATACTCTGCTCCCTTCCTCACTTTTGTCAGTCAAGTGGAAGAAATAGTAGATTCATGGGATCACAGAATTGGAAAGGACGTTAAGGTTCCACCCCTGCCTTGGGCACAGACATTTTCCACTAGTCCAGGTTGCTCTAAGCCCTAACCAGCCTGGCCTTGGACACTTCCAGGGACAGGGCAGCCACAGCTTCTCTGCCCAACTTGTGCCAGGGCCTCCCCACCCTCACAGCCAAAAATTCCTTCCCAATATCCCATCTAACCCTGCTCTCTGGCACTGGGAAGCCATTCCCTGTGTCCTGTCCCTCCATCCCTTGTCCCCAGTCCCTCTCCAGCTCTTCTGGAGCCCCTTTAGGCACTGGCAGGGGCTCTCAAGTGTCCCTGGAGCCTTCTCTTCTCCAGGTGAGCCCCCCCAGCTCTCCCAGCCTGGCTCCAGAGTAGAGGGGCTCCAGCCCTCGGAGCATCTCCTTGGCCTCCTCTGGAGTTGCTCCAGCAGGCCTGTGTCCCCTTTAGGTTGAGGTCCGCAGAGCTGGATGCAGTATTCCAAGTCTTTTTGTCTGAAAAAATAAATTGTTGATAGATACAGTGAATACTTTCATAGGAACGAGTACAACTCAGAGACTTCTTATGTGCTTCTCATCTGATTTTTCCATGTCATCCCAGTCAGTATCTATTTTGATGCAGATGTCAACTATGTAATTTATTAGTGTCCCTGAATATTATAATAATGTAGGAGTTTCTGGCATACCACACCTTTGAACGCATAGTTTGTGTAAATGTGGTTTTTGTCAGCAGTCCACAATGGAAGTAGCCAGGTCTCTCTGGCAAATAGTTTGCACCAGACTTGGTATCAGCTTAGGCTTTTTCACCATTTAAACCATTCCCACTGTGTTATTTACTGCATTCTGCTTTTCTAACAATTAACCTGAGGGTTTCGGTTTGCCAGAAGTAACTAAACTGGGTTGATTTGTTTTATGATGACTCGTGCCAGAATCATTTCACGATGAAAACATGTCATCTGCAGTCCAATTAAAACCATCCCTGTGGGGATACAGCTTTAAAAGTGCCATGTAAATGAAATGGGTGTCTGACAGCTGAAAGTTGTGCTGTTGGTGACCTTGTTAGGGTGCTGCTTTGCTGATTCAGTTCTAAGCTGATGTTAATATTCAAGCAACAAGAGCGAGTGCTATGGACTTCAGCAGAGAAGATAATTTTAAATTCATAACGCATAGTGTGTGATTTTTGGTCTCCAGGATTTTTTCCCCTCTTCTTATATACTTGGGGAAACTATTCCAGCTTACTTGCCATGCAGCGAAGCAGATTTCTTTGGGCTGGGCAGAGAGAATACTGAGTACCTCCAGGCTGACTCAGTAGAGGAAAACTTCTTCATCTCTTTCCTTCTGAGAGACATATTTGGAGAGCCTGGGTTTTTAATGAATGTTCAGTCTCCGATATGCATAAGTGGAGTTACTCCAACAGTAACAGAGATGGTGCCAGGAAGCTTCTCTCTATTCTAACAGAAATGCTGAGCCTGACATGTAGTGTGAACTGCTACAGAGTAAATAGCAAAAGTGACTGAATTCGTGGCAGTGTAGGAGGGTGTGGATGACAAGCAGCTGAAAAGATTGTAGTGAGGGATGGGAAAGGGTGGAAGCTGTTTAGGGAGTGTATGGGACAGGGATGGCCAGGAGAAGATCCTGACTGGTAGCAGAACCCAGGTTTTGAAGGCTCTTCTTAGGGATGGAAACATGGACTACAGGGACATGGTCTTCTTGAGGCTGGAGAGGTCCCTGCAGCTTATCAGTGATGCCCAAACCTTACATGGTGTTTTGATTTCAGAAAGGATTTAATGGAGATTGGGCTCAGGACTCAGTTTGCTTGTTCAGGCACACCTGAAATCACAAGTCCTCATGACAGTGGAGTGTCTTAAACGCCATTATGATTGTTTGGTCATTCAGAGAGTGGATTTGGGAAATGAGTCTGCTAACCCCAAGGAATATGCCTTCATTCCGTAATTCAGACTACATTCTTCATACTACATTGATTTTAGTCATTACATCTGGAGAGGTACACACCTATCTGATGTGCAGGCAACTGAACATATGTTTCTTACTCAGTGAGCTAAACCCCATCTCTCCTTGAAAACTGAGGGTATTCAGCAAATTCATAGCAGAGCCAGGAACAGAGCGCCAGTCTTTTTCCTGGGTCAGCCTTATTCTAAGCAAGTCTGAGTCATACTCCAGCAGGACTCAGAAGCTGTGAAGATAGAATAGAACAAAAGGAATCATCAGATTTCAGGGTCATGGGGTATTCTGGAGAAACCACAGGAATAGAATAGGGAAGTATTTGTGGTCTTAGTGGTTACTGTTCTGCATTCACTGTGGGTCTGGTTGCAATTTAACCTGTTTGCCTGTGTTTCAGAGAAGTACTAAGTGAAAACTAGAACAATAGAGGAATTATTTTTTTCCTTATGATCGATGTGTTCAGTTATGGAAATAGTAGGACTTTTTTATCAATAAGAGTATCTTGAATATTTATATACTGCCTCCAGTTGTCTTAAGTTCATCCTCGTGCCTAATTGCTCAAAAATTTGTGAATTCATGTTTTGCTTTAACCATCAAGCCATTGAAGTGAATCTTGTTTCAGTAACTTCGGATGGCAGTTATAAATACAGTGAGTGCTTTCTGATCATGTGATTAACCTAAAATCTCCTTACATGAACACTCATCAAGGTCAACTTGCCTTATAGCATTAAAGGAAATTCCTTTGGATTCTCATAGGACTGACCAACTTGAAAACTTTAATAACCACAAGTGTGTGATTCCTAGTCTTTCCTCTTTCATTGTTGAGTTTTATAATTCATTTCTTGTTTCGTTAAATTTCTCAGAAGCATTGCTGTGCTGCTTAGTAACTTGTGTTGGTTTGTTTGCATTTTCTGCTGTTCCCTAAACCAGTTGTCCCTTACGAGATCACAGTGTACACCAGTGATGTCTTCGGAGCTGGCACAGATGCAGATGTCTTCATTGTTCTCTATGGAACTGATGGGATCTGCACCCAGCAAAAATCCCTATGCCTTAACAAGAGAGAGCAAAGGATGTATTTTGAAAGGAACTCGGTGAACCAGTTCATTGTGGAGGTAAGACAGAAGATGTTCCCTCTCATGTTTTCTTAAGGGGATTAGGAGCAGAAAATGCAGTGAAGTGGGAACTTTCGGAAAAACTGTTCAGCTCTTTCACTTGTAGAATGTGCTTTCAAAACCCTGTTCTCAAACTGTGTACTGGATCAAATCTTTTCTTACAGACCTTCAGTTAGTAGCAACTCTAAGGTGCAGCATGCAGTGCCCCTGTGGCCTAATGCCATGTTAAGCCTTGGAAAGGCTGGTGCAACTTTATCACAGAGCTGAGTTTTACCAATACATGAGGCTTGTCCTTCCAGATGAATTTAAGAGCCACTTTGCGAGGTCTTTACATCTTCCATTTCCTAAACCACACTTGGCAAGGAGAGGGTATCAGCCTCGGTACATGCTAGATATAATACGTGCAACTCTCCTTATAAACATTTGTTTGAAGATTTGCTTTCTCTTGCAGTTTGCAATACTTTGAAGCATAACACTTTTTCCTCCCTCTCCTGTCTGTGACACCAACACTGACTTCATAGAGCATCTTGCAACCTCTCTCTGTTTTGGGTTTGATTTGTTTTTTGTAATTGAAAGGAAACCTTAAACCATTTTTTTTTACAAGTTAAAATACTTCCAGCCCACATTGCTATTATATGTTGTGAATCATAAAATAAATCCTCAGTGTGATTCCTTAAAAACAAAGAATAAGACTTATTTTGGTGGAGTTTCCACATAAGTTTTTGTAATATAAGTTGCATTAATCCATTGGTATAAATCTGAGTGTTATGATTATGCCTTTATTCCATAAGATTTATTTTACATTTGGTGGAATCTGAAATATCAGTATTTTTCTTAGATGAAACAAGGGAAAATGCAGTGTGTTCTCCAGATTTATAACATATTAACCTGTCCCCAGTCTTTATTCTCATGTTACCACTTCCTCTTTCTGCAGAAGATGAGGATGAAGCAAAATATATTCTTCTTTCACCTGCTTGTGTAGAGCCATAATTTGGAGTTCAACAGACCTTAGAAACAGTTTGAGGGATCTCGGGAAACACAAACTGGAAATTGTCTGTTTGTTTTGGTGCTTTTATCTACCTCTATCATTTTGTATTTTGCAAAAAACCACAAAAGATTAGGGGCTGGTCTCAGTTACGCTTCCAAGTGATGATTTGCTGGAGATGCCTCCAGCAGGATAAAGAACAGTTCTTCTTTAACATGGATCTTTACTGCTCAGACATCACTTTATTGCTCTGTATTGATTAAAAGCCTCATTGAAAGATGAGTATTTGTTCAGGACAAAAGAGGAAAAATAATTTTCCCCTAGCATATACTTGTGTGCCTGTGTGAGTTGTAGAAATGAGTTTGGATTAATTATTTTGCAGTGAATCTTATGCTGTCTAAAGTCAGGACAGGGTTTATGAATTGTTCAGAGTGTGAATTCCTTGGGTAGCTCAGTCTTACTGACTTACGGAATCTTCTAAAATTACTGCTGTCTTTTCTTCAGTATGGGGCACTTCTGTCAGCTGGGAACAGAAGGGAGTGGTCTCCAGTGATGCAAATTGATATCTTCTGTTTTCTCATGTTTTCCAAGAAAATAAGACCCTAAGACCCCAAGGACAGGAGGACAGCTCAGTGCTCCTCTATGGGCAGAGTAGATTTGCAGCCAGCCTTGGCCTTTCAAAGGCCAGATACACAAAAGTTTGCACTGAAATAAGCAAAAGCTATTACTTAGGAGCAAATTTCAATTTTTTCTGTTCAAGCCTTTGAAAGGGAGGTCAATTGAAAATAATGAACTTGTAAAAATTACCCAAATAATAAGGTGAAGCATAAAAAAAAACATTTAAAACCCCATAAAAAGTAGCCACTTTTTATTATGATCATCCTGTTGAGTTTCTCAGAATGGCATTGTGATTCTGTGGTGGAACAGGAGAGACAATATGAGTAACCAGGCTATTTACACAGTACTTTGACCTCAAAGCTATTCTTCCAGTATTGTAGGACTGCAACTAAGGATTTAAAATGGAAAAGGATATAAAAGGAACAATTAAATGTGCAGTGGCATTGCAATTTCCAAACAATTACCTTCATTCCTATGCATGCAGAAAAGCATGAGATGCAGGGTTGCTGCTGTGCAACCCAAACTCTTGTGCTGTGGGTAATTTGTGCAGAGCAGGGTCCTCTGCATGTCTGGAGCAGAAGTTCAGGGAAAACTTTTAGCTAAAATGCAAGTTAGGGCATAACTCTCAGAGGAGATCATGGAGAAGTTCTGGGGGCTAAAACACCTCTTCTCTGGAGCCAGGCTAGGAGAGCTGGGGGGGTTCACCTGGAGAAGAGAAGGCTCCAGGGAGACCTGAGAGCCCCTGCCAGTGCCTAAAGGGGCTCCAGGAGAGCTGGAGAGGAACTTGGGACAAGGGATGGAGGGACAGGACAAGGGGCAATGGTTTCCCAGTGTCAAAGGGGAGGGTTAGATGGGATATTATGAAGGAATTCCTGGCTATGAGAGTGGGGACGCCCTGGCACAGGTTGGGCAGAGAAAGCTGTGGCTGTCCCTGGATCCCTGGAAGTGTCCAAGGCCAGGTTGGAGAGGGCTTGGAGCAACCTGGGATAGTGGAAGGTGTCCCTGTCCATGGCAGAGATTTGGAATGACATGGGCTTCATGGTCCCTTCCCACCCAAAACTTTCTGATTTTATTCTGATTGTGGTAGACATCAACACTATGCTTTAGTTCTTCATGCAGACTGGAAAAATAAGAAATAAGCTGAGGAATTGGTGTCTCAAAACTCACCAGTTGTTCATGCCATATTTCTCTGCTTTTTTGTTTGTTCATTTGTTTTTTGTTGGTTTTCTGTTGGTTTGTGTTTAAAAGAGTGTTGTTTAGGGTTTTGTTTGGTTTGTTTTGTTTTTCTGTAGCTAGAAGATGTTGGTGACATGATTGAAAAAATCCGCATAGGGCACAATGGTGGAGGGCTGAACTCAGGATGGCATTTGGACCGTGTGGCAATTCGGAGGCTGTTGCCAAATGGGAAGGTAGGCTGTGAATCCCAGCACTCTGTGACATGTTTCCATGAGCAGCAGTTTTCATTTCCCAAGGCGCATCTTCTGTATACAAAGTGTGATTAACAGTGAAAAATGACTCCCTAAAGAGCAATGCACACTAAATGAACTTGCTGGAGCTTGGGGATCTGGGGAGAGTAAACATGTATTGCCATGTTTTGTTCTTCCAATGCTGATGATAAGACTCTGCAATCAATGCTTTTCTAAAGCTTCAGATCCATGTGTGTCGTTCTGTTTTGGGGAATCACAGTGAAGGAATTGGGAAGTGGGTGTACCATTTCAAAATAAAAAGTATTATTGCTAAACAGGAACAAGAAATAATTTCATCAGTCCCTTAATTCTGGAAGAATGAATGTGGAGAGCCAGTACAACTAAGACAAGCAAAATGCCTGTCAGTGCAAGTCCCTGAATCACTCATGGTAACAAAATCAAGTTAAATGCTAGGGGTTTTGGTTGTTCTTGTAAACAGGATTAAGGCAGTACAGTCAGATTGCTTGTCATGATCTTGTCCACACAGCAAACTGTTCCTCAGCCCTGCTTTCAGATTTTGACTATAGGAACAGGAATGAATCTGCAGTTGGGAAGTTCAGAAGGAAATCACTTCTCCAGGGTGAGTCCAGAGGAGCAGAAGCTGTGTTTGGGAACACCTTGACTCTCTTCCCTTATTTCAAAGGGATGTCACAGCTTTTATCTTCCCTGATGTCTGCCTCCCCCTCAAGTGACTTTTAATATCAAAGGCTGGTGTAAACACAGCTTGTTCAGTCATGGTAAACCTACTTCTCATCTTACGTCCTCCTTCGAAATTTCTAGGATGTTTTACTCTCTTTGCTACACAATCTAGTCAAAGGTCTGCACTGAACCCTCCTCACCACAGAATCATGAAATTTTTTAGGTTGCATAAGACCTCCAAGATCATCAACTCCAACCATTCCTCCAGCACTGCCAAACCCACCACTAACCCATGTCTCCAGGTGCCACATCTACATGGCTTTTTAAATCCCTCCATGGATGGGGACTCCAACACGGCCCTGGGCAGCTGTGCCAGGGCTGGACAACCTTCCATGAAGAAATTGTTAACAATATCCAACCTAAACCTCCCCTTATGCAACTTGAGGCTGTTTCCTCTTGTTATGTCACTTGTTACCTGGGAGAAGAGAATGACCTCTACCAGTCTCCAAACTCCTGTCAGGGAGTGGTAGAGAGGGAAAAGGTCTCCCCTCATCCCACTCTTCTATCCTGCTGTACAAGCTTCTTCCCAAGCCAATACACTCTGATTTTTTGTCATTAACACCTTTTTGCTAGTCTGTCATTATCAGACCCTCAGTGTCATGCCTTAATCCTTGTCTCGTACAACTTTATTAGGTTAATGAACAAATTTACGTTGTTTTCAGAGATACGTTCTTGGTCACAGGCTAGGTAAGATGAAGAGGGTATGGAAAGGCACAGAAACCAAAGGAAAAGAGGTTCCTGGGCTGCCTCTTTCTACACTGACTGTAAGCTGAGCAATTTGGGAAGTGCCCAAGAGCTTCATGTCAGGTCCTCTTCCATTTGCCCAGAAAGGGTCGAAGGACTGGACTCCTCTGCAGCAGCTTTGAAGGGCAGATGGAGAGGAACCTGAAGGTGGAGGAAGGGAGGAAAGCCCTGAACAACTTAAAAATGGAGAGATTTACAATTCTGCTGATCTTTTGATTATGGCATGGGAAAGAAAGAAGAAAGCAGAGCGCTGCATGATGCCGCTGATCAGCCGCAGGATATTATGACCTGCCACAGGATAGCAATATGCTGCTGCCAAGGCTTCTAAAAGCTGTGCTACCTGATTAGACTGCTAAAATGTCTAGATGTATCTGTAATGCTGCAAAAGAAAAATGAGGTCAGTAACTCCTCAGATTAAATTGAAAGCACTTGGGTAGGAAACTAGGATTGTTGTATGCTGAAAAAACTCTGCCTTGGCATGCCAATTATATTTGATAATTATGTTTCATTTGTTACAACTTGGAGAAGGGAAAAGCACGGACTTTTAGCACATTATATATCCTGCTTCTAGGTTAGGGCCAGACTCAGATTCTAACAAAACAAATTCTGTTCAGGGCTTAAAAAAACTTTACCACTGGTAAAGTAAACCAGTGCACTTTATATCACACAAATATTAATGCAACCACTAAAAAGGAAAGACTAGTAAAAACTGTGGCAGTGACATAGTGATTAACAGCAATGATACAATTAACTCCTGCAATAACTGCACATTATGCCCCACTGTGCAGTCCCTCGAGACCCTAAAGATCCTATTACCAAATAAACACTGTTCACATCAATGGTACGTGCAGCCAACAGTATGAGTGTTTTGGAGGAGTTTGACGCTTCACTGGGAGATGTGACTGAAATGGGATCTCTGTCAGGAGGAGAGAGTTTTAGCACTGAAGGATTATTTGTGAAAGTCCACTCTTCCCAGTCTATAGGTGTGGAGATCAGCACAGTTCATTGGCTCAGTGCATATGAGATCATTCAGGATAATTCGTCAGAGAGCCAGAGCAGAAATGAAGAGGAGAGAAGTTGTGGTCAGTCATTAGATGCTGTATTCTGCTTGTACAGCACAAATAACACTTGAAAGTAAAAGATTTGAAATCTTCTGAAGTGCTGGCGGTGTTCTTTGACACCATTTAATATGTCACGCTCCAAACCTCCTTATGGAGTTAAACATTGCAAGTCTGGGGTTAAACTGCGGTGCTACAGGGAGCAGCAGAGAGGAGGAGAAATGATGTTTTATTGCCAGCAGCACATCTGGGCTGTGTGGACTCAAAGGAAGGTTCTGATGCAGACTCAAGACAGCCACACAAACCCCTTGGAGGGATCCAGATCCCACATATCAACTTCTCTGGCATCTGTGTGTTGTGAGATGCATTGACCTGTTCATTCCAGATGAGCTGTGACTGGAGTGCACCTCTGCTTTTCATTGCACAACCTATTCCTCCCCAGTCATGTTGTCAGGGTGGGCAGGATCTGGCAGTTCCAGACAGCACAGTGCTGTGGTCTACAGTGATAACAATGTTCAAGATTGCTACAGTGAGAGCTATTCCGTTCTCTTACTGTATGTTAATATTTTAATACTTATATAGTAGAAATCGTGATGAAAGGACCCTGTATTGTCTTGATAAATAATCACAACAGAGTAGTTACAGTGGAAATTATTTATGAAGGGCAACTACGAGAGAGCTGGAACAGGACTTTGGGCAAGGGCATGAAGAGACAGGACAAGGGGGAATGGCTTCAAATGACAGAGGTCAGGTTTTATTAGATAAAAGGAATAAATTCCTGGCTGTGAGGGTGGGCAGGCCCTGGCACAGGTTGGGCAGAGAAGGTGTGGCTGCTCCATCCCTGGAAGTGTCCAAGGCCAGGCTGGACAGTGCTTGGAGCAACCTGGGCTAGTGGAAGGTGTCCCCGCCCATGGCAGGGGGTTAAACAAGATGAACTTTAAGGTCCCTTCCAAACCAAACCATTCTGTGACTCTATTAACTCTTATTTGTATGTTATTCATCAAAGTGATGGCACACAGAGTACTGGAAAGAGCAGGAAATCCCTGTGCTGTGTAAGAGAGAAATTATGAAGTTGTCAGTAAAGAAAGGGCCATTTTTTTTTATTTAATTCCTGTGAGATTAAAACTTTTTTTTTTCTTTTTCTGGTCAAACTTGTGGCCTGTGTGACTTGCATCATGGCTCATGTCCCTTTCTGCATGGAGTCATAGCCTGAGGTGCCCAGCACTCAAAGCCTCCTACATCTTACCATCTTGGATGCCTTACAGGAGTCTGTTCTTAATGAACAGTCTGGGATTGATTTTGTTTACCGAGTGGAAACCACATGTTCTATTGTTTTTGTCTGTTTTATGATATAAATCATATTTGTTTCCACCAAAGTGAAGTCAAAACAAAAGATCAAAATTTAAATCAGTATTTTTCTCCTCTTAATGAATGTATGGGAATTGCCTCACAACCAGCTTGAGTCAGAGAATTATAAGGCAAAAGTTTGAAATATTGAGCTCAGAAAAAAAAGAAAAAAAAAAGCCCTACTGACTTCAAAGAGAATGCTGCCTGAATAAGGATTGAGGAGGGATTGCAGAGTCTCAGTAAAACGCAGCTTCAGCAGGAATGGTGCAGTCCTGAATAGGAATTTCCAACATTTAAAACTAGGAAGGGCAAGGATCTACTGGATCACACAGCCACTCTCACACAGCCATTGGGAATACTGTTCTCTGCTGAATGTTCAGTGCTTCTTCAGCCCTCACAAGTCCTGGAGGAAATATATTTCTATAAACTATTTCAGGTTTGTGTCTACACACACATACATACATACACAGGGTGGAAATACTTGCCTGCGTGTCAGGGTATTTTCAGTGGGGAGATGCTAACATATTAATGGTGTTTTGAAGAGATAATCCCTATCCTGTTGTCTCGGGTTGAGCTGGCAAAATGCCAACTGTCCGAGACAGAGTGAAAAGGGTTCCCCCCCCACAACCAGCCAAGGGAAAAGGGNTGGCCTGCACCTCGGCCAAGGTGGAACTGACAAAGCCACTCCCACACACTGGATTTTACCCCTTTTGAGATGATGTAAGATGGTATGGAATACAATATTACTGGCTAAAAGAAGTCAGCTGTTAGCTAGCTCAGCCCAGCTCAAGTCAGCTGACAATTCTAGGCCTAATCTGAATTTTAAAGCCTAAATTTAGGCCCACCTGGCTAAACCCATGACACCTGTTTACTCCAGGGCTCAGAAACTGTCACATTTCCATGTGAAAGATGGCTTGCAAAGTCTGAAGATGACGGCGAGACTGTCAGAGAACTGGTACCATCTGATATTTTTACTGAAAAGCTCCTGAAGGATGGGACACTCAAGCAGATAGAGGAAGAAGTTGAAGACCCATTGGAAGGTAATATAATCCTAGGAGGATGTAGAGACCTATTTCTCTGATTTTTTGGAACAAATCCTTTGGTATGTGGTTCAGGCAAATGCAACAGTGTTCAGTTTTCTTTCCCTTTCTTTTCCCTGGCTTCCCTTACACCTGAAACACTTCTATCAATAACATCATTGTTTTTCTGTAGGTCTTTTAAGAACCTCTCACAGACACCCTTCCACACAGACGTAGTTTGCATGTCTCCTCTGATGCCCAGCAACATTCTTACACATTGTCTTCCAGGTTGTGTTAACTTCTCTTGATTACCCAGCTACACCTGCCCTGTGCACTTTGCCCCTTCCTTTCCTACCCTACCCTACCTGTCTGATTTATGCTCCTTTTTCCTCCCAAAGTTGTTTTCCCTGCTCCCCTTCAGGTACAAATGGATACCCTTAAGGAATTTGGATCTAAGCAGACACCTCCAACTCATTAAAGTGCCTCTGGGGAGGAGAATAAAATCTTACTCAATTCTGAGCCCATCTTATATTCATTCAGTGTTTGGCAACTGAATCAAGTGAACAAAAATTGAATTTTCACCCCTAAATTGTTGCTTCTCTGTATGTCCAGCTGTTCTTACCTCCTTTTCCTCTAAAAAAGGACCTCCTTTTCTCAGCCTGAGCTCATTCTGCCCTTGAGAGAGGTCAAGAACTTTCCTCATCCTGAACAGAGCAAAAGAATTTCAGCTGCCATTTCCATTCTTGATTCTCCCATCTGGCAAGAAGATGATTCAACAGAGAAAATAATTTCTCTCACTATTTCTTTTCTCTCAGAGTCTGATTTGCATTTACAGTATAACATTGTCAGGGTGCATTTTTTATGGATTATCAGTCTTTTCCATTGCTAAGTGCCTTGCTGGAAGGAAGTCTGGAGTCTTTGCATCGTGCCTTTAGAACAGGAAGGTGTCCTCCTTCTCTCCTGTTATGAATTGCATGGTAGCTCATGTGAGATTTTTTCTCCCCCCACAGAGGCAAAAATTATTTTAAAATCAATGACTAAGTGTCATAACAGTGGCAAGGATTTCCCAGAGAAGTGGTGGATGCACCATTCCTGGAAACATTCAAGCTCAGGTTGGGCTCTGATAAACCTGGTCTAGTGGAAGGTGTCCCTGACCATGACGGGGGAGTTGAACTTGGTGGCCTTTAAAGGTCTCTTCCAACCCAAACAAATTGATGACTCAACAGTTCTGTGACTTTTAGATGCCTGCATGACATTTTCTTTAACTTACTAATTTCTGTTGCTTTACCTTGCATCAGACACCACATGTTGACTAACTTAGGTGATTCATTTTTCCTACTAAAGGCAAAGCCTTGAAACAAGTTTTAACAATCTATGCAAGAGAATTTTTGGATAACTGAAGGTTTCTTCTGGCTGGAAGCTAGGGCTAAGTTTGGGTACTTCTGCTTTCGATATAAAATATCTGAGATGAGAATTATATCTTCTGCATCTCTGTGAGTCCTCACACATGCTGGGCAGTGACACAGCATAAATGACAGTGATGGAAAATCAGCTTGTGCATCTTATTTCTTTTTATAATAGATAGCATTTAAGTCCTGATGGTCCCTAGAATGGCAAGCAAAAGCCAAAGAGGGATGCGTTGACTAATTAGAGTATATGCTTTGCTTCCTTCGTCACTAGTGTAGCAGTTGGCTCTCAAATATGAAGCTGTACCTGTGTAGGACATATGTGAAGAAGGAAACCAGAAAAGTCAACATTGCTTCTGGTCTGATGGACCTTCTCAGGTGATGACTTATCCATTTCTTAGAGAAATCAGTGGAAATCTTTCATGGATGACAAAGCAGAATAGGCTCTATTTTACTGTGAAAGAAGAAATAGACAATACAGCAATTTTCTTCAATGCTGTTAATGTACATGGAATCCTGAATAAGACTTTGGGCCTCTTCCTCATTTGCATTGCCCTGGGATTTGCAAGGACGCATTCTCCATGGCTCATAGGCCACCAGTGTAATTAGAGTCTTGTACAGTCCCTCATTGTTTTCCTGGAGAGGATGCTTTCAGTAACTGTTTGTTTTCCCTGTGTAATTGGGAGAAGAGTAGCAAAATAAAAATAGGAGTATTTAACAGGTTTAGTAAAGCACATTACTAAAGGCTTGGTGAAGTTTTATTGTCTCGTCATTGAACAAGCTAAAGAGAAAGGATACTTACACAGCACAGCTTCAACACTTCCTTAATTAAATACTGCCTCAGAAAAAGGACCCAGCAACCTGCTCTCTGTCTGTTTGGGGAATTTACAGAGATACATACCATTAACTCCTGTAGTATTAGCACATCTGAATCCCCTGAGTTTGTTTATGGAAGATGGGGCATTAAGGATTCACAGCACTGAATGATCTATGTCGCTTGAACCTCCATATCAAAAGGTGCTGAGTTCCCTCACCTCTATCGACTTCCCACTTAGTAATAACCATAATGATTCTTTACATTTTTGACTGTGAACTGTGTGATCAAAGCAACATGCAGGCTTTGATTAGATGGAGAAAAGGAAATTCAGCAAACTTCAACCCAGTGTTTTTCCAGTCTTTGGATCAGAAACCTGAAAGGAAAAACCAGATGGGATTTAAAACCTCCAAGAACTGAGTGAGGAGCAGAAAATCTGGGGACCATTTTCATAGGTAAATTCAGTACCTAACACAGATCTGACTAATTCAGCTGATCAGAAATCATGTCTCTGTGTCTTTCTGCAGTTCACACATACAAGATCAGCGTGTTCACCGGAGATATCTATGGTGCTGGGACAGATGCTAATGTTTTCCTAAATATCTATGGAGATCTGGGGGACATGGGAGAGAGAAAACTCAGTAAATCTGAAACAAACTTCAACAAGTTTGAAAGAGGACAGGTACAAATGCAATGGGTTTATAGCACTTTCCATTTCTCAGTCTTTAATCTAACAAATTCATGACTGTCTTTATAGTCTGAGTTTTCCTGTGAGGGATGAATTGATTGATTCCATTTACCACATTCATTACCTCTTGAAATGCTTTGTATGGATTGTCAGCTGGGTATTACAACTGACAGGCACTGCAGCAAACAGGCAAGATGTTCCTGTGAAGTCAGTGATGGACAGATTATGAGCTTGGTCCATGTAAACTGGCTCCAGCTGTTGGCTGCAGACTTGGAAGCACACAAATCCTGAGGTCTCTCATTTCCACAGCCTCTGTGCAACTGATTTGCATGTACAGAGCTGGAATTCACCACAAAGCATGATAAATTTATGGGACCTAAACTGTGTCTGTGTTTTAGAAAACAACACTAAAAATGATACTCTGTGTTCAGTCCATAAGACACATTCACAGCCTCTTATGAAGATACTTGGATATAATGATGGCAAAAATTCCTTTATCTGGATTGTCCATACAAATCTAACTGTATTAGAAAGGCAAGTATACTTAAATTCAAAAATCTCCCAGGATTTCAATATTCTAACTGGTTGCAAAAGTGAATTTTTTTGCAGCTCCCCTGCTAGCAGAAGCAGGCTTTAAAACACTTCCCTGCAGAACAGTTTTGGCTTACAGATACACCTCCATAGACTGCTGCAAAGCCTTTAGCCAGACACCATCCTGCAACATGGAATTTAAACACATGCTCTGTAGTCTATCCATTTTTGCCTTTGTTCAGTAGATGATCTGTTGAGAGCTTTATAACAGAATCAACTCTTGAACACTCTGCAGGAGGACACGTTTACTATAGAAGCTGTAGACCTTGGCATTTTATACAAGATCAAGATTCGTCATGACAACAGTATGTTCAGCCCTGACTGGTTTCTGGAAAAAGTGGAGATCCTGGATGAGACCACAGAGGAGTCCTTTGTTTTTGTGTGTGAGCGCTGGCTCTCTAAAAAGAAAGAGGACAAAAAGATAGAGCGTACGCTTTATGAACAGGTACAGTTATGGCTCAAAGCAGATCCCACAGCTACCCTTAAAAATAAAATTATTGAATATCTGGTTGAAGTCCAAGACAGCTCATTAGGGACTTAGAGGATTTTTTGGCTTGTCCAAAATGAATTTCTGATTTTCAGACAAAAGCTGAAAGTAAGGCCACTCTCAGCCCGTTATCACTAGCTCTGTAATTTGCAATTTCAACAGAAAAATCAAGGAGTGTAAGTGGAACTCTTCAGATGAGAGTTCAGTACCTTGCTGATACACAGCAGAGTATATTTCCCTGCTGCTGTCCTTGCTGTGCCCATCAAGCAGATTGGTAGTGGGTCCTACTATTGAAAGTCCTGAAGCCAAAATATTGGGTCCTTTGACTTCATCCTCACTGGAGTGGATGGGTTTATATTTTGAGCTCTCTATTCTATCATTACCAAACATAAAGCATCAGGTCTCTTTGCTATCACTCAAAGCATCCAGTGTTTTATACTGAAATGCCCTTTCTACTTGCACACTTTCTATTGCTTATCAGCCTAGTATAGCTAATTGGAATTCGAGGTACATGCTCTAAGTAAAATTAGCAAACAAGATTAATAGACTTCTCTTGCTTCTATAGAGTAGACATAATAAAGTAGCTGATTATAAGTTCATTGTATTTAAGGAGTCCACTTTGCAAAATACAGTGACATTTTAATTGACAGTTACCACTAGAATTATCATCAATGAAATTGGCCCAGACTCATCCTGGATGCAACAGAGTGGATGTTAGAGGAGTTACACCATGGATGAGTGTTGCCATATGCTCCCTCATAAAACTGTAGCAGACAATGCTGTGAGTGCTTGTGGTCACGCTCACCCCACTGCTCATATCAGTCCATAATGAGGAAAAACTGATCACTCTTGGTTTTTGTTTTTGTTTTTTTTTTAATTATGTGACTCTGTAGTAAGACCTCACATTCATTGAACAATGACATCAAACACAATGTCAGTAGCCCCTCAAATCCAATAGATGTTTCATATAATTCTGCTTTACAGTTTTTTGCCTCATGTTCTTTGACCTATACCTATTGAGCAGCAGAAGGATTTGGAGGTGCTGGTGGGGGAGAGGCTGAACATGCCCCACTCCAGAAACCCCCCCATGCCCTGGGCTGGTCCCACAGCATGGGTAGCAGTGCAGGAGGAGATTCTGCCCCTCTGCCCCCTCAGGTGAGACTCCACCTGCAGAGCTGCCTCCTGCCCTGGAGAACAACAGCACAAGGACATGGAGCTGTTGGAGCAAGTACAGAGGAGGCACCAAGCTGATCAGAGTGATGGAGCAGCTCTGTTATGAGGAAAGGATGGGAGAATTGGGACTGTTCAGCCTGGAAAAGAGGCAGCTTCAGGGTGACCTAATTATGACCTTATAGTGCCTGAATGGAGCCTACAAGAAAGATGGAGAGGGACTTTTTGTAAGAGCAGGTAGTGACAGGGCAAGGAGGAATGCCTTCAGACTGAGAGAGAGCAGGTTTAGATGGGATACTGGGAAAAAAGTTTTTACCTTGAGAGCAGTGAGGCCCTGGCACAGGTTGCCCAGGGAAGCTGCGTCTGCCTCATCCCTGGAATTGTTCAGTGCCAGACTGGAGAGGCTTGGAGCAACCTGGGACAGTGGAAATTGTCCCTGCCCATGGCAGTGGATTTGGAATGAGATCATCTTTAAGGTCCCTTCCAACCTAAGCTGTCCTGTGATTCCATGAAATCTGGCACTACTACATAAGAGTTTCCTGCTGCTCACATGGGTAGAAGAGAAAAAGCAACAACTCACCATCAAAGTCTGTTAGATCTACTTTTATTATATTATTATTTTATTATAACATGCATCCAAAATGTCCTGTCAAGGTTACCAATGAGGATGACTGGCAGTAAATTACAAGTCACATTGATCTGAGCTGCACTGAGCAAAGAGGTACCTCATGACTCTCCCATACGTGCCTTCCAAACAGAGCTACGACGGCGAGCGAAACAGCCTGGATGGCTCCTCTCTCAGTGTGTCCAGTCAGGACAGCAATGCAAACCTGAAGGAGACCAAAAAATCCAGACTAGTCAAGGCAGCAGAAGAAGGCTCAAGTGAGTAA
Source organism: Sakesphorus luctuosus (assembly GCA_013396695.1). Lineage (NCBI taxonomy): Eukaryota > Metazoa > Chordata > Aves > Passeriformes > Thamnophilidae > Sakesphorus > Sakesphorus luctuosus. The sequence continues at coordinate 39,261 of VWZD01002465.1, forward strand.
GCACACATGAGTGTTTGGTTTCATGCATGCAACCCGGCTTTCAGTGCTTGGGAAGTTGTGTTCATCTTGCTGAAGAGCAAGGAGAGGCAGAACAAATTACTTTTCTTCTTATGTCATGACTCCTTTGGGAAAGGCTGGATCAGGGCTTGTGTTTCCATGTTTGTCTCTTTTCCTATAGCTCTCTGACCCCAGCAGTGGAATGAGCCATGAATTTCACAGCAACTTCAGTGTTTCCAACCTCTTTCTTTGACCTACTCAAGATGGTATTTCATGTAGCATATTAGATATGAATTACCAAAGGTGGCTTTGAATTTCTTGAGTCCTTATTTTCCTCATTTGAGCCAACTTCCCTTTTCATGATGAGGTTAGCAGTGTTTCATCACCAAGGATGTCTGTTTCATATGAGCTTAAATATGATTAATTTTACAGCCCTTCAGGTTTTTTCCTTACCACATGTAGCAGCATCACAACAGCTGTTGTGTTGGAAGGGGAGTGGGATATGGGGAGCTGAGCAATAGTACAGACAAGTTTCTTGGCTCTCAGAAAATAAGCTTTGATGGAGTCTGCTCAGTTCTTTTCTAGAAGTTTGTCTGTTTTGTAACTGGGCAGAGAAGCAAGGTCTGCCAAAACGCAGCAAGTCCATGAGCTCTGGATTGAGTTTTCTGTTCAAATAACTGATGGGAAAGATTTGGTGACACTAGTGTAGGATTTCATCTTTAGACTCCTGTTTCTGAGACAAGGCAAAGCTGAACATAAAAGAAAAATCTGTTTATGGATTTCACTTTATAAAAAGTGAAATATACCAGTCTGTGCCTGCAAAGGCCAGCTTCACACAGGGAGACTAGTCTTGCTTTGCTGGCACCAATAAGAAGCGGGCTAATTGTGCAGTTTTTCTCTCTGTACTGCCTGAGAAGGAAGTCTGGAAGATGAGTGTCCTTCAGCAGAAGTTCACATGTATGGTTAACTTTTGCCAGCATATCAATATATTCTTTTAAACTTCATTACCTCACAATCACATGAGGTTTAACAAGGCCAACTGCAAGGTGCTGCACATGGGTCAGGACAATCCCCAGGATTAGTCCAGGCTAGGGATGAGCAGACGGAGAACAGCCTTGGGGAGAAGGTCTTGGGGGTGCTGGTGGGTGAGAGGGGTGACATAATTGCAGCCTTCCAGCACCTGAGGGGAGCTACAAGAAAGATGGAGACAGACTTTTTATAAGAGCAGATAGTGACAGGACAAGGGGGAATGGCTTCAGACTGAAAGAGTAGAATTAGATGGAATATTGAGTTTTTACCTTGAGAGTGGTGAGGCCCTGGCACAGGTTGACCAAAGAAGCTGTGGCTGCCACATCCCTGGAAGTGTCCGAGGACAGACTGGATGGGGCTTGGAGCAACCTGGGCTAGTGGAATTTGACCCTGCCCACAGCAGGGGGGTAGAACAAGATGAGCTTTAAGGTCCCTCACAACCTATGCTTCTCATGAGTCTGTATTTCTATGATCTATATACTATTTCCTTGACCACCTTTGTGTTCCAGGGCAATGACTTACCAGCTAAATTGCACCTACAGTTTTTTGACATTCCACATGGAGTCTTTTAGCTTTAGAATAAGATTTTAGATGTTACAATACAGTGTTGTAACAACTAACTGTGCAGCATGACAGTTACTCTCTGTCTGTGTGCTCTTAATCCACAGCAAGTGCAAACTAATTAAACTTATCTTAAATTTCCATGTTAAAAGAAGTGTAAATTACATAATTTGCCTTAGGAGTTTAAGATAGCTTCCAAGGGGAACCTATCCAAGAGGACTCACCCAGATGGCTACTTGAACTCATTTGATGTCCAGTAGCTTGCTGTGATGTGATGCCTGGGTGGCATGTCCCACACCTTTCATCCAGGGACAGACATAGTGCTGCTCATTGCTTAACCTGGTCTGCAACCCATGTGTCTTTTGTAATCCCACATTGTGCTCAAATGAAAAATAAGTGATTCCCATGTTCCCGTATTACTTCTGTGGTGGGACAATGGATAACATCTGCCATGTTGGCATTCAGTGTAGTTTCACAAGTAATGGTTAGAACATCAGAATTTCCCATGAGAGCTCTTCTCCAGCAGAGCTAGGACAGTTCCTACCATCCCCATTGTGCCAGGGTGGTCTTTCTTCTCTGAGTCCTGGAGCTTGTCATCACCACTATCTCTGCTCACTGACATGGCCCCATTTAGGAAACTGTTTCCTGAAGTAATGTCAGATAAGATGGAGTGGGTGAGCCAGGCAGCCACCTCCTGAACTGGATAAAAAGCCAACTGTTAATGAGTTGATTAGGGAAGTGGTATTGGGAGTTGCCTGGGAAAGGGAGTGAACATGTGAGCAGCCCAATCCTGACTTTGCAATGACCAAACTGGCAAATGCATTTGAGGACGGTGTGAGGATGGAGCACAAGGAAAGGTCCTCTTGGTTTGGATCCTGCTTAGGTCTGAACTGGGAACCCTGCTCCATGCAGGAAGGTAGTTCTGGAGATTATATGGATGCATCTCTAAGGAAACACAGCCTGCTGTGAGGGGAATATGTGCCCTCGAGCAGCCTGAGCTCTGCTCTGAGACTCAAAGAAACAGGGCAAAGGGCCTGTGGTGTCCTGATGTGGCCACTTGTCCCAGATTTTGCATTCTCCTATTTTTGAAAAAAGGGAACTATGATTCCCAGAGAAAGAAGGCAACAGGGAAGGGAGATAAACAAATTAGAGGATCCCTTTCCCAGTTTTTCAAAGGAAGAACACCAAACAGTGTTTCCTGCTGTGTGGTATCATGCTACTGTATATCTCTGTATCCATTATTTTAAGTGGGAAATGTCATAGTTCTTACTTCTTTTTTTAATAGATGCTTCAAGTACTTTGTCTTGGGGATTTGATATCACCTGGAAGTGCTGAACTTAGTCTGTCACAGGAGAATGGGACAAAAGCTGTGTAAAAGAACACTTGTCCCTAATAAAAATATACTTTATTTTAAAGTCTGAAGGTGTTCTAAACATGACCCCCTCTATATATTCTTGTAAAATCTGCCTTGACTACAGCTAAACCCTTTTTCCTGCTAAATGCATTGCATATCATTATGCTGATGCACACACTGAAATGTAAATTATGCCATAAAGGGGAGAATAAATCTTGCCTAATCATCAGTTCATTTTGTCTTGGTACACAAAGTCTTCTAATTGGGGCTGAATGAATCTCTTTGGTTTCTGCTCGGTCCAGAGGTAAGAACAGATTTGGTCAGCATGAATTTGTGCCTTCCTTGATGTTGCACATGTATTCTGAGTGTCTAGTACACCCACCATCTCAAAAATGTTGTTGGCCATTATAAAGCAGAACTAGATATCAATCTCTGGTAATTTGAAAACCAACCAAATTTTTTGTCAATATCTAAACTGGGAGGTTTTTTCTAAATCAAAAAGTGATTATGAAGTCAGGCTGTTTTAAGTCTGTGACGAAGCAAGTTTCAGAGCTCTTAGTCTTGTCAGAACTGTTTGAACAGCCTTGCACAAATGTTCTGAGAAATCAAACGAGTATTCAGCAACTAATTCTGCACCGCCTGCTTGGCTTACCCAAATGAGCTTTTGGAAAGCCCTTGAAAAGCAGTCTGGCACTTCCTCCCTTTTAGCAGCTGAACTGAAATTTCTGAAAACCACAGAAAAACCATCTTCTCTTTCCCAAGCCTTGGCCAGAAGGTTTTTTTCCCCTAACCAAAATTATTATGTAATGCATAGAATTACTGAGCAAGTTACCTTTAATACAAGGATAATTCTGTCTGCCTGGATTTGTAAAGTGATGCTGAAACCCTGAGCTGCCCCATAGATCACAGCAATCCTTGAATGAGACACAAAGGAGAGCATTTGTGGTTGTGCTGGGACATTCAGTCAGTGATGGCTTACCTTGGAGTCAGCATGGATTTATTTGTCTTTATTGAACAGGGAGTGTAAGATCTTTTTGGCCTAATAGCCTGTTTAAGATTTAGATGCTCAGACTCATCTTCAGGAAGGTCTCTTGGTGTCAATAAGGATTCAAGCCCTTTGCTGTTCTGTCATCCATTAGGAAGAAATCTGGACTTATAACCTTCTTGCAGCCTGTAGAGTTGTCTGGGGAAATTAACCCTTGCAGAATTCAGTCCCAAGTGTGCCATGGGAAAGTAGTCTCCAAAGCACACTTGTAACCCTACAAAGCATGATGTTATCACTTCTCCAAATGAATTCAATGGGATGTGAACCTATTTAACATGCACAACTGCTCCCTCTGATTGGATGAGTCCCTGGTTTCCTCAAGTCTCATATAAATGGGTATGTGTGAGTTTTCTGATGAATAAACCTCTGTTTGTTGCAGTGATCCCATACCACATCACCATCACGACGGGCACAGAGTATGACTCCAGCACTGACAGCCGAGTGTACATCATCATCATGGGTCCCCAGAAAGTGCAGACAGAGAGGCTGTGGCTGGATCTCCCAGAAGGGAAAGATGAGTTTGCAGATGGCTCTGTAGAGAAATTCTCAGTTTGGGGCCTGGATGTCGGGGAGATCAAAAAAGTGGAGGTAATGTGAGTGCAGCACGAGTGCTGGGGGTGTTTGAAATACATGGCCAGAGAAAGTGCATGTTCCTCTTGTTCTTAGCAGTGAAGGAGAGGCTCTTGGGTCTAAAAGGAATATAAACAGGGATGTGCTAATGAGATTTCAAGTATGTCTGAACCTGAAAATAAGTATGCTTCACGTTGCACAAAACCAGGATTCTTGTGAGGCAGAAGATAATTGTGAATTATGAAGATGTTTTAACATGTCTCAGTTTTGTTCCGTCTCTGGCACTGTTTTTTTCTTACTAAACCCCTTTTATTGACAGATGCAGTGAAGGTTCCCAGGATGCAATTCTTCTTCAGTCATTTTCCTGGTTGATTTTTTCACTACTTCCAGTTGGGTTTCATAAATTGTGCCTGTAGTGAGAAATACATCTTGTGTAATTTTCGAGCTAAACATGAAAATTGTTTTCACAGCTTGGAGGACCCAGGCTTAGAGAAGAAAATTAATCATCATTTGTTAGTAACATGCACAAACAGATTTTGGTACAGGAACCTTTCTTTCTGTAATGGCTCAGGGAGGCACAATTTTCATAGGCTTTCCATTGTTGCGCTTAAGCGTCATATGAATATTCCAGAGTGTTTGCGTACGCTGTTCTTGCTTCATATAGCAATTCTATCTCCTGAAAGCTTACTCCAACCCCTTGAGGGCTGAAACCCACAACATCTGAGGATTTCAGGAGCCTATTTAATTTATTTTTTGCCCCATGCCCTCTGTGGAAGTAAACCGACCAGCTGATGTGTGTGCTTGTGTAGTGAAAAAAATACAAAGAGAGAAATCCTAACTAATTGGAATATCTTTGCAATTGTAAATCCTGCTGTAGTGGCTGAGAGACTGAGACACTCACCTTTCATTCAAGGAATGAATTCTGACACCTTGAGAAGTCTCCATATTAGATTTGAGTTTATTATCAAGCCATTTGCTTAATGCACTCCAAGTGCCTGGTTATTATAATCATTAGTGGCACTTTCTATCTAGCCCATCTCGAGGTCAAACTTTGACAGTGAATCAAGTGTATAAATCCTTCTCTTCCAGATTGTGTGCATGTGGAAACAGCCGTGAGCTGGGACAGAGAGGGAGGAAAGACATCCCTCAGTGTCAGAAAGACAGGAAGAGCAGGCTGAAGAAGGAAACAGCAAGGGATGTTGGAAGATAGTGAGTAGGGCGAGGAAGGGATAGAGAATAGAAGAGTAGAAGCAGACACATTGAAATAGGCAGAGACAAGGCAAAAATTAACTTGAAAAGGAATACAAATGGGAAAGAAGATAAAAGGTTGCAAATCAAATGTGGAGAGCTAGAAAAAGAAATAACATATATCTTTCAAGGTTGTTGCTCTTCTGCATTCTTTCACCTCTCTCCTCAGTGATCTCATCAGTCTACTGCCTCACCCCTTGGTCATTTTTCCCTTTCTGTTTGTAACCTCCCAGCTCGTGGCTGGAGGAGCCATCTGCTCCTGGCCTTCTGCCCTCCTTCATGCAGTGCCCTCTGCTTGGAAGGTTCCTTCTTGTTGATCCATGTCACAGCAATGACATCGATATGCCAGTCTGCCATGGTTGCCATGGAATCAGTCCGCATTTTCCTTGTAGAAAATTGCAGTGTTCAGGGACATTGCAGAAAATTGCTAGTTATCTACTTGGGAAAAGTGAGGAACAATTCGTTCTTAAATTTGGCATTTGTCTGCTTCTGTAGAAGGTGAAAAGTTCTGAATACGAGTTACTGTGTGAAAGTAGCATAGTGAGAGGATTAGGTTTCCAGGAGTGCTCTCTATAACCCAGACAGCAGACTGTACCATTTAGCAGGATTTCAGGATTTGCAGCGTGATGCCACTTCTAGTTTGGTACTATTCTCCTGCAAATACACTCCAGTGAAAGCAGAAACAGCAGAACATGAAGTAATTTGAAAGGGTCCCATTTATACCTGTCTTGTAAGGCTACAGATATTTACTGCTGGTGTAGACATATTGACATGAAAATAAATAACACTGGTTATTTGGTGTAGACATTTTATACAGTGTTTTCAAAACAAGTTTCAGTATTTCTCCTCCTAATGAATGAAAGTATCTCTGTTCCTAGACTGCTGTTGCTGCAGAGAGACACAGGTATGTCCAGGAATATGGACATTCTCTTTACACAGAGAAGCTGTCCCATCCCTGGAATTGTTCATGTCCAGGTTGGACGGGGCTTGATGCCTCCTGGATTAGTGAAAGGTGTCTCTGCCCATGGCAGGGGCTTGGAACTGGATGATCTTTAAGGTCCCTTCCAGGCCAAAGCACTCTGGAATTCTGTGATTTAGGCAGTGTGCAATAAACCCAAAAGATCAGCAAATTCTAATAGGCTCATTGGGATTTTCCCTCCAGGTGCTTTGTCTCTGCTTCACTGCAGAACCATGGCCCTGAACTTTCCACACTGCTTCATCCATGCCATCGTACAACATCTCTCTAGAGGATGCATGTAGACTCCCAGAGAGGCTTTGGGTTTGGAGAAGCCCAGCCAAAGTGGCAGAGAGGGAATGGGAAGGCAAGTGTCATATTCCCATTCACCTCACATCCCAAGAATTGGAGGATTAATGCATCCGTTGTAGGCTTGAATTTCCCTAGTGGCTAGCTCTAATTTTCTGCAGCTGCACAGACATTAGTATAGCAATAATACTCCTAATAACAGTGATGGCTGAGACAGTCAGATAAAAAAGATAATTGTTTTTTGGGGGGAAAAAAGAAGATATCACAGACATATCACCCTAGATGAATCTGTTATTAAAAAATATTTTCTGAGACACCTTAAATAATACATTAATAATTTAAAAACAAAAACCAGCTAGAAATATGGACTTCATTTTGCTAGTAGTGATACAAGCAACACTTCCTCTGAAAAGTGGGTGTAGGTCTTTTATTCAACCTTTTATGTGCAGGTAGCTCATTGCAATGACTGCCTGACTGAGATTTGTACATCATCTGGGATACAGAACTTTGCTTCTGAGTCTTCCCTGGGAAGAACTGCCCATCTTCTTTAAGAGGGACATTCAATTTCTTGGAGAAATTTGCACTGTTGTCATTCTTGTGCTGGTGATAAACCTGTAGCAACACTGCTTATTGCTCTTCATGGCCCTTGCCAGATTCAACTCCAGGTGGGCTTTGGCTTTTGCAAACTCATCCCTGCGCAATTGTGCCATGTCTCTGTATTTCTCCAGGTCCTCTGTTAGAGCTACCAAGCTCTAACATTCTTCCTTTATCCACCTAAATTTTGTCAGGAGATCAGTGTTCATCCATGCAGGCTTGTGGCCGCTCTAGAGTGACTTCCTGCACTCTAGGGTGAATCATTCTTGAGTTTGGAGGAAGTGGTCCTTGAAAATCAACCTGCTACAGATGGAAGTTGTCTCCTGTATAAACGTGGAGCCTTTGCCATCTAACCAGATAGGAAGCAGAGAAACAGCCTCATACATATAGTTGCCTTATATGTGGATTGGGAAGGGAAGGAGTGCTTGAATAACATATGTTGATGTTTGCTGAGCTACGTCTTTCCTCTTGGCTATGAAGCTTTGGATAGTCACTTCTAAAGTGTGGTAACAGCAGTGGAAGGGCTTGTAAAGGTGGAAAAATGGATCTACTAACAACAGCAAATGAGCAGATAGAGGCCAGTGGAGCAGGAGCAGGATGGTGAAAGACTGGGCATGTTTTCATGTAGGTAAGTCGAGCCCTCCTTGCTTTTTTTTGGAACTGGCAGTGTCCTATGTTCCCTCATGCTCAGAAGCTGATGGCCTGAGCTTCCTTGTCTGCATCAGCCACCACTTACACTGACATCTTGCCTGTTGGACAGCAGTGGCATTATTCCAGAGCTCCCTCAAACCTTCCAGTATCAGGAAGCCAGAGAGGGCCTCTTTGTCAGGAACTATTGTGACAGGACACAGAGTAATTGGTAAAATTGAAAGAGAGGAAATTTATATTAGATAGGAAGAAATTTTTTACTGTGAGGGAGGTGAGATACTGACACAGGTTTCCCAGGAAGGTTGTGGATGCCCCATCCCTGGCAGTGCTCAAAGCCAGGTTGGACAAGGCCTTGAGCAATTGGGTCTAGTGGGAGGTGTCCCTGCACATGGCAGGGGTCACTGGGGCTAGGTGATTTTTGAGATCCCTTCCAACCCTTAACATTCTGTGATTCCACTGTGGAAATGGTTTGTGTGATGGAGTATGTAGGCTCTTAGTCCTCTATCGCTGGTTAAATCACCCGACCAGGGTGTCTCCTCCAAAGACATCCCTTTAACCAGGAGGTGTTTTCCCTCTGACTCCCACAGGTGGGGCATGACGGTGCTACACCTGAGAGCTGCTGGCTGATGGAAGAGCTCACCATCGTAGTGCCCACCAAGGGCGTCATGTACAACTTTGTCTGTAAGTGTTGGCTGGCCAGAGACAAAGGTGATGGGCTCACTTCACGAATCCTCAACATCCTGGATGCAGAATGTGTCAACATTGGCATCAAGGTAGGCACCAGGCTCACCTCGTATCTTTAGCTGCTGCAGGGACCTCTGTGTCAACAGCTCTCAAACCTTGACTCCTGCAAGTGGCTTGAGCCTTTGCTTTGCTCTCCTTTTGTATGTTGTTTCTTTATCAAAATCATGGTTTAAGATTGGTACTGCTTGGAGCTGTATAGAGGCTGGAGGGATGCAGTCGTGGCGTGGATGGGAGGGCAGAGCAGGTAGTACATAGTTCAGTAGCATGTCCTTGTTTTGTCAACACACCTGGAGCATCAACTGCATCACCTGGTGCCCATAGGGTGGGAGCAGCTGCAAGCTGCAAGAAATGCTTCCAACTCATCATATCAGAGTAGGGAAATATTTTAATTATATTATATGTGTGTGTGTGTGTGTGTGTGTATAAAATACATATTTATATCTTTTATTATTTAATTATATTTAAATTCTACTGTAATACTTTAGTCTCTTTGTAGTGTTGCTCCACATTGGATTTTCTAATAGGGGGTGGGGAAACTGAATCCAGTTAGAAACTAAATATTATTGGAAGTTGTTGAAACATGGAGACATTTGTAAGCTTGATCTTGGAAAAGAATAACTGATTAAAGTTGAATAAGTAATGAAAAGAAACTCTGTAGTCTTTTCATCCATATATATGAATTTTGAAATAATATCTGTTATAGCATATTTCAACCAAGTACAAATTGGAAAGCTGAGCTATGCTGATTTTGGATGTGAGATTTATGACAGAAATAAGACTCTGGATGAATGTGACAGTAATGCCGTGTTTAATACCTGTATAGCAATTTAAAATCTCTATAGAGGTGCTTCTATTTACAGTCAGGGTACACTTTCATAGTAGATTAATTTTTCTTTATGCTGCTCTTGCTTCCCAAGCTAAAGATATTCTCCTGAAATCATTCCTGTTCCCTAGACACCCAAAAACTTGGTAACATTTTTAGCATCTGTGAAAGATTCAACAAATCAGTGCAGATTTGAGTGGTGGAATTGACCTAAGAGGGAATAAAAACCTCCCTCACACTGAATACCAAGGTCAAAACCAATCTCATAAAAGTGTCTCATCTGTCATTTAACCCCCTGGATAAGGTTTCCAAACTCCTGTTGGTGAACTGATGGCTTGCCTGTACATTGAAGTGGATGTTAATGAGGAGTTATGTTCAATCTTCCTTTAAAAGAACAATCGTGAATATTTATTTTCATAAGCATGCCAAAAATTGACACATCTAACTACAATTTTACTTTTCTATGATGTTGGGCCAGAAACTTGCTGAAAAGCTTAAAGGAAATACAAGGAGATGCTTGGGATATGAAATCAGAAGTGAGCATTTGAGGTTCTGACCAGTGTCCTACTAGAGGGAATTTGGGACTGTTGCCTTATAAATATCTGTAGTTAGAAACTGAGTCTAACAGGGTCCTTTAGAGTTCAAAGCCAACTAATATATTTATCATCTTTGGGAAAATTAATAGGTGTTTTGTTTTTCTTTTGCTTTCTTGACTCTTGTGTAGCCATACGTACCCATTTCAACTGAATTTCCTTCTTGGCTTGATATTTCCTCTTTTTTTTTTGCTTTAAATTGAGTATTTGCCCTCCCATACTTAGAGAAATTACTCAGTGTCCACCACAGTCATTAAGAGCCTTTAACGCATGGATAAAAGAGTTTTTCTTCTCCTTCCTATAGCAAACATGATGCATTGCTACAGTTTAGAATGTGTGCAGGTGAAGATATGATGGACAGGTTACTCAGGATCAAACATGAAAAATATTTTTTCTATTATGTTATTCCTTTGCACTCTTTATTTATGTGACAGTCACAATTCAGGCCAGTAAAACTGGCCTAGCAGTGCACAATTTGAAATATGCTTTGTTGGAGCTGCTTTTTGATATTCTTTCACTTTTTAAATCCAGAAGTCTTGTTACCATAGCTATGATCTTGAAAGCATCTAAGTGGCCTAAAAATCTTAATTGCCCTGACAGCCACTGAGACTTGCACATTTTGACATGTTTATTCCGAGTCTTATTATTCCCATGTCGCGAGAAAAGAACAAAATTAGGCTAATAAGGTGAAAATGATACAAAACATCTTTTCACAAATTGGCATGGCTTCAGAGCATGAGGCCTGGGAACACTCTGTGTTCAATGCAGCCGTGAGAGAATAGGATCTCTGCATTTTTATGCCTTAGAGAGTGTTCCAATGTACAGACAAAACTATTAGTGATCTTGGACTAGATGTTGTCCAAATGAACACTGAACACTTGGGGGGAAATATTTTGCAGTCAAGAAAAAGAAACAATTGTGCTTTTGGGAGATGGTTTGTTTGTTGTTTGTTTGGGTTTTTTTTAATTAGAAAGATTTTGATTCACTACAGGGGTATAGAGTGCTGGAGGTTACCTGGAGGAGATGCCAGTAGCAAAGGGTTGGAGTCCCAGACACTGATATGATGGTTGTGACTCTGTTGAGAAGTTTAAGAGGTCTTGATTGCTGCTGTTGCAATAGGATAGGTGATAATGGTTTAAAACTGAGGGATGGTCAAGTTAGATTAGATATAAGGAAGAAAATTTTTGTTCTGAGCGTGGTGAGACACTGGCAGTTTGCTCAGTGACATGGTGGGTACCTCCTCCCTGTAAGTGTCCAAGACCAGGTTGGACAGGGCTTGGAGCAACCTGGGACAGTGGAAGGTGTCCCTGCCCATGGCAGGGGGGTGGAATTAGATGACCTTTAAATGTCCCTTCCAACCCAAACCACCTGACGATTCTGTGATTGTTATGTTTGCCACAATGAATGTTTCTCTTTCTGAGTGTATGTAGGCTGAGAAAATCTGCAGAAAAAGCCATAGATGATGCAAAGACCAAGGCCCTGTATAAGTTTCAATCTCAAACTTTTCCTCTGACAGTCAAGGTGTGGAGGGAAACCAAGAAGCTGTGTTGTAGCCATTTCTGAAAAACGAGTAGATCTCCAGCAAAGCCTGTCTAGCATTTTGCCCAGGCTTTTGCCTTGTTTAAGGGCAGCTATTTAAATGAGCCCTTTTTTCATGGTTTTAAGCCCAGATGGAGATGAGACACCATGCAGTCACTCACTTTGCCCCTCCTTTCTTACTCTTGCACCCTTGTACAATGGGGAGAAGAACTGGAGTAAAACTCATATGATGAGGTGTGAATGGTCTACTAAGTGAAAATAAAGGAAAATACAATAATAATGGTAAATAATGATAATAAAAAGGGGAAAAGCAAGTGATACACACTGCTCACCACCCAGTGACCAATGCCAGACCCCTCGCAAACCCAGATGGCCCCTTCAGGTAACTCTCCCCAGTTTATATACTAGGCATGACATTCTATGGTGTGCAATATCCCTTTGGTCAGATCAGGTCACCAGTGCCAGCTATGGTCCACCCCAGTTTCTTTTGTGCACCTCCCCTGTGACAGAGCATAAGACAAGGAAAAAAAGGTCCTTGACTTAGGATCATAGAATCATAGAATCAATTGGATTGGAAAAGACCTCCAAGATCATCAAGTCCAACCCTTGGTCCAACTCCACTGCCTTTACCACATCATGGCGCTCAGTGCCACATCCAATCTCACTTTAAAAACCTCCAGGGATGGGGAATCCACCCCCTCTCTGGGCAGCCCATTCCAATGCCTGATTACTCTCTCTGGAAAGGATTTTTTTCTGCTCTCCAACTTCAATTTCCCCTGGCAGAGCTTGAGCCCCCCGTGCCCCCTTGTCCTATTGCTGAGTGCTTGGGAGAAGAGACCAACCCCCACCTGGCCAGAACTTCCCTTCAGGTAGTTATAGACAGTGATGAGGTCATGAGGATAAACTCCGCTTGGTAAAAAACCAACATATCAGAGTATTGCCAACAATATTCTCACTTTGAAACCAAAACACAGCATTGTAACAGCTACTGAGAAGAAATTAACTCTGCCCTTGTTGAAACCAGGAGACCTTCTGATTGTTTCCAATCCTCACCAGATCCTCTATGAAGTCACAGTTGTGACTGGAGACATCGAAAGTGGTGGTACTGATACAAATATCTTCATGACTGTCTTTGGATCCAATGGGAACACTGAGGAGATGCAGCTGGAAAAAAATGGAGACAGGTACAGTAACCTTTTGGCTAGAAATGGAATGATGACAGATTCTAGTATAAAGTCAAGAAGCACTTGGGTCTTTGAACGTACTTTTACTGAAACACAAAAATTAGCTCCTATTTGCTTTATAGATTCAGAAGAGGCTCCTTTTTAAGTGGTTCTGCAGAGCAGAGGAAAGGAGAGCACTGTGTATCCAGGGAAACCATTATTTGTCTAAGTTTTGTTTAACCTGCCCCTCAGTGGCTTTAGAGGTAGGAATCTTGAACAAAAATATGAAGTCCTGCATTATCTTCAAGAGGAACTGTGGACATTGCAGGAAACCACAGCTGAAATTTCTGCACAACTTGTCTTTCCTGGAAAAATAAGTGATTTAATTTAAACATTATTTAATGTGAATGCATGACTAAGTGCACAATGAAAGAAATACAAACCAGCGTGCACACATCCAGCTTGGGAAGTACCTGGGATGGGAAGGTACAGGGTGTCCTCCATCTGCTCCTCCCGTTTTCTGAGCTGTCCAGGTGCCAGCCAGCTTGGAACAGAGGCTGCCTGAGGGATGCCAGGACCTAAACTGGTGTACTGGAGGCCCAGACAAAAACTGGGCTTCGTACCTTGGGCTCTGCACCACGCTAGTGTAGCTGCATAGGTTTGGGACTGGATCTGACTTGTCTGCAACAACTTGGGATGACCCATGTCTGCCCAGATGTGGCCAGAGGTGGAAATGGGCTGTGAGCTGCACAGAGTGCTGCACTACATGTCCTGATTTTAGTCAAAAGGTAAAATCTCATGTTTCCTTCAGTACAGACATCTAACAAACACTGTAACACCCATCTGACTCCAGGGCTTCTGTAAGTCAAAAAACTCCCACATGCCACCAGCCATCCATTTCCCAGTGCTTCTCTGGTCCTTCCTGGTGCCTTCCTTCGTATGGAAAGCTTTGGCAGGCTCAAGAATGAACATGGCACTAACCATCTGTTAGAGACAGGCCTCATCACTCCTAAATTTCATTGATTGACTACCTCTGAGCTTATTCAGTAATGCATCTAGAGAGTATCGGAAGGGTGGGAGCTTGTGGGCACACAGTTTGAGCTCTGCTTGCTGAGGTGATGCTGGATAATTGGAGATAAAGTTCCTGCATAGAGGTGTTTACTCAGGGGATATTTTACTTGTAGCTGTCATAGCAGAGTAGGTGTCTGGACAAGCATGTTCAGCTAAGATTGAAACCTTCATGTGTTTAGTTAATAACAAGCATGAGCCTTGTTTGCTGTGAAAAAAAAATGTAGCAGAAGTGCTGCTGACAAGAATCTCTGTGAGAAACACAGCTGGGTCATGCTGTAAACTTTAGCTCTTAGCCCTGCTTTCCATCACAGAGAGATATCCAACATATGGGGCAGTGCACTTGGTTTACAAGCGAGTCTGGCTATCAGTGACATCCCACTTCCAAGACCCCAGACAAGCCCAAACTGGCCTGTCTTCCACTAATTTAATCCCAAACATTCAATTCTAGTAGGTGGGAAAATGGACCACAACCATTTGTATTTAAAAGTGAAGCAGACTTTCTATTAGCAAACATCAACCAAAAATCTCTAGGGGGAGCCAAGAAATCTGCAACCCTTCAAGAGAGAGGTTGCAGTTTTGCTGCACTTGGCAAGGCAAGTGATATCCCTAAACTACATGGCCTATAAAAAAAAAAGCAAAACACGTTTTTATATATGGCTGGGATGGATAATCTCTGCTAGAAGGATATGAAAATGCACTAAAGGAGAAACACAAAGTCTCTATCATACGAGTTTTTTGAGTTGTCTTCTGCCAGTAGAAGATAAGTGAAAGGTGTCAAAAACTCATTGGGGCTGGATAAAGAAGAAGGATGTGTAACACACAGTTATGTGCTATTCTTTGAGGATGTACTGGCACATCTCTGCTGGCTGGAGGTTCTCTGTATCACACCTCCAGCTGTACAGAGCTCTTGTAGTCTCATTAGTGGACATTCATGTCCAGTGGACATTCATGTCCCTAAATTCACATACTGTTTCCACACCAATGCCACCATTGGTTAACAGCTGTTAACAGCGCAGGCTTTCCTGGCTCTTGTTCCACATGGAAATCTCCCCAGCCTTTGCACCAGCAGTGCAGGGATGGGTGAGAGCTGCTGCAACCAAATGGTAAAAGGCACTTCATCTTTACTGGGGCCATCCAGTGCCAACTCACTCACAGCAGCCTAGTGCATTACGAAGAACCGCCTGCCTAACCTGCCACAGATTTAAGGCAATTTTTGCTACATTATTGTTATTGCCAAGACCCCTGGGCAATGGAAATATTTATAAGGGCAAGCATGGGTAGGAAAGTTTAATGAAATCCTTCAGATAAATGGTTCAGTGTCCTGGAAAAGGAATAGCAGCAGTCAGCATGTCTGGCTACTTCTTCCCTTCTCAATTTTTTTCAGGCTTATGTTCATCTTAATATAAATTAGGGACAGAAAAGAGCTTTTGGGTCACACAGTTTGTCACTTTGGCAATTGCTTTCCTCTAGTACAATGACTTCTTGGAAGTAGCCGGAGAATATCAGCATTACAAACTTTAAACAGGGCATGTATTGAAGATAAATAATGGTTTATTTTGCTAGCAGACATTTTAGCTTATAGATGCTCAGCCCAGAAAGCATCAGAGTGAGAGATTTCTATGAAGCTTTGTAGATAATAGTGATCATAGGATCACTGGTAATTCAGGCTGGAAGGGTTTACACCTTTTTCTTAAATAGATGTGGAAATCAATCCAGTCCAGGCACAAAAGTACATTCTCTTTCTCATAGTGAGACAGGCTGTCTTGGTATCCAGCACCACAGAAAGACAAATAATGAGAGGGGAGTTTTTCAAAGAGCAAACATAACGCTTAATAACTAGAAATGGACTGGGACCAAAACGCCCTGTCCAAATGCCTCTGGGAGTTCAGGGAAAGCAATGCCTGGATGAAAACTGAGAGGCCTGAGCCAACCCCTATTGCTAACATCTGCAGCTATGCAGGCTCAGATAATGGTGAGAGGATAATCACATTCATGCTGCATGGGGTAATCTGAACAGAGGCTGGTAAAGAAATGGTTTTTCTCCATGTTCTAGCACCACACAGCTATAGAAAGGTGCATGCATTGCCAGGAATGAAATATCATCATTACGGGTTGTCTCTGTTATGGCAGTGCCCTCATTTTGCAGACCTCTTCCAAACCCCTCTGCAGACTCATTTAACTCCCTCACAAGGAGAAGTTTGCACAGAAAAGGAATCTCAACAGCACAGTGGTCACAGTGGTGCTTGGTAGACTCTGGATTTGGCTGCTTTTCTCCTTAGCAAGGGTTGGATTTCCAAGTCCAAGCCCACAACAAGTCTGCCAGAGTATTTGGGGGGCAAACTAGAAGACATACTTGCTCTGAACAAAGTAATATTGAGCCTGAGGCAGCACTTTCACTGAAGCAAGGCTTTCCTCCTAGTGGCAGTGATGCCAAGAGGGAGGGAAGGCACAGTCATAGCCAGTGTAATCTTCTTCAGGAAGCATATGTTAGCTGTTTTTTCCCTTTTTCTGCTTTCTGCTGATTGCTATGGATGAGCAGTTCCTACACATCCCTGTGCCTGTACACAGCAGCCAAGCACAGGGTAAATTCTTTCATGCAACTTTACCCAAACCCGCTGTGGTTCTTACCAAAGACAGGGACAGTTTGCAAATCCAGATTCCCCAAATTCACGAGACTGGTTTTGTGTTCTTTCTAATACAATTTGCCTGTCCTTACTAAACTTAGGTGTTGGGCTCTGACGTTCGAGTGCTGTATTTAGATGAGCTGCAGCAACTGCCTCTCTCTGCAGCAAACACAAAGTTATGTGCCGAGACTCAGTGAAAGGAGATGAAGCAAAACGATTTTGCCTTCTAGTTGGAATGGGCCAAGGGCAGGCAAGTGGGCAGCTGCCAGGAGGGAGGCGATGTGCAGAAGCCTGACTGTGAGTAGCCATTGTTCTGGTTACAAACAGAGCAGTAATGTATGCTACAAGCTGCCTGGATCTGCTCCAGGTGCCTTGTAGGGGCTTGATTTTCCAGGGGAGGAGGGATCCCTGTCAAATCTGCACTGAGGTGTCTTGCCAACAGCACAGTAGCTGGTGATTGCAGCACAGGAAAGCTCAAGTCCAATAAAGTGCACTCAAACTTTTAATTTGGGGCTGTTGGCATGGTGAGAGTCATGGCACGGACAGAGATGCAACGACACTGTAAAGCAGCAGGAAACCTCCTCCATCTTTCAATCCCTCCAGGTTTGAACGAGGCCAAGAGGACAGTTTCATTATGGAGATTGCAGATATTGCACCCCTCAGGAAGATGAGGATCCGGACGGATGCGAAGGGGACTCGCCCTCACTGGTTCCTGGAAAGGGTAACTTGTTCCACGTCGCGCTTCTCCCGCTGCCTGGAGCCTCTCAGTCCTGACAAAGAGGAGAAAGGCACCGAGTGACTCACTTTTATTAGTTTCCTACCTTTTTCCCCATTTGGTTTCTGATGGTTTTTTCCCTGCAGGAATTGAGTCAAGAAAGAAGAGAGCAAGTGCAAAAGCTGTGTTGTAAAGCTTTTTTTCTTCTTCTTTTTTTTTTTTTTGGGGGAATCACCATCCTGGGAAGAGTTCAAAATGCTTCTGGATGTGGCACATGGGGATATGGCTTAGTGGTGACCACTGTGGTTGTGGGTTAACAGGTGGACTGTGTGGTCTTGGGCATCTTTCTCAACCCAAAAGATTCTATGATTTTACAACATACTCTGCTGTTATATCCCACTTTCCCTGTCTGCAAGAGGCTTGGCTTACCCCTGGGATACTTGGAATATTTTCTGGTCCCTGGGTTGCAGCCTCAGCCCCTGCAGATCTCTGCCATGCTGTGAACCTGTAGGAGGGCAGATGTCCCTCTGCCAGGTAGGGACAGCTAGAGAGGGCCTGAGCTGGGTGGAACAATTCAAAATAATCCTTTCTTTCAGCTGGATCATCCCAACTCTCCCCTTTCTTCTTCTCTAGCACACAGGCAGGTCTTTCTTTTCTTGTTCATACATTTGTCTTTTTTATCTTGCATTTTAGATGAAATATGCAAATTGTTTATATTTTTCCCTATTTTTCTACCTTGCACAAAAGTGCAACGCTTGCCTTTATCTTCTCTGCCAAACCACCAAATCCTTATAAGGATCAGCTCTATTTGAACAGTTAAAAAGTATTTTGCTTGTTATAGGTCCCTATAATCATATTTCTAAGATAGAGAAGGAGTGAGGTACTGGTGTCCCCCAGGGCTCAGTGTTGGGTCCAGTCCTGTTTAACATCTTTATTGATGATTTAGATGAGGGGATTGAGTCCATCATCAGCAA
>VWZD01002465.1:58481-87071 GCA_013396695.1 Sakesphorus luctuosus
CACACCATCAGATTTCATTAATGCAGAAATACATCTCTGCAATTTTCATTTAGCATGCTTTTTCTGGTGTAGATATCCTACTGGATCTCTGCATCTTGACTTTTTTACAAGACTAGTTTGAGACCCAGCAGCTTAACCCATGGTCAGGAAAAATACGGCAAGATTTTTTTATTGGGTCTTTTATCCTTTTTTTACTAGTCTAAAGCAGTAAAAAGCATTATCTTTTTGCCATAGATAATATGTTTCCAAACAGTGGCCCTAGGTAGGCACCAGTTCCCATGATGAATTTCTCTTCACCTTCATTAACATGAGCTAAAAAGCATTCATGTCATTTACTTGAGTATTTCCCCTTCTAACTTTTTTCTCAGCAACTGTGGGAGGAGGGGAACTGAAACAGAGGAAATGTAGGACAGATATTAGGAAGAAATTCTTTACTGGGAGGGTAGTGAAATACAGGTACAGTTTGCCCAGAGAAGCTGTGGCTCCTCCAATCATGAGAGTGTCCAAGGCCAGGGTTGATGGGGCTTGGAATCAAATGAGCTTTAAAGCCCCTTCCAATACTTAACATACTTAACATTCTATGATAATGCTTGTGCAGCTTTTCAAAGGATTAGACCTCCAGCATACATCTTTAGAAAAGATGCCACAGACACATAATTTTTCTCTCTGTGCCTAAGAAATAACTCAATCTGTTCTCTGATATGATTCAGGCATTTTGGTCAAAATCCCTTTGTCATTTCTCACATACTTTCCCCTGAGTTTTATAAATCGTATTCATATAAAATGAAATCAAATGAAGCTAATTCATCCAGAGACATTTCAGGTCTTGCAGTCATGAACCAGGAATAGCTCGAAGGCAAAGGATAGAGGCATCTTTAGCTGCACCTTTGCATCTTCACATTGCCTGCTCTGTTCAGGCATTCCTGATGCTGCTGGACTGTCCTACACAAAGCAAGGCTTTCCCAGGAAAGTGGGCACAAAGGACTCTCATTTGGACCTACCCAATGAGCTTATAGGCATTTTCCAGCTCTACAGAAGCCCTATGTGGAAGATGCACACAAGAACAGGTCTTGAGACTGGACTTGAAAAAAAAAGGCTTATAAAAGCGAGAGAGAATGATTTGATTTTAACATGGGCATATAGGACAAGGGGTAATGATTTTAAACTAAAAGAGGAGAAATTTAGATTAGAAATTAGGAAGACACTCTTGACTGTGAGGATGGACAGGCCCTGGCACAGGTTGCCCAGAGAAGCCGTGGCTGCCCCATCCCTAGAAGTGTCCAAGGCCAGGTTGGATGGAGCTTGGAGCAACCTGGGCTAGTGGAAGGTGTCCCTGCCCTTGGCAAGGAGTTGGAATAAGATAGTCTTTAAAGTCCTTTCCAACCCAAACCATTGTTTTATCATTCTATTATTTTAGAAACTTATGAAAATTATGCCCATAGTTTCTATTTCTCTTAGAGAAACAGAGCACGGAGGATCTTCTAACTCCAGTGATATGTAGTGAACTGTATTTATTGGTTTTCTTTCCCACCTTCCTTGCAAAGGTAAACATAGTATTTGCATTCCCAAGCAGAGGGTGATGACAGGAGTGCTCTGGAAGAGGGGAGGAAGGATTTGTGTTCTCTGATTTGTATTCCAGCCTTAAAAACTTACGTAGCCTGGCGTGACATGAAAACTGATCGGAGCCCATTTCCATTTCTGTCAAAAGTGCATATTAAAACTGCATAATGAAATACTTGTGGGGGTAGTGCTAAACTCTCAGACAGATGGTTCACAGTTAGTGCTAACTAGCACAGTGAAATGAGAAGCTAGATTAAGCCATCAACCCCGTAATTAACCATTTGTTGCTCCATTTATCTACAGGATATTCTCAGTTTTCTTGTTCTATTAAACTAACAATAAATGATCTTTTTAATTCTCTTTGGTCTTTTGGTAAGGTGTTGCTAGTCATAATTTACACTGCTTTTACTTTACCAGAAATAGAAATGCATAAATACCAATTAAAATGCGTGAATTATCAACGATGCTGTACACAGCCAAAAGATTCAATTTACAAGCAGGCAAGTAGTCATATTTTTTTTTCTGTCTAGATAAAATACACTAAAATTTCATTCAGAATCTCAGCAAAGTAATGAAGTTGGTACTGAAAATTGAAACTGCAGCACAAGTAGCAATAAGTTTTAGATGCTGATACCTAAACTTCTACAGGGAACAAAACTGGATTAGAGATGTTCTGGGACAGAATGAACATTATTGGTCATTAATATGCACAAAAAGACATAGTGAAAGTTCTCCATCATCCATGAAGATTTTTCTGATCATACCACTGCTGAGAGAGACCTAGAATTAGGATGTTTTTCTCTGACATAATGCTGAATGTCATGTACTTCCACATCAAGCTATCATGACACAGCTCTGCATTTCTGAAAAATAGGGAAAAAATATCATAAAATCACAGGCTGGTTTGATTTGGAAGGGACCTTAAAGCTCATCCTGTTCCACCCCATGCTATGGGCAGGGCACCTTCCCCTAGCCCAGGTTGCTCCAAGCCCCATCCAACCTGGCCTTGGACACTTCTGGGGATGGGACAGCCACAGCTGCTCTGGGCAGTGTGTTCACCTCCCTCAGCATAGAAAGAATTTTGGCTTCTAATTAGGAAACTTATCTAAATGCATACTTTGGAAACATCCTCCTGGGATGGCTGGTTCCTCAGTCCATGTGATCATTTCACCTGCTGCCCAGCATCTTAGATATGAAGTTGAAAAGCTAGAAACAAGAAGGGATGAAAGCTGTCTGAGTGAAATAGCAGGAATTATGAGGCTGTTGAATTCTGCAGAGTTGCTTCCCTCAGAATTTTAATGTTACTTTGTGCTGTCAAAGCCAGACAGATAAGAAGCTGCCTTAATGAAGCACTAATTGCATTGCATTCAAACGTCACAAATAATCCTGCATGTGGGACTTGGTCTTTATTCAGTCCTTTCTCCTTTGTATAAAGGAGATTAAGAGAATTTGAGAATTATTATTGAGAGTTGAGAATTATATAGCTGAAGCTGACTTTTAGTCTTTGCAACAGAGCAAAATCTTTTTGTTTTACAGTCAGAGGGTCCTGTTTTTAAGTGAAGAATAATGACATGGAACAGGAGCATAAAAAAATCTCTGGATGAGTCTTTAAGAATGAATTCTAGGATGTATTCCAGAGTTGAATTTCAGAATATATTTAGGTGTCAGTGGGGTGGGAGACCCTGCAGAGCGTGTTTTACATGGCACCTGGGAGGAGGCTAGGTCAGGGTAAATCGAATGGTCTCACGTGTCAAACCTTTCCCTTGCTGATACAGTGTGCAATTAATTTCAAATTGTTGGTTTAAAGTTCCTGTCAGCTACGGTATTTGCTCAGCCACAAAGCAAATTATCAATGTTTTATTAATGCACACTGCTCCTGCTTTCTCTTCATTGTTCATAGGTGTTCTACAGCCCAGATAAGCTCCATGCATAATTAGTGAGAAAGCTAGAGGTAGAAAGCACCAAGGATGTCCACAGCCATGTAAATTAGTGGCAGTAGCTAGTTTTTCTGAGAGGAACAGACAGAAAATAAAGATAGTCTCAGCTTAGCTCCCTGAGGTGGCTTTCTTGACCCTCATAATGGAAACCAAAATCCTGCATCAGTCTCTGTGTGTGGAACACCCACAAACTTCTTCTCCCTGTGAGATGGGACTCATTTTCTGCTATTTGAGTCACTGAAAAACTTTGTGTTCAGCTTTCACCTCTTCTACCAAAACATTAGGCCCCCTGTGTAGTCATCAGGTAGAGAGACCCAAGAGACCTAAGAGAGGGAGAAATGCCTTGAATTGCTGTTTACCTGCCCCCAGCTTGGGTAGGATGTGTTGCTTCCCTGGGGGGTACTGAGGTCCCACCACTGACCACAGGGGTGGCTGAGGTGATGTGGTTGGGCTGTTGGACCAGATACACGGGGTTCGTGATGGGTAAGTGAGACAACATACATGCATTATCACCAAGCAATCAGCCTCCCACAGACTTCCTGCTTCCTCAGTGTCCCTCACTGTAATCACGGAACCATAGAATAGTTTGGGTTGGAAATCACCTTTAAAGGTCATCCAGTCCCATCCCTTGCCATGGGCAAGGACACCTTCCACTAGCCCAGGTTGCCCCAAGCCCCGTCTAACCTGGCCTTGGACACTCCCAGGGATCCAGGGGCAGCCACAGCTACTCTGGGTAACCTGTACCAGGGCCTCCCTACCCTCACAGCCAAAAATTTCTTCCTAGTATCCGATTTAACGCTGCCCTCTGGCAGCGGGAAGGCATTCTCTCTTTTGCTGTCCATCCATCCCTAGTCCCAAGTCCCTCTCCAGCTCTCCTGGAGCCCCGTTAGGCACTGGCAGGCGCTCTCAGGTTTCCCTGGAGCCTTCTCCCTCTCCAGGTGAACACTCCCAGTCTTCCCAGCCTGGCTCCAGAGCAGTGGGTTCCAGCCCTCGGAAAATCTCTGTGGCTCCAGCAGCTCCACATCCCTCTTACGATGTTGGTGCCCCCAGGGCTGGTAGCAGTTCAGGTGGGGGCTTAACCAGAGTGGAGCAGAGGGGCAGAATCCTTCCGTCCCTTATCCTGCTGCCTCCGAAACTGAGGATCATCCTGGGATACAGTTGGATTTCTGAGCTGATCTCCCCTGAGCAAATGAAGCATAAAATGAATCTCTCCTGTGTGTGCCTCCATGGAGCAGCATCCCAGAACGAGGTATCAGGGGCAGCTCTCTCTGTCTGTGCTGCTTTCATGAAGCTGCATATGGATGAAATCAGACATCCTGAGTGAGGGGATGGGAATGGAAAGAGAGGGCACTTTACTCTAGCAGTTTTAGTAGCCAGACGATTTTTCTCAGACAGCATCTGGAGCGCTGGGCATGTGCTGGGTATTTGTGAGAGGTCTGATCTCTCTGTCTGCCAGTGCACTCCAGCTGACAACTCTAATCTGCTTCCACCCCCCACTGCTTTCCTGACAATTCCCTACAAGCTCTGCTCAGGGCATTTTGCTACTAACAGTGTCGCTGTCATTCCCAAGCAGAGCAGAGGTATTGCTGGCTGAATGTTTCCCAGAACAGAGTTTATGCATGGGGGGAGGGGGGTGTGTGTGTGCATTTTCAGTCAAACTGACATTCTTCAAAATTCAATTTTGCAAATTTTAGCCAAAGAAATGTGTTGGACACCTAAGAGGATGTAGACATCATTCATGCATCCTTGAGAGAGGACACTTCCTCCTGGTCTGTGCCCCAGCAGAGAGGTCACCAGCTAGGGTGGGGGAGAGCTGATTTCTGCTCGGTTCAAAGCAAGGATGTGATTCAGTTATCTCTTGACTCAAAACAGTTTTTTGACCACAAAGATAAAAGTGTCACTGGCTGTGAATAAGCAGTTTTTTAGAAAAGTGGGGCAACTTCAACAGCCAAAAATGTCCTGTCCCTCTGGGATAATGGTGCTCTGTTAGAGTTCCCTGTTTAGCATCAGGCAGAGTGAAAACCCCAGATTAGTGTCCTACCCACAGAACCACTCAATGCACAAATAACATGGCTTACTGCTTAGCATCAGTGTACCTACTGCCCTCTTTAAAATAAACTTTTATGACCTGGAGCAATATTCTTCTTTTGAACTGCTAAAGGCTCCAGGAAATCTTGGCTGGGGTCAACAGGAGGCTGTGGATGGGACCCCTGGAGTCTGAGGATGGAATTAAGCACATTTTATCTCAAAATAAGTTTCATTAAGGTTTTTTTCTTAGGCTTATATATGAGAGTGCAGCAGAAAGTCAATGAGATAGTCAAGGGGCTGAAGCACACTGGGAAAGACTGAGGAAAATAGCAAATTTCAGCCTTGAGAAGAAAAGGCTGAGAGGGAATCTAAGTACAGTCTTCTGCTGCTTGAAGGGAGGTTACAGAGACCATCAATCCAGACTCTTAGGGGTGGACAGCAAAAGGGCATGAGGCAATGGATGCAGGTTGCAATGAGGAAAACTCTGATCAGATACAAGGAAAAAAATCTTCCCAGTGAGAGTGGGGCAGCCCTGGGATGATGACTCAAGAGTGTCTGGGGAATCCACACTCTTAAAGGTTTTCAGAAGTTAGTGTCTTTGCAGTTAGCCATGCTTGGAGCAGGAGGTGGATGTACACATCTCCCTTTTAATTTGACATTTCCTATAACTCCATGACTCATTCCTCCCTAATATTGTCACACTTCTCTGACATGTCTGGGCTTATGTTTCCATGGCCTTTACCAGCATTGTTTACTGATGCACTGCTACACTCAGGTATGGTCTCTATTTCTGTTAGATGGGAACACAAATGGTAATTTGCAGCCCTGTCTCCTCCCTTCCCTCCAACTCCCCCAGTTTAGTGAGAACTTACTGCTAGGTTTTTGCTGTAGGCAGGTGTAATGCCTTTCTCCCACCTGACTGATGCTCCACTGAGCCCATATTCAACAAGAGACATAAAGGTGGGTATTTTATTAGGTGTTTGTTGAAGTAGCTCACTGACTTGTTCTGAATTCATTCCCATTCTGTTCTTATCACCACAGCATCTGAGCTCCTTCCATGACATGTTAGATAGTGTGACTAATATCTGTTGCATACTGTTTGTTCTGTCACCTTCTCCCAGAGGGAGAAGTGTGTGAAACATTAAGTTTTGCTGGCCTAATTTTATCTTGTGTCTTGCTTAAACTTGTTTGGGGTTGGTTTATATCTCTCTACAATGATCTCTATGTGTTCACACAAAGGAGGCAGGCAAAAGAAAGATGCTATGTGCTTCAAGGAGAGGTAGTGAAGTTCTTCATAACTCTTTGGAGTTAATTCCATGCTGGCTCCCAGGAGAGGTCTGACTCCCTTAGAGATGAGCTTTGTCCATAATTTAACTCAGAGCAAATTTCTCCATAAGTTTTGCCCCTTGGATGAAAAGGTTTTATGATATTTTGGAGACCATTTCTCAGGACAAATCACGACAGCGAATACTGTCCACAGGAGAGAGCTCTATTTATCCCAGAAAAGCTCAGTACAGGTTTTGAGTCTTTGTTCCACCACATGGCCAAGCCATGCTCCACCACATCCTGCACTTTATAGGTTTAGTCTTTGTCCTGATCCAAACAGTAGCTGAAGTAAGTTTCGTCCCTTGTTGTGTCTCTTCACAGATCATCCTGAAGAACCTGACTAATCAAGAAGTGGCCACGTTTACCTATGGGGAATGGCTGTCAAAGCTGAAAAATGCCAATGGAAGCCTGGTGTGTGAGATGCCAGCTGTCATAGATGAGGAGCAGATGATGGAGGACACAACATACGCTCTTCAGGTTAAAACCAGTGATGTTGGAGGTTTGTCCTTGGCAGCTACTTTATGACTTTTCTAGCAATGGAAAGCATCTGCTTAATTTGAAATTATGTTTTAAAAAGCATAGTTTAGCAATACTATGCTGGAAAACAACCATTTTGGCTGTATGTTCATCACATACAGTGTTATTCTGAAAGATTCATCCTCATCTGAGTTCTTGGCATAACGTCTTTAGACACATGGTCTACATTTGACTGTTCACTGCTTCCTCTGAAGACACTTCAACAGAAACTATTACCAGACCATGCTGCAATGGTCAGCAACCACCTTTTTCTTTTTCTCTCTCTCTCTCTNCATTCATGTAGAGTGGTCAAAACTGGTGATTTTCAGTCAGCACTATCTACCTTGCCCAAAGCAGACAGCAATAATTCACCCTCCTTTTCAAAGTGTGACCATTTATCTCAGGCTGTGAAAAACCATCCCTAAATGCAAACCAGATAGAAGAGGTGTAACAGAGTATACAGAAAGCTGCAGAGCTTCAAGAGCCAAGAATTGGGATTTCTATGTCTCTTTTCTTGAGAAATTCTGTCAGAATGCTAGATGAAGGTTGCAGCCACAGACAGGCTGTCTTGTGCCAAGATGGGGCAACCAGACACTGTCTTGCAGGACCTTTTATTGAAAGGTTAACCTTAGAGGATATTCTGTCACACCAGTGACATAACCATGTCTTGACCTTGACATCACTTCTGGTTTTTTTCTTTATTACTTTTTTCCCCTGGATTTAGCAGTGGTAATTTATGCAGCTTGTGAGGTTTGATCTAAGAATATCAAAATCTCCCTGGCAGAACATCTTCGTGCCACCTCACCATTTATTATCTTTCTTCTCTGTCTGCTGCTTGTCTGAAAAATATATAGTGAAATACAAAAAACAAAAGACAGATAGAGTGGAAGATTTTTTGAGGTATCTGGCAATCCATCTAATATAATCATAGCTTTTGCTGTGACCTTTTTTTTGTGAAATCCAGCCCTAACTCACACAGGTGATGGAAATAGAAATGAGAGTAGAATAGAAGATGACAGCAACAGTAGACAGATCTGCCCTTCCCATGGAATGAAGGATGACGGGTATTAATGAAGAAACATTTCATTTCATTATGAACAGCGACAACCAGTAGGAAAGAGAAGATTACAGGGAGGTTTCAGAGAGTCTGTTTGTGATTAGATCACATAGCTCACTGACATAATGCTGAACTTTATCCAGCTTGTCTAAAGTGGGTACAAGTCATGAACCATCTCCCCATTTGATCATTATGTATTCCACTATTACTCCTGGTTGGATCCATTCAGGAAGAAAGGCATTTTATCCTTGACAGTTAGTTTAAACATGTTCTATCATCTCCTGTCACACTGACATTGTCTAGGGACAGCAATGCTGCACAGGGACTGGAATTAAGTGTGTCCATTTCTAGGTGTAACGTTTTTCTCTGCAAAAGCTTTCAACATTGCAGTGCATCAGAGTCACAGAGTAAACAAAAAAAAATTATAATTCAAAAAGAAAGCAAATTCATTTTACCTCTTTGTCGTACTTCTTGTCTTAGTCCCTTCTAGTCTACACTGGCTCTGGTCAATTCTTCTGGAAGAGAAGTCTTCATCAGTAGTCTGGATAGTCCTTCTGGAGGGTCTCTGCCAGTCTCTCTTCATCAGATTCAGTCAGAGACTGTATGATGAAATTAGAATAGATAGCTAAAGTTAGGGAAAATGAATCACATCAAAAATACCCTGCAGCAAACTAGAAAGCATAAGCCATTTCCTCCTCACCACACGCTCACATTTAACAACAGCCTCATTTTACTTTTACCCCAAACAAACCTTTGAGTCGCAGTTTGGCTTTCACAAAGTCATTCTGCTGTGATGATAATGTAACATACAGAGGTTGTATCAG
The DNA here is from genome assembly GCA_013396695.1 of Sakesphorus luctuosus. Lineage (NCBI taxonomy): Eukaryota > Metazoa > Chordata > Aves > Passeriformes > Thamnophilidae > Sakesphorus > Sakesphorus luctuosus. The sequence goes on from VWZD01002465.1 coordinate 67,730, forward strand.
GGAAAGACTCTGCTCCTGCAAAGGTCAAAAATCACCTCTTTTCCACCAGCAGCAGCACCTCAGATGGCAGCTCTCACACTATACATAGATAAGAAGTGAAGAAGTTGTTAGGGCATACATGTCCAAAGTCAGATGGGTAATCTGTGGTTAAAACCCAAGATCTTGATCCAGTTTTGATCTTACAAGTAAAGCACAATCTCATTTTCTTGAAGGTAAGATTCACTGACAGATGCAATAGAGCCAGACCACCTGATGGCTCTTTCTGTGGCACAGAAATGTCCTCACTGGTTAATTTTTACTTGCTCTATTCTACATGTGGGCACAATATGTGTGGTAGTGCAGTAAAGACAGGGAATGAATAAATACTGCTTTCCCATTTTCCAAGCATTAATGAAGCATAAGGTTTCTATCTCTGCTGTTGTAAGATTAATTAGGGTGTTGTCAGCTCAGCTCCAACCTACAAATTACATAATTGAGGACAGTAGGTGTCAGTTTCTAGTGCCTTATCCAAGCCACTGTTATGTCAAAAGAAGGACATTCTTTGGCCTCAGAAGGCTGTGATTCAAGTGTGTTTAAAAATGATGCATCTGCTCAGTAAGAATCATAAAATCATAGAGAGTTCTGTTAGAAGGGTCCTCTGGAGGTTCTTTCACCCATTTTCCTGCTCAAAGAACTATTGCCAACACTGGGTCAAGTCAGCTAAGATTTTGTTCAGCCAAGTGCTTGACATCTCCAGGGATGGTGATGCCACCACCTTCCCAAGCACCTGATCCAGACCTGCATCATGCTCCTAAGCAACTTGGTTTTTTCCCTGATGCCCAACCTGAATGTCCCCAGCAACATCTGCTTGGTGTCTCATAATGACCCAGGAACTCAAACTGGCATTCTGTATTGAACACTGGGGACTTCCTGTTAGTTTGGATTCAATCCCAATATGAATGTTACTGCTCTAACCTTTGGGTCACATTCAACTTTCCAGCACATGCAGGATTTGTTGCAGCCCAGATGCACAACTTTTTATTTCTCCTTGCTGAATTCCATGGCATTTCTGCTTGCCCAGTCCCCAAGTTTCTCAAGGTCCATCTGGGTTGGAATTCTGGCATTCAGCACATCAGTCATTCCCACAGATTTACTGTTATCTGGAAATCTGCTGAGGAAACACTGTGTCATTGTTTAGGGTGTTGATGATGTTCAGTTCAGCCCTGCAGACCCCAGCACCGACCCATGGGCTATTGCACTCATCACTGTTAAGTCTTGTGCAACCACAGTACCTTCATCTCTTCATTTGTCAAGATTTTTGCAGTTCCCAAATGTTCCTGGCAGTTTCCTGGAACTGACAACAACCAAAAAAATATCAGAGACCCAAATAGGTGAAATGTACATTGATTTAACATTTCTGTTCTTTACTTTCCCATCTCCTGCTAATTGCTTGTGAGGGAAATGTCACAGCATGGGACCTTCAAAAGCTTCTTCCTGCAGGGATGGTTTTGCTAAGAAACAGTTGGTTCTGTGCTTTTTGAGACCTGGCATTAATTAGGAGCCTGCTCCTTGCAAGGAAATGGACTTGAGTTTGCTTTGTTCCTCATCTCAACAAGCTTTGGGGTCATAAAAGGTACTACCAGATGAACAGCCTGAATCCTTGATGCTTTCTCTTCCTACTTAAACTCTTACAAGGGAACTGCTGAAAATTAGCCCTAATTTAACATGGGAAGCCACATGTAGCTTTGCCTTTCCTCTGTGCAATTTTTTTCTCCTCTTTTTCTTTTAGTAATTTTTTTCAGTCCTTCAGTAAGAACATGTGTGATTTCTTCCTAATTTATTCCTAATTTAAATAATTGTCCTTTGGAAGTGGTAGCTTTCTCCAAAAGTTTACAGCACCTCCAACTTTGTCTCTGCATTGTGTTTGAATGGAGCTGTGGGAAATACCGTCCATGTGGCTTAAAGTGCATTTATGATACTCTTGTGTAATAAACACCTTGGCAGGTGATTAGAGCTTCAAAGCTGGGCTCTCTAACCGAGGGCAGCAGATGCTGAGTTTCTTTGTAAGACAGATTTGGGTCTGATGACCTTGTTTTCCTTCTCCGAAATTTAAGGGCTTTGGTTCTGACACAAGAAGGACAGTCTGCCCATGTGGAATCATTTTTCTCTCTATGAACCTGCTTTTTTATTATAGCTTCAAAAGTAAAATGCAGTAATTTTGGTCAAATTATAACTAGTGACATGTGAAAGTGTAACACTGGCAGCTAAAATGTTCTTAAGGTCACTACAGGTGATGGTTTGCCCTTGAACTCCCCAAAAGTTAGAAAAACAGTGTGTCTGGTTTCTCTGGCAAAACATGGGTGGTAGTAGACATATGAAATTCAGTGTCAGGTGATAAAGACCCTCTTAGAAATTTTTATTTTCCTAACGTATAAATAATAAGAAGGTGGAAGTTGGTGTGACAAACTATTGCATGAGAAGCTGTGACTTTTTCCATTAAATGCAGCATGGGCAATATTTTGAGAAACAGTAATGTAGAAGGAAGACCTGTGGGAGGGGAAAGTGGGCCACAAGTTGCCATAGTGGCTTGGCTGATGATCTGCACTTAGCTCTGAAATCCCTGTGCCATAAAACACAAGTGAGAGCAGGAGAAGACAGATCCCAGATGAAGCATCCACAAGACATCTTGGAAGAGGTTGTGGGACTGCAGAAGGGAATGACAGTGAGGAAAAGACACTCTGTCTCAGTGCAAAGCCCAGGACAATGCTTTGTAGCTATAAGAGTTAAAGTATGTTCTTTAACACTTTTGTAGATTATGGGATTCTGCTGAGTGAGTCACTTTACTTCCCAAACTGCCTTGGAATAATGGGAGTAACAACACTGACGTCCTCTGAGGAGCATTGTGACTAACAGTGCTCCATCAGGAACAGATGTTCCTGCTTCCAACTGACACTGCCATGGTCATGGTCTGCACACCTTGATTTCAAGGGCAAAGCATCCAGCTCTCTTTGTGGGATGGGCTAGGAACAGCTGGATTTTAGCTGGATTTAGGTATCCTCTCTGCAGGATCCTACACAAATCCACTGAAATGTTTTGGCTGTGCCGAGAGGAACATGAGCATCTCTGCAGCCTCTTCCAGCCTCCCTTTGCCTCCTCTCCATGCAGTTTGGATCTGGGAGTCAGTCTGACTTGATAGACTAACTCATAATCTTTTCCTTTGCTATCTCCTTGCAGGAGCAGGAACTGACGCCAACGTGTCCTTGATCCTGTTTGGGGAGTATGGGGACAGCGGGACCCTGGCTCTGAAGGAGTCCAACAAGTCTAACAAGTTTGAGAGGAACCAGATGGACGAATTCAGCTTCTCAGACATGCTGAGCCTGGGAGACCTCTGCAAAGTGCGGGTCTGGCACGACAACAAAGGTCAGGGCAGTGACTTGTGGGGTGGGAGAGGTCAGGACAAGATTTTCACTTGAGGAAGCACACCCTGCTCCATGGACACAAGGCAGCCTGAGGGCACTACTCCCAGCTCTGCTGCAGGCTGGGTGGATTACCTGGATTTTACAGGGATCCTGGATCCCAGCTTGCCTGTCTAGGCACACCTCCTTCATGCAGGTGTAGTATCTGCTCTAATGGGTCTCCAGCTTCAGTCTGAGCTCACAGCCACCACTGCAGCACAGGGATAGCTCCTCCAGAGCAAAGCCAACCAGCCTGTTGTCCCAACACATGGACTTTGTTCATGCCATACCTTTCACACAGGCCAGCATGGCACTTCCAGAGCAATTTAATGCCATCACCCTGACACGGACACATGGAGTAATGCAGCCTGGCATAACACAGTGAGCTTTAGAAGGCAGAAATAAGGATCTGTGTCTGTCTTTATTAAGATTAGTACATCAGCCATGAGTGTGCAGTGCCCTGCTGAGAGAGATTCCGATATTTCCCTGCTGGTGGACACCCTGACTGGTGTCACAAACAGCAGAGCAGTGCTCAGTGCTCGTGTCACAGTCATTTGTGTTGTCATTCAGGCACCAGCAGTATCTTGTAACAAATGCATCACTGACACTACTGTGGTGACATCCCATCCCGTCCCACCTTCATGTGAAAGAGATTATATTGCATTAGCAATGGCTTGCTCTCTGACAGCCAGCCCTTGCTGCTTCAGCCCAAAGAGGAAGCTCAACAGCTCCCACAGACTGACCTGGGTCACTCTTAACAAGGCTGTTTGGGCAGTAATATTTATCAAAATCCAAGGAGGAATGGCATCAGGACTACTCAGTCATTACCTGCTTGTATTGAGGCAGCGAGTTATGGTGGTGATGGGGTTTTATGTCAGTATGGATGTGTCCTGGCCATCATCCTCTTGACTAATCCAGGTTGTGGCAGATGGGAAAGGCTCTATCCCATGCAGTATTAATTTTAAAAATGCTACCTCTGAATCAAACTTTCCCACTGGAAGTTTGCCTCCTTATTTTTATTAAAAAAAAAAAGAGAGAGAGAGAGAGAGAAAGAAAAGAAATCTTATTGTAGCTTCTGTCTGCTGTGAAATATGGGAAATACAACCATCCACCTAACACGAATTGTTTATTCCCAGACACTCCAAGCTTTGAGCTTGGATTTATCACTCCCATAACACAGAGCAATTTAGTTGATTAAACTCTGTAATATCATGTTTTATAGCTGGTGCTGAATGCAGTAAGGGAGTTGCTTTCAACTGATTACTTTGCCAAAACACTTATTCCTTGGATCTGCAGTTTACATGCAGTTATGGAAAAGACTATTGAAACACTCATGACAGTTTTGGGTTAGCAAACAGGCATCTCTGCAGTTGCAAGGTTGGTTCAGATGTCCTCCTAATAGCAGCAGGAAGTCAACTTGAACTTGCAGATTTGCTTTCAAATATGTTACCAGCTAAAATGTATATAAAAGAACAATTTCCTCAAGAGGCATCATGGCTCCCTGGTGACTGGCCGTGCTGACAGAATGAAATACACCCACCAGAGCTGAGCTGGTCCTTAGGGCTCAGGAACACAAACAGCCTGGGATGTAGGAAGATGAGAACTGGGTCAGACTGAGGGTCTGTGGAGCCCAGCAGTTCTTTCCAACAGCAGCATCTCTGGGTGCCTCAGGAAGAGGAGGAACTGAGCACGCAAGTGTAGTCCTTCCACAATCCCCTGAGTCTTGCTATGCATCACTCAGAACATCTGAACTGGGTATCATTTTTGTCTAGTAAGTACCTTTCTGTGAGTTTGCTCATTCAGGTTCTTTCCCAGGCTCATCAGGAGACACTCAGCACCCACACATGGCGATGAGTGCCATGGGTCTGTTCCTTGTTGCATGATAAGGGAATCCTGTTAATCCAGGTGGTTTTCTTGCCTTTTCCTTCTTGCATAAGTGATTGTGGCTCACCTTTTCTGTGCCACTGATGATGCTGTTGATAGAGGTTGGGCAGTCAACCCTTTGCAGCTGGGCTGTAGTAGTTTCTAGCTGTGTGCTGTTGGTAAGTGGCAAAGGGAAGTAACAGAGTTTAGCCTTAGGCTAAGCAGCAGATAGACTCCATTAGCTTAAATTTGCTGTGGGCTACAAACGCGTACCTAGATAGCTGCCACAAGTCATCTAAAATAGTAATCTATGTGTCCAGAACCTGAAATATGTATATAAATACACATTTGAACCTCTCATTCTCTTTCTTTATTTCCTCATAACACTCGTTTCCACTCGTAGATACTAGTTTTTACCAGATGTAGTTGACTGCAGGGTTAATTTAAGCCTTGGACAAACAACACACTCAGGTTTTGTTCAGCAAAAATGTTCAGCTCTTTTCCTGCAGAAAGAAGGAAAACTGTAGTTTAAGTCATAACATATGTTGTCTACGTTGTTCTTGCATTAGTCATGTGAAAGGCATATCCTATCCAAAACTTCACACAATGCAGCATGACAGTTTGTTGGGTGGGCAGGGTATTTATTACTGCTGGGATCCAGGATATAGCTATCCTTTGAATACATGCCTGCTCTCTATACATAATTTAAATAAATTGGCTGCAGCACTGCTTAGAAGTTCCAGGCTCTATTTTTTGGAAGAAGTAGCGAGGTCAGGGGTCAAGGGTATATTTTTTGGCAGATGCATGGGGGACTTTGAGTATTAAATAAAAATGTATTCTATTTACCATTAATTTGAGGCATCAGAAGTTCATAATTCTTTCTGTAGGATTTTTTTTGGTTTTTTTTCAACTAAGTGGTTGTCTGCCAATGGCCTGTGGAAGGTTGGGCCTCACACTGGCCTGCCCCATTGGTCTTTAAATGCAGAATACATGGAACATGACTGATGTTCTTTTTTCTATCTTCTAAATAATCAGTCTCAATCACAGAATTATAGAATGGTTTGCATTAGATGCGACCTCAACGCCAATCTTGTTCCAACCCATGATACCTTCCACTAGCCCAGGTTGCTCCAAGTCCCATCTAACCTGGCCTTGGACAATTCCAGGGTTAGGACAGCCACAGCTTGCCTGGGAAATCTGTGCCAGGGCCTCCCCATGCTCACAGAAAAGAATTTCTTTCCAATATCCCATCTTTCCCTGCCCTCTGGTAGTTTGAAGCCATTCCACCTTGTCCTCTTCCTCCATCCCTTTTCCCAAGTCCCTCTCCAGCTCTCCTGGAGCCCCTTTAGGCACTACAAGGGGCTCTCAGGTGTCCCTGGAGCCTTCTCTTCTCCAGGTGAACCCCATGAGCTCTCTCAGCCTCGCTCCAGAGCAGAGGGGCTCCAGCCTTTGCAGCAGCTCTGTGACCTCCTCTGGAATCTCTCTAACATGTCCTTCTGATGTTTGGGACTAATGACAGCATTCCATTAGGTGCCTTGAGCGTTTATGGGCTAGTTAGAGGGAATACTAACCATCACAAGGCTTGTTTTTCTTTCAGTCATCTCCTGGCCCCATCAAGAAGTCAACAATTTGCCCATGTTTCAGAATAAAACACATTTAAATGCCTTGCCCAGTGTGGCCACTTTGCCATGCACTGCAAGTCATAACCTGTCGCTGTCAGTGAAGTCTTGGTGCAGTGGGTTTGCTCCCAGTTCTCATCCCACTTTTGTTTATCCTTTCAGTGCAATTTGACTGCAGTGGGGTGTTCAAGTTGAAGAGAGAGTAATTGCCATGGCAAAGACTGTCAGGAGGTCTTTAAATTGCAAACACTGTGTTTGCATCCTCTGGAAAAGCATGTCAGTTTTATGGCCCCAATTTAATGCTTTTAAATGCTATTTTACCCACAAAAAACTGCTGAATTGCATCTCTGCATGAGACATAAAGGAGGAATGAAGCCCCCATCTAATTTCTCTAACTTCAGTAAAAGTGACTGGTGAGGAAGTCATCACTCATTTGCAAACAGTCAGTTTAAGGACTTCACAACTGCAATTTCAAGGAACTTATGCCTGATTTTTTTAGAGCTCACCAGTGAGATTCTGGTAACAGCAAAGCACTGTGGATGAAATTTAGTTTTAATTTTGCTCCATGTCTTTTTATCTTGCCACTGTTTACTTTGAGATACTGGTGTTCGACCTAATATATTTAGACTCCCTGAGCAAATTTAATCGCTTCCAGACTCCCCATCTCCCGATCTCAGATAGGCACTATGTATTTTCTCATATCTCAGTTCATTTACTTCTACATTTATGCAAGATCAGTATCTGTAGGTCTGCAGAAATGTTGGCTTTCTAAATATAGGCCTCAATTTTTTCTCTGCTATAGGGACTAAAGCACCATTCTGGAAGAATGGCTCAAAGTTTCTCAGTACCTCAGCGACCGAATTATGTACCTAGAAAAAGCCTTTTTTTGCCCCCTCCTTTTTTTTTTTAATTTTTGTTGCCTTTTTCTCCATGAAACAAGGAGTTATGGGAAATCTGGCCTTAGCTTCCTCAGCTGCCTGAGTAGATTTGAGCCCAAGTGATATGCAGTCTCTCTAAAGTCATTAATTTCAGATTCTTGAATTTCAGAGGAGACCCAAGAAGAGTCTAATTATAGATGAACTAGACTTTTCTGTAGGAGCAAAGACAGAAGTAAATAACAAGGTTTTAAACCCCAAATTCTTCTTTGACTCAATAGAGCCCTTCTCTCACATGCACCAACTGCTATGGCATTGTCTAATTGAGTTTTAAATAGCTGAACTGCCCCAGGGACTCCTCCTGGGAGGCTCTTCCACTGGAGAAAGTATCTTATGACCCTTCTTGATCTGAGCTCAAGTCAAACCCATTTGTATACCCTTGGTTTTCCTTTTCTTTCCCTGAAGGAACTACCTTTTTAAGGAACAGTATCTTGCCTCAGATGTTAAATAGCTGGGGCCTTGAACTCACAGCGCGCAGCTTTTCCAGAGATATGTTCCTGCAATTCATGGATATGATTCCAAGCCTTTGGGGCATCTGTAGGCCATAAATTATTTAAAAAAAACACCAAACACCTAAAGAACTGTCTTTTTTAGCCCTTTGTAAGGATTTACTCAGCTATCATGCTTGAGAAGGGCTTTTCTAAGCCCACTTCTTGGCTCTTGACTGTTACTTCATAAACTCTGTTGATCCTTGGGGCAGATTTGTTGAATAGTTTCTGCTTTAAATAAAAAGTGAGAGGAAGAGAAATAGATGTGTTAAACTGCCCAAGGAGAGGAGAGTCCATCATCCTCCGAGTTTTGCTGGTGGTTCAGTACAGAGGAAGACAACGCCAACTCCTGCATCTTTCTGCATGGATTGAACTAAAAAAACTTAGGACACAAATGAGCAAGCAAACTGCAGTGTGCCAGCAGCTGTGCCGTGGCTGATTAGTCCTTCAAATTGCCCAAATGTGGTCTCAGCACCTAAGAAAATCCCAGCAATAACCCACATACATGCCTTACACCTTCCTCTCTCTTCAGTGTCAGGTTTTTTCCTTACACTAAACAGGGTCATCACAAAGATAAGGATTTCACCCCTGTGAGATGGGTGAGGCCCTGGCACAGGTTGACCAGAGAAGCTGTGGCTGCCCCTGGATCCCTGGAAGTGTCCAAGGCCAGGTTGGATGGGGCTTGGAGCAACCTGGTCTAGTGGAAGATGTCCCTGCCCATGGCTGATGGGAGTTAAGCCTACTTTCAGCCAAACCGTTCTGTGATTCTATGAAAGATGTGCAACAGGCATTACAGCTTAACCAGAAGACACTGCAAAGGTGCCACAGTGCAGAGCTGAGAAAGTAGGAAACTTTTTTTAAAAAAAGATGTAACGAATTAAAATAGCAGACTTGGAGAGAAGTCTAAAAATTGTTGACCTTGTGCATTCATTCATTTCTTTCCAATCTCCTGAATTGCAGAACCTTTTATTACAAGATATAAAGAGCCCAAAAAGCCAGACGTAGCTATAGAATTGTCAGTTTTGTAAAAGCTCTTTTCTACAAACCTCCTTTGCTCCTATTGGGGATAAATTATCCTGCACTCTTGTTAAATGTGTCTTTTTTTGCATCGAGTATTCCTCAATAAAACACAACATTTGTTTCAATCACAAGAATATAATCTGAGAAACTGTTCTGTCTTCACTCAGACCTGCTAAGTGCTTTTGCACAGGCATAGTTCATCTTCAAGATGCACTGGAGAGGATTTCTGAGGGTAATTTATGGGTGATTTTGACCTGAGTCAAATCTTGGACTGAACAAGTTGCATAGACAACAGAGGAGAGGGAGGCAGGTGACCCATTTTCTAAAACTGTCCCCAAGTGTTAATCTTTTGCTTTGTCAAAGGTGCTGAGAGATTTTGCATTGCCTGTCTGCTCTGATGAGAAATGCTGTGGTGTGAACTAACATGATCCTAAAGAAGAGATACACAAAATGAATCTATTTTTATTCTACCACTGGCTTGCTGAATGACCTTGCGTAAATCACATCCCTGTACCTCATTTTCAATTATGTAAATTAGGGATAAAAATTATTCACCTTCTTAAAAGTGTTTTGAGATGCACTGAGGCACAGCTAGATGCTATGATTTTAACACCTCACAATTAACGCTCCATATCCAGTGATTTGATGCTGCTATCAAAACTCCCACCACTTTCTTACTGATGTATCACTAGGTGGGGTTTAGGGATGGATGGTCACTTAACCAGGCAGGGGATAAATAATTTCAGAGGATGCAAGGCTGGTGGACTGTCTTTGCAACTGTCATTACTTCATGTTTCAGAAAATGTGAAAATTAAAAAAAAATAAAAGGCAATTAAGGGGCTGAGCAATGCTGGTTGATGGTTGTGAATGTCTCAGCAGCAGCAATTCTCCTCTGGCCCCTAAGCACTCAATGTCCCAAGCAAGAGGGATTTTTTACTCCCATGGAAACATAAGCACTGGTAATGACTACTATTATCCCTGATCAGACATTAACTGCTTCCAAAACCAAACCAAAAAAAAGATCTGCTACAGATAGATAAGGAATAGAGAGGATAGTCAATGAATATGTCTGCAGAGAGTGGACACTTCCATGGGCATGTGTGTATCCGAGGCTGGATGTAGTTCTGCCAGCAAATTTGAACCTCCTAGCTCTTTTTTGGAGGAAATAGAGACTATTCACTGAAGCAAGGTCAGGAACCAGGTGCCTGGTGAACAGTGAGCCCACCAGACTCATTTCGTTTTCTTTTCCCCCTCCATCATCCCACATTTCTACAGATGTCAAAATAGCTTAATATTTTAGGGGCGAATATAGGCAAGTGGTGGCTGCTCCCAAGAGGGCCAAAGGAAACTTGTGGTGCTGCAGGTTGGGCTTTCAGTGGAATGGAGCAGTAATGTCATTATCTGTGTTTCATCTACCACTTCTGAAGTCAGGCTCAATTGAGCTAATCACTGCAGAAATGCATGACAAGGAGCTTACAATCCAACCTGCCCAGGGTCAGGAAAACACAGACTTTCCACATCACCTGGGAAAAAAGCAAAATGGCCCTGTGAGGACTTTTCAGATGAACACAAAGGTCAGCATCACCCAGTGGCCAGCCTGGGCCCCTTTGGGAAGGAGGATAAATGGGACAAATAACTGCTCTTTTGGATAAGGACATTTGGGAAAGAGAATGCATTTCACTACATCACACTAAATTATACAGAGTCAAGCAAGCAAAGTGATTCTTTTTTCCCCCAAAGCTCTTCTCTTCCTCTAATTACATTTGAAATGTTTTGCATGCTATTGAAAATGTCACTTCCAGCTGCAGACCATTAAGGAGCCTACGTGGCATTGCCACGGGTTTTATTAGGGCAGGTTTGCTGCTGCAGATTTCAATGGCTGCAAACATAGGCCTGGAGTGAAATACCTTTTGTTACAAACGTTGAACACTTGTTTTGGTGATAGGGGACTTTTCACAAAGGCACAGTGCTCACCAAATTATTGTAAAGACCAAGACCTGCATAATGGAGCATGAACTGCTCAGATACATGCCATTTCTTCCTTTCTGCCTCAAAACACTAATGGAAACAAATGTAGTGGTCCTGGTTTGCACTGGAGTCACTGCAGAAAAGCCCATGATGATCTCCCAAGGCGTTTGTGCAGCTCTTTTTTTTTTTTCCTGAGCCCTTGTTCTCCTGATACTGTTGCTCGAGGTGCCAAAGGGATACAAAAAGGTCTACTCTGGTTTTTGTGATGGAGCAGCTCTGGCTTTCACAGAGGAGCAGGATCCACCTTCCAACAGTGTCCAGGGGAAAGGCAGATGAGACATCACTACAGGGATCCACCAGTTTCTCCTGTGTGGCCAGGCTGTGTGAGCAGTGGTCAAGACTTGGGAAGGTCCTTTCACCTTGCTATACGCATACCACTTTTCTGACTCCTCTTTCTCACTCCTTCACTGACACTGCTCCATAAACCAGCTTGGGTTGAGGATTTGATGCCTCTGGGTTTACATCCATATGGGATAAAGTTTCCTCTCCTGTTATTGCTTTGGTGCTGAAATGTCTCTTAGCCCATTGCTCTGCAGAAGTCACACAGGAACAGAAAGTGTAAACAAGGTAATACCCTGAAACCAGGATTTCATGACCTGAAGAATGGTTCTGCAAACATGATTTGTTCTCTTTCCACTGATGTGATCCACAGCATACAGAGCCAGTCCGGCAGAGGGAAAGTCTCACATTTAGACTTGGAGCATCACTATCTGCCTTTTTTTCAGGATCAGTGCAAAAAGAAATTTAATGTATCTTTTCCCAGCATGAAATAAGAGAAAAACAATACCTTTTCTGGTAAAGCAGAATAGTTTCTTCAGATACAAAGAAAACCTTCCATTTCCATATCAGCTTTTAAATGATGTTTAGTTCTGTGGCAATGAAACCCTTGATGTGACACCTGGAACAATGAGACATGGATAGGGTGGAAAGATGTGCTTCTATGGAGATATCCATTACAGCTTTCACCTGGGGTTCACCATTTCTCTTGAGAAACATAAAGTAATATGAGGGATTGTTCTACATCTTTCAGATCTCCTAATACAATTGAAGTTGCTAACCATCAGGAATGAAAATGAGAAAAAAAAAGGAAATTCGAGTGAGAGGGAAGAGAATATTTTCTTTAAAGTAGCCAGGGGGTCTTTTGGGGCAGCTGCACCATTTTTCTAAGAGTGGCTATCCAGGTCCTTGATTTAAGGGCTGGAAGGGACAGTCTGTAGGTATTTGCTTTTCATTTTCAATTCCTGACAGAGCCCAGCACTTGCTTTTTGAATAGCCCAGAGGTGATAAAAGGATCTTTGTGGGGAGATGTAGGAAAAGCTGCACTTTGTGCTTGCTTTGTCCTCAACTTCAACATCTGCTGTAAGTCAGCACTGGGGTATTTCTCCCTCTGATAAAAGAACAGGATTTTGTTGCAGCTCTTCTGGTGAGTGGCTTCTGGGACCAGGCTGTAGAAAAAGGAGAAGGGTATGTGCATCCCATCCAGTTTCTTTCCTGGTACGGCTGCTTAACACTGATCCTGACCCCATCGTCCTGTTCACTCCTGGCAACAGGGCTGAGTTCACCAATTTATTCTGCCCTGGTCTGCAGCCATGGATGTCTCTCCCTGGAGAAGGATGGGATGTTTGCTTTCTTTCATGCTGTACTGTTGTCACAAACACTTTGATGGAAGTGGAGCAGCCTCCTGAATATGCTGCAGAGATGTTCACTGAACTTAAATGGAAGTGAGCCTACCAAAAGATCAACAGCTGACACTGAAAACATGTTTAGAATAAATTTCCAAATAGCCCCAAAGAGCAAGTTCCTCTAGTTAAAGCACAGTGAGAGCCCTGGAGAACTTCACAGGGTTATAGAATCCCAGAATGGTTTGGATTCTAAGGGATCTTAAAAAACAATCTTGTTCCACCCTCCTGCCTTAGGCAGGGACACCTTCCCCTAGATCAGGTTGCTCTAATCTAACCTTGAACACTTCCAGGGATGGGGCAGCCACAGCTTCTCTGGGCAACCTGTGAAATTAAAGAAACTGGAACCAAACTCTTCTCACCAGTGTCCAGTGACAGGACAAGAATCAGTTGCCTCATGCTGAAATACAGGAAAATCCATTCAAAAATAAGGAAAAAACCTTTTTTTCTCTGTGCAGTAAATCAGTCTGGCACAGGCCACCCAGAGAGGTTGCAGAAACTTCATCCTTGGAGATATTAAAAAAATGGCCAGAGCCCTGATGAACCTGCTTTAGCTCAGCTTGCTCTAAGCAGGGGTTGGACCAGATGTGCTACAGATGACCCTTCCAACCACAATAATTCTGCAGTTCTGTGCCCCTGAAATGTAAGGAGCAAGTGGTGTTGTTTGTTGAAGTCTGTGCTTTGTAGTGCTCAGTTTCCTAGCTTGGAGAAGGTTCATGAAGCCCAAACATAAAACAGTAGTGGCAGTGAGGCTGGTAGAGAATTGCCAACACTTTTTGTGGGGGGCTCACAGACCGCAGCAAAAGTGTGACTTGTTGACATAACTCAAAAAGGTGCCATCATTTTCTTCTTAAGGGTAATGAGGATTAATACTTCCAGACTAATAAAGTAGGCACATGGCAGTGAGTTCCTGGAAAAGCAATAACTGTTTAATGGCTCTGGGATGTACGTAATAAGTCAGCAGAGGTGTCTCATCATGAACATAACCTTTCTTTGTCTGACTAATAACAGGACTTGTAAGTAGAACTGTCAGAACCTCTGGTCTCCACGAAACTCAAAAAGGGCTTCTTAGATTTCAACAAAGAAATCAGAAAAGTGTTCTCAAATGCTGTTTTCTTCATTTCCAAGTTGCTTTTCTAATGGGGAAAAAAAGCCAAACCAAACAAATTGAAGTAGTATACTAAAAGGATGTCATGACTCCTCAGAAGGATCCAAGGTAAGAGATTTGGTGTCCCTGCTGGAACATCCATCACTTTAGTGTGTCCTGTGTTCATGTCCAGTCCCAGCACTAGGGAATTCACCCTGGTTGCTTGGCAAAGAAGGGCAATTTCCTTGCATGTGGTAGCTGGCAAGGTCAAAGGAGCAAGTTGTACTTTGCATTCTGATCTTCAAATCCAAAGATGAAGGATTCGGAGGCAATACAGGCCAAAGAGAAAGACATTAAACCCTACTCACACTCCCAAAACATGACCACACAGACACTGCTATGTCTTCACTGATAGCTACAGAAGTGTTTGCAGGAGGGGTTGGGGTAAGTTAGGTGTAAAGGTGGGGGTTATAACACATGATCATCTTTTCTTTTGCTTTAAGTCTTCATTTTTCCCTTGAAATGGTTAGAAAATTCAGCAGCACTTTCTGTGACAGAAGGTGGTGCATTAAGTTTTGCCCCCCAGACCTCTGATTTCCATGAGTTTTCATGCTTTGGGCTCTGACAAAGAGTTCCCTGGTTTCCCTGGGACTTTGTAAGGTTTTATTATCCCTGAGCCACAGCAGTGCTTCTTCAGGGGATGGCCCCTATGTAGACATGTGTCAGACCAGCCCTGCCTCTCCCTGCTCCCTGCAGCTGCTATGGGTACTGTAGAAGCCACATCCCATGCAGAATGCTGGGCAAGGACAGGAGTTGGTCCCTAGCCCAGAAAGTCTGAAACTCAACTTTTCCAGGGCCATTCTCCAACACCTTTATGTCTGATCAAAAGCCAGCAGGTCCCTCAAAAAATGGCGTGACTCTAGAGGGAGGATCAGGTCATGGTCTTGTGCCCGTTGGTTTTGGTATCAAAACAACATCATGTTCACTGATGACATTATCTAAAGAAAATACCCATTAGCAGCATCCAGCTCTGGGCTTCACAGCATGGACCTCTTGGTGCAAGTCCAGAGGAGGCCATGTAGATGCTCCAAGGGCTTGAGTCCCTCTGCTCTGGAGCCAGGCTGGGAGAGCTGGGGGTGTTCACCTGGAGAAGAGAAGGCTCCAGGGAAACTTGAGAGTCCCTGCCAGTGCCTAAAGGGGCTCCAGGAGAGCTGGAGAGGGACTGGGGACAAGGGCCTGGAAAACATTCTATGATTCTATAATTTCTATCACCAAGATGGTGCTACCAAGGAAAGGTACCTCACCTCCTTACCCAACTATATAACCAAATCTCTTTCATTTTGTTGTTTCACTAGGAATTGCACCAGGTTGGCACTTGGAATACATTGATGTGATGGACTCTGCCATGGACAAGACATTTCGCTTCCAGTGTGATCGCTGGCTGGCTAAAGGTGAAGATGATGGGCAGCTCATAAGGGAACTGGCTTGTGCCAATAATGACATCCTGGAGCTGAAGGAACGGACTGGTAAGTTTGTAGGTCTCTTTTGTCATTTGCTGAGGGACCTCAGAGGCCATAGGACCACATCTCCTGCAAGTTGCTTCACGAAGAGTTTCCACACAGGCTTTAAGGGTTGGACTATTTCATATACTCTTTACTTCAAAAGTACTGTGAAAAGAAAGAAACAAATCAGGATTTACGAGGGAAAAAATTATCTCATTGTGGCTTGAAACCTAAAAGTGTCCCATCTGCAGTGGTTCAACCCAGCAATAAGCCGTAAGAACACATGGGTTTGATCTCATTAGAAGTAATGTTCTTGAGTCTTTGAGGTGGAAAATAAGATCAAACCTTAAAGCTTTGCAAGTAATATTGCTCCAGCTTCCTCCTTAACTCGTTATGGGCAACTAGCTCAAGTATCCCAGAAGAACATGACAGCTGAGCTTAACTGCCCATGGCCCTGGGTCTGCTCTGGGTGTCCCACTGGGTCCAAGGTAATTATACTCATGTCAGATGTGGTGAGTGAGTCAGCCAACAAGAGTTATTTAACTGCACTTGATGATATGTAAGGTGCATCTCAAGAACTCCAGCACTAGTGTTCTGCTTCAGGAAAGTCCTGGAGAGTCAATAATCACATCACTTTACTGTGAATACATTCTGCCACTGCAAAAAAACAGCCTTGTGGTGGCCCTTTTGGGTACTTACGGGCCATCACAGTACCTGAGCACATCCTGATGGGTACATGGGTACCCTCACTCTGTTAGTAACAATGGCACAAAAAAAGAAAAAAAAAAAAGAGGATTTGGACAGTGTTTCAAAGGGAGTGCTTAGCACAGCAGGGAGCTGAACACAGCGTGTTCAAGATGGACTTTGATGATCCTTGTGGTCTCTTCCAACTCAGGATATTCTGTGATTCTAAGAATAACTCCATCTATTCTTGCTACCCAATTGAGCAGGACTCACATTTTTCATGTGCTCTATCCCAAAGCACTTAAAAGTCAAAAGTCCCACATATTTCAGTGTGTTTCTATCCTTATTTGCAAGAGCTTTCTTGTGTGTTGTGATAAGTATTGGGAAAGGAGATTTTAAGCAAAGTGACAGCCAAATGAAGAGATCTTGCTGGCCATCTGCTCCTCCTTTTCTATTTAACGTGTGTGTTAATTATGCTCTAAAGCCTATGAGATTGTCACAGTAACAAGCGACAGAGAGGATGCAGATACAAAGGAAAACGTCTGGATCATCTTAGAAGGAAAGATGGGCCGCTCGAAGGAATTCCTTATGGAAAACTCCTCCAAGAAAAGGAGATTTGAAAGGTAGTAAACAGAATGGTGGGCTAGGGGAACTCTCCACAGGTTGTGTGTCCTCCACAAATGCCACTTCTTCTCCAGGATGGCTTAGAGAGCTGTGTTTGTGCCATGCTCCAAAAAGCTTAATGGCTTCTCACCTGGATTAAAAGGAATATAAAAAATTACTTTCTTATGGGCAGCCACAGAGTAGGTTTTAAAATTGTAAGAAAAAGGCATTTGGCAAAAGGAAATACAGATGTTGTATCTGTGTGTGTGTCTCTCTTTGTATCATGCAAAGGGATTTCTGGCGAGCCTCCAGGGAGGCTCTGTGTGTGTTTTTGAGCTGGGAGGAGCAGAAGGAAGCTGGGGGTGGTTTTAATTCCTTTTGCAGCATCTCACTGGCAGTGGGAATGAGAGAGAAAGTAATAATAGTTGGAGGCTAAATGTTGTCAGAGCTGCTCAGATTTGACTTCCCAGATGAACCTGGGGGGCGAGGCTGCGAGATCACTGTCGCATGAGGAAAGCCAGGAATCAGCCTCTCACGCAGACAAGCTGGAGGCACATCCATGTTAAATGGGGCATATTCCTTTTCCCACGTGGGATCAAAGTGCTCCAAGTGTGAGATGGGTTTTTCTGCTTTGTTTAAGGACACAGAGCGCCCTTAGGACATGGGAACCTCATCAGAGTCCTGGGTGCTGCTGATGTTCTGCTGCTTTGCAAGGAGAAAGGGTTTTTCTAGTAAAAGATGGTGAAATGGCAGCTGATGTGGAATGTAGTATGAATGTCTGAGGTATCATATGAAATAGGAAAGATCAAGAGGAAGCTAACGGTGTCTACAGAGGAGTTAGACACTTCCCTCCAAAGTATTAGTCACAGTCTATCCTTGGAAGGTTGGAAGAAAGACCAATCCAAGGAAATAAACCTAACAGATCTTGGGGGACATGACAGGGATCCAGAAAACAGTTTGATAGAGACCTGTCATCCCTGCCCATTTCAGGGGTTTAGAACTAGATGATCTTTAAGGTCCTTTCCAAACCCAACTAAACTCTTCTGACATTCTATGATTCTATTGTTTCCCTAAACTATTTCCAATCTGAACTTCAGGAAGGGTGGCTGAACTAGCAAATTTAAAACAGCTATGGTGGGTAGATGTGTAGCAGATACAATATCTGTCAAGAATGAATGAATGAATAAGTGCTGGAGGGGAAATTAGTCATTCTTTAGCTTTATCTATAATGAGGCAAATTGATTCTGTATGTGGAACAGCTCAAGTTTATCCTGGGAAGTCCTAGTGGCAACAATTTAAAGTGTCACCCCTAATCAGGGAAAATACTAAATTTAAATATGGAAATTATACTTTGTGTTGAATGATTGTAGGTGAAATCAAATGACTGTAAATGAAGGCTTATCCTCTATCTCCTATAGCTATGTGCAAATTACTTAATGTCCATATGAGACAAGTCACTGGCAGCCTTCAGGATACTGAAACTGCTCCCTATTTCCTGTAGGGGAGCAACAGACACATTTCAGTTTTCTTCAAAGAATGTTGGTGACATTGCAGCCATCTGTGTTGGTCACTGCCCAAAAGATGGGAAGAAGTCATCTGCAAAAGCTGATGTCTTCTGGCATGTCCAGGAGATTATCGTGACGGAGATGGAGCTTTGCAACAAGTAAGTGATTTCTCATCTGCAAGGAGCTGCTCCAGGAGGGCATGGGGGAGCTGAGCAACTCTGCATACATACTCATGAAGCATTACAGACTTAAGAAATAACAGAAAGTCTCACCTTAGTCTGAAAGTTAAGGATATGTTCTTTGGTGTGTCAGGTACAGAACAACCCTGCCTCACTCATGTGTGCAATTTCAGTGTTCTTAGAGAGGGCTTTTCATGTGCAGTTAAGTTTGTAAACAAGCTGCCTTGGGTGAAACTTGCAGTTAGGAAAAATTACTGTCTCAGCTTGTGGGAAATACTCCAAACTGACTGAAATTTAAGGGGTTTGTAGGATGGTCTGCATAGACTGGTCTCTAAGTCACGTGAAATAGCTCCTAGAAACAAGCTCAGGGTGAGACAAAACCTGAGCCACTGATTCAGACCACCTTGAATGAGCGAGCCTTCTGGTCTGGTTCAAAGGGCTGGACATGACTGGAAAGGTTGCAGAATATATACTGCATATACCTAAAGAATATACCTAAAGAGCCCTGAGATGTTAGGTCATAGAATCATAGAATCGATCTTGTTGGAAAAGACCTCCGAGATCATCAAGTCCAACCCTTGGTCCAACTCCAGTCCATTAACTAGATCATGGCACTCAGTGCCACATCCAATCTGCGTTTAAAAATCTCCAGGGATGGTGAATACACCACCTCTCTGGGCAGCCCATTCCAATGCCTGATGACTCTCTCTGTGAAG
>VWZD01002465.1:87469-144918 GCA_013396695.1 Sakesphorus luctuosus
CCTCATCTAAATCATCAATAAAGATGTTAAACAGGACTGGACCCAACACTGACCCCTGGGGAACACCACCAGTGACCGGCCACCAGCTGCATGCAGCTCTGTTCACCAGCACTCTCTGTGCCCAACCCTCCAGCCAGCTCCTAATCCAGGAGAGGGTACACTTGTCCAAGCCATGGGCTACCAGCTTTTCCAGGAGTATATTATGGGAGACAGTGTCAAAGGCCTTGCTGAAGTCCAGACAGACCACATCCACAGCCTTCCCCTCATCCACCAGGTGGGTCACCTGATCATAAAAAGAGATCAGGTTGGTCAGACAGGACCTGCCCCTCCTAAACCCATGCTGGCTGGGTCTAATCCCCTGTCCATCCTGAAGGTGCTGTGTGATTGCACTCAGGATGGTCTGCTCCATAACCCTGCCAGGCATGGAGGTCAGGCTGACAGGCCTGTAGTCCTACATGTTTTAGTCTAAGCCCCAACTTTGGAAGGGATAACATTCACAACTCAGGGAGCAGATAGCACAGGGGCTGTGCATCAACCAGAGGAGATCATCCATCTGCAGAACAAACTGCACTTCAGTAAAACAATCCACAATGTTAATTGTGTATTTCTCATCTTCTTCACGATATTTCCGTTGCTGCTAAAGAGTTTAACTACAGGGAGTTCATTCCAGCTGAAACAATTGAGTGTTTAAGAAGAAATCCTTCAAGTGTTTTTTTTTTCTTTTTAAAGCTAAGAGTCTCTCCTAGCAAATTAATCAGCTAGCTGAAGAGCCTTAATAATATTTGCTGAATGAAAACTCAGTCAATTGCATACTAAAACATGTTCTTTTCTCCTGGTGGGGAAAAACCTGGAACCCTCGAAGTCCAGCTGTGCAATCAAATCCATGCACTAAACTCGTTAGGAACGTGATGAAACTGCTGAAACAATGTGTTGTGAGGGGGCCAAAGATATTGCCATAAAGACCCAGGGTTTTTTTAAGCTATTTAAAGAGGGCAGCCAGGACGTATGGTTAAAGCCTGCAGCCTGTCCTTACACTGAAGCAGGGATCTAGCTCTGCAGATGCAGCACTTTATAGTGGTGTTTGCCGTGGAAATGATCAACTGGAGAGATTGTACCACAAGAGCAAGCTCTCACTTCAAGTATTTCCCATCCCAAATATCAAAATAAAACACCCAGACAAGTCAAAGACCAAATTAAAAGAGTTATGAAATTGCTGCAGCAATAGTTTTGAATTACACTGGGATTTTACCCTTTAGTAGTATATCTTATTATGTGCAAGGGCTGTATTTACAGTTTTCCTTGCAAATCACAGGGCTAGAAAGGTCATCTTTTTTTTTCTTGCCCCTTGTGAAGATTGGCATACGCCATTATACCTCCAGACTAAGATATTACACAGCTGAAAAATAAAACTGCAGCATCAGGCAACCTCTCCACCCCACTCTCATGCAGTTTTTCTGCCCCTTAACCTAAAATTTTGCTCCCTTGGGAATTTCTCATTTACAAAGCCTCTTTCCAGAGAAAGAAGTGTTTTACTTTGGCTGCAGAAAATGCCAAAATTGTTGGAAATGCTTAAGAAAAGCAGTACAGATGAAATCGTAGTAACCCTTCCTCCAGGTGTTCATTTTACACACATACGCTGCAATCCAGCTACACTCCATTCAGGAGGACCTGCTGCAGTTTGGTGAAGGGGAGGGAAGGGGGAAAAGCTCATTTGGAACTGATCTGCATCATTGGAAATGAAATACATCATTAAAAGCAGAGTGCTCCAGCCCTTGGCTGGGTGCCAGATACGAGGTAATTTATGGATGTGCTGTGTGCTCCCTGCACATCACCAGAGGCAGCACTGCAGAGACAAGGGCTTTCAGCATCTGGTACCTATCATTTCTGTGTTTCATGATTTTTTTTTCCCTGCTAAGGATGAGATAGTTGATCTAGAAAGGAAAGGGTATATTTAAACCTCCTCTACATTTCCGATTTCCTTTTTTTCTGCTTTTTTCCTGCATTAGCTGAGGAGCTGACTGCTCATCCTGCCTTGGTGGGTCTGTAACTGGACATGCCATTGCACGGGCAAAAGAGATGACAAGAGCCCCACATTGATCCTTCCCATGTGGAGGGTACCTGTGTAGGGAGATGTTATATTTTCCAGTTTCAGTTGCAATGTTCCATCACGGCTCTTTGTAGAGAGAAATTCTAGTGCTCCACATATGGAAAAGTGCTGAAACAGCACTAATATTGGGCAATTTAGCAGAGTGGCCAGTCCATAAATTCCTGGCTCCTTGCTTGTGCCAGCCATGATGTGGCAGCAGAACTATGGCAGTGCCTGTCCCTGAGCTGGCACTGCTGAGGCACCTCCAGTGCTGGGGCAGTTCTGGGCCCCTCAGACAGAAGAGGCTCTGAGGGGCTGGAGTGTGTGCAGGGAAGGGAACGGAGCTGGGAAGCGGCTGGAGCAGCAGGAGTGGCTGAGGGAGCTGGGGGGGCTGAGCCTGGAGAAAAGGACGCTCAGGGGGGACCTTCTCACTCTCTGCAACTCCCTAACAGAAGTGGGAATCCAGGGTGGGTCATACTCTGCTCCCAGGCAGCAGGTGATGGGATGAGTGGAAATGTCTTCAAGTTGTGGCAGGAGAGGTTTAGACTGGATATTAGGGAAAGTTCCTTTATGGAAAGAGTTGTCCAGCCCTGGTGTAGCTGCCCATGGCAGTGGTGGATTTGAAAGCCATGTGGATGTGGCACCTGGGGACACGGGTTAGTGATGGCCTTGGCAGCACTGGGTTAACAGTTGGACTCAAAGATCTTAGAGGTCTTTTTCAGGCTAACCAATTCTGTGATTCTATAACATATGCCCCATAGGGTGAACATCTATACCATTAACATGGCACTGATTTTCCCCCGGCAGATACTTTTTCAGATGCAATTCGAAAATCCCTCTGCGATACAAGAGACGAGACTACAAAGTCTTTGAGTGTGCCAAGGTCACTGAGAGCTTTGCCAGCAAAGCCCGGAGCTTGGTGCCAGTCAAATACGAGACCATTGTGGTCACAGGCTTTGAGAAAGGTGCGGGGACCGACGCCAATGTGTTCATCACCATCTACGGGCTGAACGGGGACTCAGGAAAGCGGGCGCTGAAGCAGAAGTTCAGGAATCTCTTTGAAAGAGGCAAAACCAACAGGTTTTACCTGGAAACACTGGACATGGGGGAGCTCAAAAAGGTCCGGATTGAGCATGACAACAGTGGTCTGGCACCGGGCTGGCTGGTGGAGCGGGTGGAGATCACAAACTCTGCCACTGGTGTGACCACCATATTTCCCTGTGGGAAGTGGCTGGATGAAAACCGGGGTGATGGGTTGATCTGGAGAGAGCTTTTCCCTAGGTACTGAGGAAGACAGGGTTTTAGGCTCTTCTGTTTGCATATTTTTTCTCATTGTCCTGTTTTATATTGCATTTTACTTTTTAAAGCACTGCTTTTTGTATACTGAGAGATTTTTAGTAGCAAGATGTGCTTCCTGGGTTAACATTTTGTAAAATTAATAGAGTTTTTTTTAAAAAGTGCATATCACATTGCAAATGAAATAAACACATTTTTTTCTTACTTATGGTTAAGAGCCACAACAAACTGTCCTTTACCAACTCAGATGTTTCTGCCCTCAGTGCTGTGCCCTGCCTCAGTTGGGAGAACCCACTGACCTACACCACTGATGATCTACACTTTTAGATGAGTAAAAAGGATGAGAGAACTGAGTCACTTTATTTAAGTAAATTGAGCTTGGGGACTCCAGTTTTTCCATGTAGTGGCAACTAGAAACTCAGCTCCAGAAGGCACTGCATCAGAAGCAGCAGGACTTTCCACAGGAGGTTGGAGAGCACCTGCATCCACCCAGCCAGGTCTCAAGGGGTGGGATCTGTGTGGTGTTTTCCACCTGTGGGCTTTTTTACCCCAAGCTGTCGAGCTGAATTCCCCCCAGTCTGCCAAGAGCAGAGACCTATGGTTACAGTTGCCAGAGCTAAAGACCATCCAGATAATCAATTCCACAGCAAGGAAGCTGTGCTAACTATATTCAAAGCTGACTCAGGGTAATCTTACCCTATATGGCCTGAATACCAGCTCCATTCCAGAGTAGCTGCCATTCATTTTCATTTTTCCTTTTTTTTTCCCTTTAATAAGGATTGTTGTTTTGTCTTTTTCCGTGGTGAAGGGATTTCCTGGAGGCAATAATAAGTTAATGCTTCTGTTGATGAACTCTTCCCAGGTACTTATATCTCCATAGGTACCAACAGAAAAAGCCTGTTCATAAATCATTTCTTCTGGAGCCCTCTCCCTCCCCAGGAAGCAAAGAAGCAGGACAGATCCCTTGGAAGAGAAAGGGAGGTATCTGAGCTGCCATGAGAAAACCTTCCTCCTGGCCCACCCACAGAGAGGACATTCCCCCTTTCAGAAGCTGTTTTTAAACAAGGACTTTGTATGAACAGGGATCTAATGCACCAAGAGTGGGTTAAACTAACCAAGCCTACCTATCTCATCAGTCCCTGGGTTGGTGATGATGCTTCTGCTGGGGCTTGACATGAAAGTGCCTGGCCATGAGGCAGGACCATCCGACTGCTGTATCCCTGACTGCTCATGGCAAAGAAGGTCCCAGCAAAGGCTGGTGAGGCTGAGACAGAAGTTAGGGCCATCTTGCAGGGGCTGTCAATTGCTCAGGGGTATTTGAAAGCTGCTGCATCCCACCAAAGCCCTTCCAGGGAAGCTCTGCATTTCTATTTTCCACAGCAGGCACCACTGAGGAGACTTGAGATTATTCTTGGCTGGCTGTGCCAGCTCACAAATAATAGCTCAGACTAAATCATTTTAGGAACCTTTATGGTAACTGATGGTTTTGGAGCAGAGCAAGTTGCTTAAATGAGCCCAGTAATCAACCTCATCAGTGATCAACTACTTGCTGAGAGGAATAATAATAGCAGCCTTCACTGCCTGTGTTCTCCCTCCTCACTGCAGACTGGTGCTGCCAAGCTCTGAGCAAGGGGCTGGGAGCTTACAGCAGGAGCAAACCTCAGGGAGACTAAAAGTGAGTGCTGGGGTCAGCAGCTGTGTTGCCTCTCTGGGATCCTGCTGGGATGGGGCTCGGGCTCCCTGGATACCCAGGGTGTCCCTTGAGTGAAGTCTGGGGTGTCTGGTTTTGCTGCACTTGTGCAGTGTCACTGCAGCTCCCCAGTGGGTGTTTGAAGCAAAATGAGGGCCAGGCTTTTGATTTCTCTGTGTTGCCTCCCACCCCAGTCTAACTAGGGCTATGAAAAAACCCTTCCAGTCAATATGTTTGGCCCATTTTTAGACAAACGTGTGCTGCAGTGAAACAGGAATTTGTCCCATTAAAATGCTGCAGTCCTGGTGTTTCCAGTTTGCTCCATTCAGTCCCTACTTGGTAGAAAGTTGTGGGGAAGCTGGTCTTAGAGCACCACTGCAGCAGTTTAATCCCTGCTGCCCCTGAGCAAATTCTCTACACTGATAAATGCTTCCATGGAAGAGTACAAGGCCAGGGTGGATGGGGTTTGTGGCAACCTATTCTAGTGGAAGTTGTCCCTACTTATGGCAAGGAGGTGGAACTGGGTTTTAAGGTCCCTTCCAGCCCAAACTATCCTGTGATTCTATGATTCTATGATTCCAGCTCTTGGGAGCAGTGAGGCAGCTTCTGACCCACACACCATCCCTTCACGGAGCAAGTAGCAAAGATAAATCCTTATCTCACAAATGAGCAGTGCTCACATCTGGGAGGACTCACATACAGTAAGTAGCTAGAACCATGGATTGAAATTGTGTTGAAAGAACATCATCTTCGGGGTCACCAGATCACTGTGTAGGTGGGAGATGGGATTGCAGATACCTGGGTTGCCATGAAAACCACCTGCCATCCCTGAAGAGGCACATTCAACAAAAAAGCTCCAGGCAAAGCTGCCCTGAAATTGGCCAAGGGAGAGTTTGCTGATAGTGGGTCAGCAACCCCACTGCCTCCTAGGAAGGCAACCTTGGCAAAGCATGAAACAACTCCATTCTTTTCTTCTAAAGACTTCAAACAGGCCCCCTGTTATTGCAAAGCTCTGCTCCACCCTGGCTCTGGGGAATCATTCTGTTGCTACAATAGCCAATGCTACAGAAGTAATAAGACAAGAGTGGAATTTTTCCAAGGGCTGGATTTGCACTAAGCTGCTAAATTCAACACATTCTTGGCCAAGTGGAGAACCAGGGAGGGGAAAAGCCAAGATTTGCCTAGTCCTGTGCCTCTTGCAGGGCTCAGGCAATCTCTGCCTGAAGGGGCAGAACATTCTAAAGCTGGTATGTTGGGCAGATGCACAGCTCCTGCTCCTACCACCAGCCTCTCTTATTTTTTATCTCTTTATTTCTTAATTGGTAGGGTTTTAATGCACAAACATTCATCCAGAAAACATTAATGCAGAGGGGAACAAGAGCAAAAGACAAGAAATCACGCAATCAGCGTGAGTCTTCAAACCAGGCTGTCCCATTATCTCTGTGTTCTCCATAATTTTTGGAGTCTGAAGAGGTGCTATGTTTACTAACTTTGTTTTTTCTAAGCATTTGGGTGCTGCCAGCGAAAACAAATATAAACCAGGAGCGCTCTGCAGTGTTGCATGCTGAAGGACTGGTTGCCTCTTGCTGCAGGACACAGAGGATTATTTGCAAATCCCTATGAAGTTGTTGCTAAACATTTTTCATATCATCATATACCATATACCTTATATTCACAAAGGCAGAATGACTGAGGGATGTGAAGTATCTTATACTCTGTATTTAGAGAAGATCATATCACCTTCCCGGCCCCATCCTTATGTGTGGAGGTCCATTATAAAACTGGAAAGAGCTAAAATAGGGGGGAAAAAAACAAACTAAAAAAGGAATAAATATATTTATTAATGGGGATGTACAGCTCTGAGCTGCTACCTGTGAGCCAGCTGCAGATTTAGTTACTACAAAAAAAACAAATAAGGGCTAAGCTTCCCAACCCTGGGCAGCTGCTGTGAGAGCAGATGCTCGCAGTGAATAAAGATGTTGCATCTTGGTCCATGCTGTTACACCTTGATGGACACAGCCCCTCTCCCTCCCCAGCACAGACACTGGTAGCTGCACGCTGTGCTCAGCAGGGCTGCTATCAGATCACAGTGGCGTGTTTGCTGCTCCACTTTTGAAACAAAACCGATTGCTATCTGCATCAACTCAACGTCGTCACCCTTCCAAAGGACATCAGCAAAATCTCAGTGAGAAAGTGAGATATTCCCCAGGCAGACCAGCAGGTAATTTTTAGCCTGTTTTTTGAATTTCTAAAACCTTTCTGTAACTAGAGCTTTGTATTGCCTGACCACAGTTCATCCTTTATGCAGCTTTTGCTGGATGCTGGAGGAGCTGGCAATTCTCTTTGGCTACAGGAACCAAATCTCTGTGATCAGCAGCCGCCTGTCTCCAAGGCTTATTTAGTCTAATCACACAGTCAAATCTGGGGACTGGTCTCAGCTTTTCATGAGGAACAGCTGAATCAAGAGTGGGCAGGAAGCAGAGACCAGCACGAAATTCTTGTGGGAGAGAATAAAAGCACAAAAGGACCTGCGCAATGGACTGTACAGGATGCAAAACTGGGTGTATGGCCTACTGGATTCTCCAACAGGTAACAAGAGGATTGAAAATAGCCTCAGATGTATTGGTATTAGTTTGGAGTATTTTTCTTCTTCCAGTTAGTTTCTCCTTCCTTAATTATTAAACAGGAGACCCACACAGAAGGAGATGCTTCTCCACCAGGAGGATGGAGAACCTTCTGATACCTCTGCAGGACTTGCTAGAGATATCCTACAGGCACCATGGGATGTGTTTAGAGGAGAAATCTTTTTTTAACAGGCGTTTTTCAGAAATTCTAGAAAGTGATTCTGGCACCTGATCACTAAACTGGTGCCACAGGACATCACTCATAGTGGTGTGCCCAGTATGGAGAGCCTCACCTCTCCTCTGCCATGGAGCTCAACCACCAGCAGCCTCTGCAAAACTGATGGGCAGAGGACTTTATACCCCAGCAGCCGGGGTTTTTTGCACATCAAAGTCCAAAGGCATAAGCAGTGGAAGAAGAATTTACTCCGACCCAAAGAAACCAGATACAAGCAGTAAATAAAGACCAAGTGATCACCCTGCCAGGTGACTTCTGAGTGGTACAGGTTTATAGTTAGCAATGCAGTTTGTTTTATTAGTTATAAATAAAGTACAAAAAATCCACCAAAAGTGAATCTAAGCATTTACACAATTTCTAATGTCTTTCCATTTCTTCAATGCACTATTGCTTTAATATTAATAATAAATATTTTTCTAGCTTTCTTCTATAAAATAGTCTATGTACCAAAATGTTGCACAGCACAACAGAACAGCAGTAGGAATACAAAAATGTGGGTGATCCTTTCAACTGCCCAGGCCATTAAAGGAGACAGGTTTTGTCTTCTCGCTCCATGTTTTATTTATCCATTTTACAGTGACTCTGGGGGGGATGACAAGGAACCCCCCTGTCCCCACACAGCTCAAAATCATATCTCCAGGCTACAGGGGAGGAATGTTACAGAGCAGCAGGGTGAAAAACACAGACAGGTTTAAAACCTGGGGTAAGGCAAAGTCAACAAAGCAGAGCAGCACCCTGAAGGGACAGACAAAAAGTTAAGGTACGGTGATTTTGTGCCTTTCTAACCCAAAGCAGAATTGCATCCAAAGCATTTTGGGGTGGGGAAGTGTGGCTACTGGCTGAGCACATGCATCAAACCCCACTTCTGTTCATTCAAGGCAGAGTGTCTGCACTGACCAAGCATGGTTATGGCTTAAAGCTTAAAATGTTATCAAAGGAACCGCCACCTTCTTGCAAAGCTGGAACTTTTGATATTCAGGAGCCTTTGGGAAAGAGCAGTGCATTGCAAGAGCAGCGTGGCCATGGCAGGATGGGGATGTGGATGCTTGGCCATGTCACTTTGGGGCTGACTGTCTTCTCAGGGGCTCTAGTGCAGGTCTCAGCTCTCCAGTGGATTAAAAAGTTCTAAATGGAGGTTTTCCCTTTTACAAAAGGGATGAAACCAAGTGACTAAGAAGATCAGCATTAAGGGCTTCTGCTTCCATGCATATCTCACAGCAAATGCTGATCACAGGCATTGCAAAGGGGTGCCAAATCCTGTGTCCATCCCAGCCCCCCTCAGCTAGACATGGTATCATAGAATTCCAGAACAGTTTGGGCTGGAAAGGACATTAAAGCTTGTCTAGTTCCACTTCCTGCCATTGGCAGGGACACCTTCCAGTGGACCACGTTGCTCCAAGCCCCATCCAATCTGCTATTGAACACTTCCAGGGATGGGGCAGCCACAGCTTCTCTGGACAACCTGTGACACATGCCTTATTAGCCTCTGAGTAAAGAGGTCCACCCCTAAAAATTCCTCACTTTTGTTGCCTCCAAGCTCAGGCTCAACCTATTGCCTCCTTCACCCCAGCAGGGTGCACACACAGAGGGTGAAAAGAGCCAAATCAAGCACCAAAAAGGGCACCAAAAACTGGAGAGAGCCACCACATATGGGCTTCCTTCCTGGACTTTTGCAGCAACTTGCAGTCTCTTGCACTAAAAGGCATTGCCCCAAGCACAGCCTTGTAGTGGGGGCCTGCTGGGTGTCATTGCAGGGTCACACATGCAGCAAGAGCAGCAGCATCACCAGAGGCATTGGGGACAGGGCAGGGCCAGGAATCAACCGAAATATTTTGGTTTTGCAGAGCGTCGTTAACCACCTTCAATGCTCAAGGAGGCAACTGAAAGGATCACCAGAGTTTGATTATGAGTGCAAATAATATTCATATATATGTGCTAAACACAGTCACTATATTGCAGTTTTCCACTATGTCACAGCATACAGAATCAAAGGTTTGCATTTTTATGGAATGTATCCAAGGTAACAGCACCACAGTAATACAGTTTGTAATCACACACCCTGATTTTTTTCTCTTTTTTTGTTTTTGACAAGATAAGCATTACGCCCCACATCCCCTGTTTAATTTTTTTTTAAGTACCGATGCATGCAAAGCATTCCATTCCCAGAAACAATGCAAAAATGAGGTAATAGGAGTAATAAAAAAAATTAGTAGTAATTTCTAAATAAATAAATTATAATTAAAAATGCAAAAAGAACCAACTATAAAAATAATTAAATAAGAACCCACAATATCTACAAGTTAGTCATAAATTATGATTGTTAAATATAAGGCATTTAAACTCACAAAACCCTGTAAACTATCAATGTTTTGTTTCTAGAGATTTTTTTGTTGTTGTTTCATTTTGTTTTTTTAAACTCATCCTATTATCGCAACCTACTCGTACAAATTATTTAAATGCAAAGGAACCTGACACACCAATACAACTCCAGATGCTGTAAATTCGCACACACCTTGGGATCAGTCACTCACACAGACCATGGGATTTTGGTGCTTTTCTTCACCAAAGTTTGGTGGGGTTTTTTGTAAGTTTGTTCTATTTTTTTTAAAAACTGTGCTTGTTTATTAGGCAAATAATAACACTTTCTCACAGGCTTTAAGAAAACATGCAGTTCAGAAGTGCTCCTCATTCCCTCCCCATCCAGCCAGAGTCCCAATCACTCTGTTCCTCTCCCTGTTTCCTCCCAGCCCATGCTGAAACAGACCAGACCTCCTTACAGTGTATTTTACCAGCCTTGTACAAATAGTATTATTAATAATGTTGCTTTAATCTGCTGCTGCTGGAGCCAGCCCCAAGGGTGGACCACTCCTTGACCCATGGACATCAGGACTGGGACCACCACATCCCCCAAGAAGCTGTTGCTTGTTCCGAGCGGCAAATGCATCATAAAATCATGGAATGGTTTGTTTTGGAAGGGGTTGTAAAAGGTCATCCAGTTCTAACTCCTAGCCATGGGCAGGGACACCTTCCACTGGACCAGGTTGCTCAGAGGCCTGTCCAACATGACCCTGAATGTTTCCAGGGATGGGGCAGCCACAGCTTCTCTGCCCAATCTGTGCCAGGGCCTCCCCACCCTCACAGCCAAGAATTCCTTCTTTAAGTTTTCCCTGTATGTCACCAACTGTTCCCCTTCCCTCCCTTCTACCTGCATGGTCATGTGAAGAGAAAGGCTCCTGCACCCTTGTGCCCATGAGGATTCCCTTATTCTCTCCCCTCTCTTGCTGGGAGGAAAAAAAAATCTGTGGTGCCTCTCAGGTTGGTGTTTTCCAATTACAGCTCATGGGAATCTTCCGATTTCTCAGATGGTAGCTTATGATTGATTCTATTTGGAGAGCATCAGTTGGCTTCAGTGAAACGGATGCTCAGGGGAGCCAGAAATCATTCCCACCACATCAGAATTTTCAATACATAGTGTTCCTGACTATTTCCCCTGCTGCTCCTCTGCAGCTCTTTTGCTCCCCTAGTATGGAAAAAAAAAAACAAACCAAAACAAAAAAAGGAACAGAAAAAAATGTTTTGGTTGTGAATGGTGGTTTTCTGGAGGGTATTTTCCACTCAGTCCCTGCGGATGGCGTGATGAGGTGGTTTATTTCATGGGGAGCATGGATCACAACAGCTCACTCCTTCAGGTATTGCCTCTTAATTCTGTTTTGAGTGTTAATATGATTAAGTTGCATTTTAACAACCACTGATTACTTCATGTGGATACTGCCTGAAACAGGTACACAAGCTCATGTGCGTGCAGGTACACATTCTTTGAGGCAGGGTACAACCCAGCAGGAAACCTCCAAAAAGCAGCAACCCTCACTTCCAAACCTCCCTTCCCCTCCCATGCCCCAGTGCTCACGGTCTCAGGAGTGCCTTGTGAGCATCGAGTTTTCTTCCATCCTGTTATCAGGGATGCTTTTGTATGGGAGACGAGTTGACACTTTATACCTCTCAGCACCTCTCTGGTGTTATTACACCCCAAAGCACAGCTGTAGGCACCGACTCCAGTAACCATCATTTTGGAGCAGTGCTGGTAAAGCCAACCAGTCACACAGCTCACAAGAGAAAGCATCACAGACAATGGCAATCATATAGACAGATCTTCCTTGGATTTTGATGTGACAAGCTACTTTTTTAAAGATACAGAAAGCAAAGAAACAGCATCTAGCCCAATATTATGCCCCTACAGAAAGTGTCCAGCACCAGCAGACAAGCAGGAACGAAGCTTCTCCCTATTGCTTCGTTCATTTTATCCCCAATTTTTATTTTTTATAAGCTTCTCTAAATTTGCAACACACTGTAAATGCAAGGGAAAGAAGCACACGCGGCTGAGGCAAAGAGCGCAAACCCTTCTGACTGTAAACAGGATTTTGCTTTTTCTCTTCTTCCCCCATCCCAAGGATGGGATATTTTGACCTCTTTATTCTCCCTCTGCAATGTATTAATCAGGCACCAAAATAAGGAATCTATGAAAAAATATTTGGTGCAAAATAGGTAACAGCAACATGTCCACCACAAGATGAGTAGGGCATCAAACACAACATTTCTTAAGCTAACATGCTCCAGCTGCCATCCATAGAAATAGCTAAAGGACCCCTAACATGTTTCTACATATTCGAGAGGTATATATACAATCCCCATGAAGTGCAGGATTGACAGGCCAGGCTACCATAACTAGTTCCTTCATGTTCAACACTAAATCTTCTGCAGGGGTCTCTGAGCTCCGGGAATGCCAGCTCCCTTTCACTGGGCCTGTATCCTGCGTATGTGCAATATCTCCTACTGCTAGATATTGTACCTCCTCCTCCTCCTCACTAACGTGCCTGCAGACTTTCCCTCTCAATCAAATGGCTCAGAAGGCAAAAATTTTGCTGCAAGGGTTTATGGCCATATGACCTGGTAAGGAAAATGGTGTGTCCAGCCAGTCCTTTCAGCTGTCCGAGCCGAGCTGTGTTTCAATGTCCACCCTGCAGATCGGGCACTTCTTGCTGGTTGCCAGCCACTGATCCACGCACACTTGGTGGAAGAGATGCATACAGGGCAACCGCCTGCAGAAAGAGAAAAATGCCACCCTGTTAGGATGGTGAAGGTCCAGGGGACCAAGAAGAAAAGAAAAACACATGGGAAGGCATTGGTATGGTGACATCAGTGTTGCTGAGGTCCTACAGCTCTTCCCAGCCACATCAGGTCCCATAGCACAGTAGGCTGGAGATGGAGTCCTTCTTGGCCTATTAGGAATCCACAAAACATCCTGAATTGATTTCTTCCAGTTATTAATTACCCCAGCTGCTGCTTTTTAATCTTTCAGGAAAAAGGTTATACTGTAAAGCCGCTGGTTTCTTCATCATTGTGACTCACTAGCAGTTAGGTGGGTCACAACAACTCCTATCTGGTGTCTGGTGTACTTCCAGGGAATGTGGTTGTTTTCTACCTACACCACCTTTGTCATCATCTGCCCTTGTGATACAGAGGGACCTTGAAGCATAAGAACCCACAGCAAGAGGATTGGAGCTTTTCTTGAGGGTTTAAAGCAATTAAAAAGTGAGAAGCAGAACCTGGTACTTCTCACCTGCAGTTCCTTCAGCCATGATAGTTCCTTTCATTGCTTGTCCCCACTCTCTGGGACATTTGCCAGGGATAACTGGGGTTCTGCTGTTGGCTCAGGAAGGTTCCCTGTGACCACATGGGCAGAGTAATGTTATTTATTCTACAACAAAGCAGCTCTGTCCTGGACACAAGCCCAAATCTCCTGGACTTCACACTCACACTGCCTTTTATCATACTTTGGTCATCTGTCAAGCTCAGATGTTGATGACTGCAAGCTCCAGATGGCTGTCTGAGGCCTGGGATCCATCCCTCTCTGACACTGCCATCCGGCCAACTGGCACAGCCTTGAAGCAGGTGATCCAAGCCCAGGAGACACCATAAAAAAACCTGGCCCTCCTGCTGCTACAGAGCTCTTCCTACCTACAGGCCACATTGATGTCCATTTAAATAGCATTTGGTTTCCCAGACCCTGCAATAACCCAAGAGAGTTTCTTAGGACAAGAACAGGGACACTCCCATAAGTGCACAGTGCCATTAATCTAAACAAACACAACCCAAATGGCATCAAGAGGCAGAAGAGCAGATGAGAGGGTTGTACCTGACATCTTCTCCATCTTCAAGCATGGACAGACAGATTGTGCATTTCTCATCGGTGTCTGACTCCTCTCCATCATCTTGCTCAGCTTTGCCTTCCTGTGGTCTTCTCTGCAGCAAGGTTAAAGACATCATTTGGTTAGGCCTTGACTTTCTAAAGCTCTCCCAAGCCTGGGTAGCGGCAGGAAGGTAAATAGTAAAAGTCTTTTCTATTAGCTAGATCTTCCAGCTTGGGGAAGAACGCCCAGCCAAAACAGCCAGTGAGATGAGGGTGCCACCAACATGCTGCTGGCTGGCATGTCTCCTCCTGGGGCCAGTGGCAGTGAGGCTGGTGGTAGTGTCCCAAGGCGCAGCCTGTCCTGTGCTGCTCTAATCCAGCCCCCTGCCACTTCCTTGCAGTGGGGATAGCCCTGTGGTCTCCTTTGCTGGAAGCTTCTCCTGGAGACTACAAAGCATGTTGGACCACCACTGCCAGGAAGGGCAACCACTGTGCCCCATGCCAGCCTGGCCACCAGCCCATTCCCACGCTGCACCACAGGGCTGTGCTTAGCCTCTCAGCTCTCCCCTTTTCCCTTTCCCCACATATCCACTCTTACTAATACCATTTTTCTGGATCCACTGGAGATGCAGTCATAGATAAGTGCACCAGGAGTTAACTCACTTCCAGCCTCGGCAACGCAACATCCCTACATGTTACCACCCAGCTGGGAACGACCAACACATGAAATCACTACCCAAACAATCATATTTTTTCCCATTTTCTCCTTAGCACAACCCAAAGATGTGCCACCCATTTCCTTACAGTGGGGAGGATCAGCTCAAAGGGAGGAGACACCCCTAGTGAAGGGAGGGGAGGACAAAGTCCCCCATGCCACAGAGCCGCCACCCTCACTCACGTCGGGGTGCACGGGCAGCACTGCTTGCATGCAGAACAGGGTGGGTTTGCATGCACGAAGCCCCCTTGGAGGTGTGCACTTTCTTACCAGGTGCGGACAGGGGGGAAATTGCACCCGCTGGGTGGGAGAAGGTTGAGACCCTTTTGAAAATTTGGCCCGCAGCTTCCTAGCCTAGAAGTGAGAAACAGCCAGCTGAGCTACGCCACCGCTTCGGCCCAGGAACCCCCACAAGATGTTAAAGCTCCACTTCTGGGTTTCACATTTCTCCCCTGCTCTGGGGAATGTTCTGAGTGATGACTCCAGTTTGCCAACCCTGAGGATTGCGACCCACCAAAGTCTTTCCTCCTGTCTGCTCTGTGCCCAGAGCCCTTGGCCAGCTGAGAGGGGCTGGCAGCTGTGCCATGGCTTTGGGGAACTCACCTTCTTGTACTTGTGGGGGAAGGTGAACCTCTCAATGGTGTTCTGGACGGCGCCCCGGCTCACACTGCCCAGCCTGTCCTCCAGCTGCAGCAGCTCCTGTGATACAGGAATATCAGGAAAGTGTCATCCTCATTGTTCCCAAGGCACAAGGTCCCACCACACAACCCTACTCGCTGGCACCCAAGACTCCCTCCTGCCCTTTCCTCTGTGGAAATGTCCATCAAACCCAAATCAGTCATGCTTTCATGATAGATCTGAGCCCTGGCACTTGGCTTAATAACTAAGGGCTCAAGGCACAAAGCTGCATGTCCAATATTTCACAAATGAAGGTGGAATTTGAGCCCCACCTGACAGGCTGCAAAACAAAACCCCATAGAACTGGAGCACTTTGTTCACAGATGTAAAAGAAACCTGAGTCAACCCAAGCCAGACCCAGGTACCATGGGGTAAACCATCTTTTGCCAAGCCCACTCAACCCCTTCACCTCCCAGTTATTACTAAAATTGCTGAATGACTCAGTGCAATTTCCAGGCCATAAAACAGTCTTACAAGTTTATACCAGAGCTTGCATAGATTCCTAGCACTTCAAAAATCAATAATTCCAGTCCCCAAGACATACGTACCTCGTAGCTCTCCCGCACAGCGGATGTGTGCCTACTTGGGTTCAGTCCCTGAAGAGCAAGCAACTGAAGCTGAGGGTAAGGGTAATTTCTGATTTCATGAACAACCTGTGAGAAGTGAGGGAGAGAGATAAAGCTACCTGTATTTACCCACAGAAAACCCTCAGGTACCCTGATGTAAATCTAGTGCTTTAAGAATTCAAATTGAAAGAGCAGACTGACATCTTCACCAATGGAAGGTTTTTAATAACCAAAAAATTAGGTTTTATTAAATAGATCTCCAATGAATTATCTAAGAACATGCATTTCTTCTGGATAAAGTATCTGTTATAATAATTCCTGTAGCATCCATAACGTTGCAGTTCCAAACTCTCAGCACGGCTTAGCTTTAAAAGAAATTTTATTTTATTTAAAGGGTGGATTTGTCTTCATCCATGCTTTGATTTTTTTTTAAGACTCACAGTAGTACACAAGTGAGAGGGTCTGACTGTATTCATGAGAAAAAACACTCTCATGGGATTCCTGAGGACGCTTTAAGGTTTAGCAGTGCCTGGTATGGCTCAACCCCAAGTACAACACCCTGCTAGGAGAGTGGGTAACAAATGACCCCAGTCAGCCTCTCTTCTCATCAAACCCACCCCCACTGTGCAAGTGGTCATGCAAAACCTTTACAGGGGTCACCAAAGCTTGTGTAGAGAGCAACAACAGGATGAGGGGTGGTCCTGAAGGGTCACCCGCTGCCCATCTTTCTGTATAAAAAATGTCCTGGGAGCTCACAGTTTGCTTCAGTATTAATAATATTATTAATAACAACTGCTGAGTCTCTCACATCCTGCACAGGTTTTGCAAACCAGCTTGTGAACTGTGGTGCTGCACACAGTGGACCAAGTCCTTCCAGAACAGCTGAGTTTTTCTTTTCCTCCTCTAATCCAGTGCAGTGATGCAACATTATCCTTTCAGACACTCCCTCCCACGGCTGGAGATAAGTGGGATTCACAGAAGACAGGTGATAGAAAGATAGCAGCCTTTATTTTGACTGCCTTCTGGCAGACAATGCATAAAACATTTCTCAGTAAAAGCGTTTCACTTACCATCTGCGTTGAGGATGTGCTTCTGGGGAAATGGTGCATCCGAGGCGTAGCTAAGTAATGCTGATATGGCTGAGGGACTGGCCGGACCTGGAACTGGGCATGAGTCAGTCCCGCATCAACGCTGAGGTCCCTGCGGGCACGAGGATGAAAATATGGCTCTGTATGCATGGATTTATTCATGGACTACAGCAAACCAGACCATGATCACAGAGCACCCTCCCTGCTGGGCTCTGGGCTGCTGTGGAGTCCTCAGTCTGGGGAGATGCTACTGCTTGGAAGGGAGTTTCCTCCAATTTGGACAATCACCCACCAGGCCAGCACGAAGGAATGAGGGGTTGGTTTTATACCAGTCAGTATTTGTGATAGTCAGGGTCAAGAGCTGTGCAGATGCAGTCTGCTAATTTCAGAGCAAGAGCATTTTGGTGGCTCAGAATGATACCCAGGCTCAGTAAGCCAATCTGGACAGACCAGGTCCTTGCTGTGCTGCCACTATCACAGTTTGCCTTGAATATTTTGCAGGAATATATGTAATTAGTCAAGGGACACACCAATGAACCATTCTGGGTAGTTACTAGGAGCTGGCTAGGCACTGTCTGGGGGTTTTTGATGTGTCTGTGCTCTCCATGGAGGTCTCCCAGCCCAGGCCATGGTAGGACTTGGGGAGTCAAAGCAGACTGCACCTCAACTGAATCCAGCCTCAGGGTAGTGAGGGTGTGAGGACTGACAGTGATGAGGCCCTGGCACAGACTGCTCAGAGAAACTGTGACTGTCCCATCCCTGGAAGTGTCCAAGGCCAAGTTGGATGTGGTTTGGAGCAATCTGGGATAGTGGAAGATATCCCTACTCATGACAGGGAGGTCAAACTTGATGATCTTTGAAGTCCCTTACAACCCAAACCATTCTGTAATTTTATGATTCTGTGAACTCCAGAACTGCAATTTGTGGAGAAAACATAATGGTTTTAAGCAGTGTCTGGATGGGACTGCTGTAGGAAATGTGTCACACAACTAGCAGGCCAACACCAATGGAGCAGGACATCCCTGATGGCCTCACTTGCCCCCATACGGCCTGGCCCACGTGAGCAGAGGTCAGCCTGGAGCTCCACCTGGTGAATCTGGGCATTTACATCCTCCAGAAAAATAACCCAGCTCAATCCAGGCACTTGGCATGACCATGGTCCCATCAAATGTCACAGCCCTGCCCAATCCATCACACAGAGATAAATTGCAAACCCATCACCATGCTGCATGAAAGGGGCAGGAGAAGACCTAGCACAGCATCTCCATCTGTAATCCAATTAGCTGATCCCTATTCTCTCCAGCCAAAGAGTCCCTCGGCAAACGAGTTCTTTGAACATCATTCGCTTTATCATAATTACAAAATCCGGTGCTCTAATATCCATTGTCTTCACATTTGCCAAAGCAAAGCTAATTAGTGCACAGGGGTGGCTTCCCATCTCAGCCTTGAACTTCTCCTCCCTTGTGTGGAGGATGGCAGCAGCATGTACCATGTCTTGTTAGGAGCAACCCAGACGTGTCTTCCAGCAGCTGTGAAACTGCTTTCACGCAGCAGAAGGTAACAGATGTGAAGGGACAGTAAATGCAGGAATTCTTCATCCAGAACAGCCTGTGCACCAGTGCTCTAGAATTCCCTAGTAAGACATCCTGCACCAAGTTGGACTTGATGATCTTTGTGGGTCCCTTCCAGCTCAGGATACTCTATGGTTCTGTGATTCTAAGTTGAGGCCAGGAGAGGGACTATCTTTGCTGGTCCTGTGCCAGACAGGCAAAACCTGGCAGAGGATAAAACACAGCAGGCAACTGGCAGGAGCACAACCAAGATGAGAACCCACAGGACTGAGCACTTTCCAGCTCCTGTGTATTTTAGGTATTTATCCAATTGTTTAAGAGTGTTTTAGGTAGATGGAAAGCTCAGCTGGAAATCAGGAGGCTTTGGGTCCATTCCTAGCCTAGTCACTTTCTTGATGCAGGACCCTGACCACTTTCCATATTCTCTGTTTACAAAATAGACATGGTAATCCACAGAGTGCTTGAGAACATGGACTGAAGAGATCTCTCAAAGCCGAATGACCATTATTAACTTGCACAAGTACTTGCAACAGTAGTACTTCTGAACTGTTGGTGCATCTAGAGACTTAAAATCAGATGTTGAGGTCCCTGAAGTGATAGTATGGGTCTACAGATGGGTCCAAAAGAGAAATCTGCATGGAATTGTGTTTTCCCAGGGTCTGGAGGTGACTAAGCAGACTACATTAGCTGAAGAAAACCAGAAATAACTGTTGTTTTCTAGCCCATGCTACATGGATGACTGTACAGCATCTTGATGCTCAGATGAGAGCTCAGATGAGCTGTGATGCTTATGGTACCTGGACTGACAACAACCCAAAATGACGTATAAGACTCCAGATAATGGGTGGGATGGTCATTTACTACGTGTGTTTGCAGGAGATGATTTAAGAAACCAAAGGAGAGTTTATTTATTCTTCACTCAAAGATTTTAATTGACATTGGGCTTTCTGGGATGATTTATCCCCTTCAGTTCTTCCTTCCATTCCCACTTTTAGTGGCAGTGCCCACCACCTACTGCTTCTGAGAAAATGCTCCTGCAGCTCATCCAGGGGGTAACACATTAGAGAGAAATTTTATATCTGTCGCTGGGCAAAACTGTACTTGTGCCCTGGGGGAAAATGAGTCACCCAAACATACACACACAGTGTATGATTTCTGTCATCCCCACTCCTTAGGTTTTATAAGGTTAAGAAGCAACACAGCGGGCAAAAGGAGGGAGGGGGAGGGAACATAAAGTGATGCTTTATCAGATTCTTCTAATGATTATAATTAAACACTCTGCACTGAAAGAGAGGCAGAAAGAATGGCTCCATCCAGATGGTACATGAACTGCTTTGTAAACTGAGCAGAACCATGTCATCCTGGCCACATTCAGCCCACAGGGATGCCAGTAATGGGAACACCTGAGAAGAAAATGGCAGAAGAACGTGGTCATATTTTAGGCTGTGTATTATTGCAGTGAAGGGGAAAAAAACCCACTCTGTGTTCAAAGGACTTTTCATTTGCGGAGTGACGAATTCAGTTGTTAGGAAATGCCATCATTAAGATCTCCTATGCCATTTTATTTCAGTCCCCTTGTGCATATACATTGCAATTGTCTCTAATTACACTTTCACATGCTATTTTTTCCATTCAGTGCACAGAATGGACTTGTTCAGCTTACAAGCAACTACTCAGAAGTATGTTTTTATTTTCTTATTCTATCAAGGAGGGCACCATAACTTATTAACTGTTTGAGAGCTCAAAACCTACTCTCAAATTGAAATGATCAATTCCCTACAACGCTTTTCCGGGGTATTAAAACATTGCAGTGGAAGAATGGATAATAAATCTTGATTCACATCACCCTGCATGGCAGATCAACATGGTGCTCCCCAATTGAAATGACAGAAGAAGTTATGGGCACTGGGTTTTGGGTACCTGAAGGACAGCAGAAGGTCTAGTTAAGCAGAGACAGTAGTCTACAGGAAAAAGATCCTGTCTGTGTCCTGCAGCAAGAAGAAACACTGGGGAAGATTAATGCTTGTCTGCTCTCTATATCTGCAGGTGAAGAGTTATGGGCATTAACAATGGAGCATGGCCAGAGAAGGGAACACAGTTGGGAAAGAGTCTGGAGCACCAGGAGAGGCTGAGGGAGCTGAAGGGGCTCAGCCTG
Organism: Sakesphorus luctuosus; assembly: GCA_013396695.1. Taxonomy (NCBI): domain Eukaryota; kingdom Metazoa; phylum Chordata; class Aves; order Passeriformes; family Thamnophilidae; genus Sakesphorus; species Sakesphorus luctuosus. The sequence continues at coordinate 108,361 of VWZD01002465.1, forward strand.
GAGTAAAGAAGGCACAAGGGGGGCCTTATTGCTCTCTTCAACTCCCTGACAGGAGGAGGAGCCACATGGGGGTCAGGCTCTGCTCCCAGGGAGCAGAGGACAAGACAAGAGGAAATGGCCTCAAGTTGGACCAGGGAAAGTTTAGACTGAATATTAGGAACAATTCCTTCATTCCAAGAGCCATCAAACTCTGCTAGAGGCTGCCTAGGGCAGTGGTGGAATCATCATCCCTGGAAGGATTTAAAAGCCGTGTGGATGTGGCACTTGGGGACATGGGCTAGTAGGAGACTTTGCAGTGCTGGGGAATTGTTGTATTTGGTGATCTTAGAGGGTTTTTCCGTCCCAAATGATGATTCTGAAATTCTATGCATTTATGCTTGGAGGCTTTAGCACACACTCATAGCCCTCTCAGAGGTGAGTTTTCCCATTACCCATTCCCTACACTGTAACTGTTGAGCTGACCCGTGGGCTCTCATGAAAGTATTGATCCCTGAAAACATCCCTCAACCCTTGCAGCCTTCCCAGGACTTTTTAAACACCTCACTGGATGCGCTGGTGAAATGTGGATCACTTACCAGTCTGTGCCTTCTGCTAAATACCTAGGCTGGGGCCCCATGGGTTGTGGAGTCTGCAGTTGGTGGCTGAAGTCGAAGCTGGGGTGTAGGCGGTGAGGCTGAACAGACATGCGCTCTTGAGCCCGCCTGCAGGGAGGAGAACAGCAACAGAGTCAGACATGGGTGGGCACTGGGACGTACACCTCCTTCTCCAACCTCCTGTCAATAATCCATGGGAAAATCCCAGTGTGAATATGTGTCCAAGAGAAAAGAGCCCAGGCAGGTGTCAGGGAAGATGAGAAATATAACCCAGGGCCATGTCACTTTCTCACAGTCACAATGGACATCCACTCTCACGTTCTTTGGCAGCCACATGTGCTCAGTTTACAGGAGGTACTATTTGGTGGCAATGTGGAGAGAAAAAGAGAAAATCAAACAACTTCTTCCTCAGCAGCTTCGTGCTGTTTGCTCTGTTTTCTTTCTCTCCACAGTCAGCCCCATAAACAAGACACAAGATAAAATGTGTCCCTGCTTCAGCCGTGATCCGTCATCATAAAAAAGCTGCAGGTTGTCTCGTCTCCCCATGCAGTCCACAAACTCCTGGGGAACCTCATTCATAACTGGATTACTCAGGAGTGACTGAAAGCAGAATTTACTCTTGCTGGCCTTTGCCAACATTTCTCTGGCGGATGGACAGGCCAGGCTGGGATCCAGCTCCTTCTCCCTCAGCTCTGCTGCCATTGCAGGCAGGGAAAAGAAAGTGGTAGAAAATACAACAAGGTTTTCCTAGGGATTTGAGTCTTATAGTTATTGGTTATTTGAACAACTCAGGGGAAGGGGATGTGCTGCTTGATTGATGTCCAGATTTGGCAAGGGACAAGGTGGATGCACAAGCAGGGTGTGCATTACAGACAGACTCATACCCTTTCCTCCCTATCAAGTCCCCACTTACCAGAGGAGGCACCACAAAGCATATCTTCAGAAAAACACCAGAGCAAATGGAACAGAGAGCTGCTAGATAAATAACTTTTCATACAGCCACAGTTAGAGACCTCACTTTCAAAGGCACGACGCATATTCTCTTTACTGGGACCTCCTGCCCTACACCAGTAAGGGTTCTGGCACTCTCCTCCGATGCAGCTGTGCTTTCAGAGACAAGCTGTGGGCCTCAGCAAGAGGTTCCTACCTTTTTTCACAGCCCACTTACAAACAAAACACTGACAGCATTTACCAAAGCAGATTATGTGTAGAATTGTACTGTACTCTGTGCTTTAATTTGAATTCAGCTTATGACTAAGAGATAAACACTTGTATCATCGGTGCCTCAGCCTTGAACATACTTGCTACCCAATTATTATCTAATCATTAAATCCACCTAAAAAATCCAGCTTATGCAAAACAAAACAATGATGCGAAGAACACACAATTTAAAAACAGAAAGGAAATGTAAAAAAAGGTCTTTCTATCCGTAGCATTCTTTCCAAATGAAGCATTATTGCAAAGATTCATCCTCTGATTCTTAATCCTTGGTTACAACCCACAAACAGCTTCTGTATGTTTACAAAAGAAGCACTCCTCTCCCAAGAAATACAATCAGGACAAGGCCAGACATCTATTTCCACCTCTTCTGAGTTACAGTAATTCTCTCTGCATTCATCAACCCAGTCTGTATTTAGGATGCTTTCAGTGACAGAATATGCTGCAGGTGAATGGAATCATTCCCTCACGGAGACAGAAAGCCTGCCTAGACCTAGAGGAACAAGCTCTCCGTGTGTAAAACCTGATGAGACAGGTGGGTACAATCTCCTGCATGATTTTGAAACAGCAGCCACAAGGATGTAGCTCATGCTCACAGTCTATCACTCTTTCTGCCACACAGGACAAGTTCACTGCAACACCATCATGATTATCCTGCGAGGGACAACAATAGGTGACCTTTGGGACACACTAGATGAACATAGTAGGGATCCCCATGGGAAAGGTACCCCTTCAGGTGCAGCCTTCCCTGCTGCCTCCCTTCTGGTGGGTGGATTTTAAGGGCACACAGAAGAACTCGTGAAGAAAACCCCATACGACCAGCACTGCTGGGGTTTTGCAGGTGAAGTGGGGCTGATGTAGCCTCTCAGCACCCTCCAGGATGAGTAAGACCTCCTTACCTGGGGTGGGGCATGAGCCGGCGGTGCTGTGCCTCAAGGAGCTGCTGCTGGAGGAGGTATTGCTGGTGTAGCGCCTGAGGTAGGAAGGAGGGTCCGGCGACGTCCTGGAAGGGCAGGGCTGGCACTGGGGCAAGGGGCTGGTGCAGAGGGCCACTGTGCTGGTGTGCAGGGGCCATGTGTGGGGTCAGCCCTGGCTGGGGCTGCACTGTGTGAGGCAGGGTGAAGTCGGCAGAGAGCTGAGGCTGGGGACCCAGGTGGAAATGCCGGCAGGAGGTAGCATGGGGATGCTGAGACCTTTGAAAAGGAGCACCTGGAAGAGAAGAGCACAGCCGTCACGGGGAGGAGACCAGCAGCACTCAGGGCAGCCCAGCCCAGTGGCAACAGTTGGGCAAACAGCTGCTTCTCTCCACTTCCAGAAGGGTCATTTAAAAAAAAAGAGAGAGAACAAGTCAGTTAATGTGGATTATAAAGAAAAACGTTGATTTTTGACTAGTAGTATTTGTCCTCTAAAAAACATTGGAGCCAAAAACATAGATTTTGGTTCAAAGTTGCTTTTTGACTGCAAATTGAAATGTGTCCTTAGGAAAACTGCTTCAGCTTGTCTTGGCTTGCCTGTCTTAAATCAAAAGTCTTAATAGAGCCTGTAAAGATAGAACAGGGGGTAATGGTTTTAAATTAAATGAGAGGAGATTCAGACTAGATAGAAGGAAGACATTTTTACACTGAGTTTGAGGAGGCCCTGGCACAGGCTGCCCAGAGAAGCTGTGGCTGCCCCATCCCTGGAAGAGTTTAAGGCCAGGCTGGACAGGATTTGGAACAATCTGATCTGGTGGAAGGTGTTTCTGCCCATGGCAGTGGGTTAGACTGGATGACTTTTAAAGGTTCTTTCCCACTCAAACCATTCTACAGTTCTATGATATAGCCTCAACATTTTAGAAAAGGGAAAAATACCAAAGTGTTTTCTAAAATATTTTTTAATTGGAATATGAGCTTACTAAAATTTTCAAAGCTTTTCCTGAACTGCAGACTTTCCTTCCAAGTCAAGGTATTTCTTTGTCTCTCTAAAACTGTCTCATAGGGGAGGAAATAATCTCTGCTTTAAGAAACTGTCTCTCTGTGACTGCAGGACATGAATGAGACACCTCCCACCTCTGAGAGCAGGGATGAAGGCCATATGTGTTTGGTGAGGCCCTTCAATAGTCCGTGCTCATGAGCTGCTTGCAGGGAGAGAGCAGCTGCTGGAAACACAACACAGACTGCTATGAGACCAGCCATGAAGCTGATGGGCGTGAGGGAGAAATGAGGTGTGAAAGATATCCATAGCGGAGGCGTTTTGCAAAACATCTGGCACTGGTTTGCACCTTGCTCAAGATCCTCACTTGGATAGGCCCTCGTTCCAATCCAGCATGTTAATCCCGACATTCCTGGAACATTTACAGGCATCACGCAAAACTTTTGGCTCTTAAGCTAGGGAAAGAGTCGACTCAGAGGTGAAGGATGAGACAGGAGTGAGGCTATTAGAGATGCCTCTTTACTGAGGATCCAACACAGCATAGGACACCTACCCCTTTACATGGTGTTTCAAACACACCATCTTACTAAAAAACTCCCCTTCTTTTTTAAATCTTCAAGAATGGCACAAAATACCCAGAAACAACAGCACCAAGAGACACTGAGTGTCATCCCGAGACACAGGCATGCACATCTTGCCTTCTTCACCCAGATCCCTTCTGCTCACATCTCCCTGGCAGGCAGGGCCACCCCATCACAGCAGCCTAGGGAAGCCCAAGTGCTTACTGTTCACTCTCATGGAAACAGGAGAGACACACAGCAAACCAGATGCCAGCAAGATAAACAATGGGAGAGGACCTAGCAGGAATGGATGGTTTGCAGAACTGTGCATAATTACACACAGCATCTCTTAAATACAAACTAATCTTCTGTAGTGCCCCTCTGAGAGAGGCAGCAGGGAACAAATTCCTGTGCCACCTGCAGTAGAACTTCCTAAGTTAGTATTTCCCCTGCTGTCAGGTAACAGCATGGTTTGACCATGGTATTAATTAAAACCAGAGGTGGTGGGATCAGATCTCCCCTTCCTCAATGATGAAGCTGCAAACACAGATCAAATTGCCATCCATACACCCACATTCCCCTGTAGGTTATATTTGTTGCTGATGGCCTGGCCCAAATTCATCACAAACAGTCAAAGGCTGAGTAATGAAATGGGGCTCCTGCACTGTCCTGGTGCTAAAGAGAGTCATGAGGAGATGCCTCCTGACTGCTGTTTGCCTGGGACTTAACAAATAACTCATGGTGAATTGCTCAACCTCTGGTGTTAATCCCTCCATACACCCCAACACACCAACCTGTGCCACCAGGCAGCAGTTGTATTTCAGATGGAACTGCCTTAGGGTGACACTAGACAGTGACATCTAGTGATACTCCCCCATGTTTACTGGGACACATTTTGTAGCATGTAAGTAAGGCAGGATAAGCCTGTCTCTCATCTTCTGCGATATTCTTGTCTCTTGATGCCTGGTGCACCCTTAGCCAAGGATTTCCAGCCTTTCACTGGATGTTCGGAGCCCTCAGTGTGATGGAGTTAAATATCTGCAGGACCTTTGATGCCAGAGGCATGGTGAACCAGAGAGCATAGGGTGGGTAGATCATCTGATCTTGATTTTGACCTGAATTTTTCCTCCCATATCAAGACAGTCCTTGTGAGGAACTCGGTCATACATTTCCCCAAAGTCCAAAACGTGCAAACTTTACCTTCTGGTATGTGTGTGGGAAGACATGCACAGCCAACATAACCCAGAGCAAAAGCCTAATCCATTTTGTTTTGATACAGAGAGTTAATTTGCCTAATTTTTAGACACTAATTAATTAAATCAAGCATTTTTCAGTATTCTTCGCTAGTGCCTACTGGTTCAATGATGCATTTCTCTCCACAGGAAAAACACTGTGAAGATGTGACCAGGACCATATGATTAAATAAAACCCATCAATTTGTCTTAACATAATACAATACCCTGTGTAGTAATTGTTCATTCCCTACAACTAATCCAATTGCTGATGAGGATTTTGACAGCCAAGCAAAGACTTTGGGGAATACTTCAGCAATTCTGTGCTTATTAGCAGTCATCAAATCATACAGCTGGCATAGCCAAACCAGCTTTCACAATGAAGAACCTAGACAAGCAGTCCTAGACAAGCATGGTGCCAGTAGACCTCAGAAAGCTCTGGCAAACAAGTAACAGTGCAAAACTGAACATTACATTTCAAAGTCATTTATTTTGAGTTTACCCTCTTCTGCTCATCGCATCTAGCTGCAAAGAGAATTAGTGGAGGCTGCTTTCCACAGCCTCTCCCATCATGCCCTAAAGCTAAGGTCAGCACAGGGGATCAATGGATGGGGAATGGGCACTTCGGTGATTCCTGTCACTGTCAGAAAACAAGCTCAGGTCAGTGGCTGCCCCAACTGGTCTGGCTCACCTCTACCACTCTGATGGGTGCTGCGGACCTGCCATGGAACCTGTTCTGCTATATTCCCCATATCATCATAGCTTGCCAATGCCATGGCCTCACAGAATCATTTGGAATCATAGAATGGAATAATAGAATCATTTAGGTTGCAAAGGCACTCTAAGATCAAGTCCCACCATTAATCCAGTACTGCCAAGCCCACAACTAACCCACATCCCCAACATGCACTGTGAAGATAATCTTCCACAAGTCCGTGGGGAAGATTGTTTAACAGCTATTTACAAAGCACCCAAAACACTCAGCTGGGAGTTGGCAACTACAGGCTGCAGCCTCAAACTGAGGAGGTACAAACTCCCTTTTAGAAAGGCAACAGATGATGCAGGCATGTGGATGGCTGAACCTGCTTTGCTGCTTGCTGCCTTGCTGTTCCCGCCCTTCACTCACGAAGGCTTCAAACGTGGCGGAAACCCGCAGGGAAACTCAACACATCCTCCTCACCGCCCCTTTCTCACTTCCACGGCTGCTGCTTCTTTTTTTCTTTCTTTCCCCTCAGTTCTACAGCTATATTTATTGTTTCCATACGTTATCTGAAGCAGCATGGACATATTTTCATTAACAAAAATGCTCCCGTTTCCTTCACACCCCCAGGTGAATGCTGCAAACGATAAATTCATATATTTTTGCAAGTTGTTAAGTGACACTGAGTCACAGAAGCGTACTGGTCTGATCCTGGGTGTTTCTGCCACTGGGGATTCTCCTTTAGCATCAGTCAAGACTTGACTATACCTAGACACACGAAAATTTATCCATCCAGCAGTATTTCACCCAGAAAGGCTCAAGGGATTCGTGTGCTCATTCAACACTGACCCATCTCAGCAATGCAAAGCCTCTGGGTAATTCCTGCAGTGAGACAGTGGATGCTACGGGCTTTATGAAAAGAAAAGCCCAGAAAGCAGAACTATTTATTTCTGCCTCCTTTCCTAGGGCAATAGTATTCTTGATGCAATCAGGCTACTGGTAAGGGACACAGGATCGAGGCTGGAGCTGGCACTGGGATAGGTGTCTCAAGTAGACAGCTGCAGCCCAGGCAGCCCAGCCACCTTTGAAGGGGAAACAAAACCTGTCTCATGCTGTTAGGCTGCCTGCAATGTATGTGAATTTTTCCCCTGGTAAGACAACCTGGCCAACTTGTGAGGCATCCATGATATGCTTGGTGGGTATGCTGGAGCTAGTGGGTATGCTGGAGCTGTTTTACATCTAGGTCCCATCAGGGCAGAGAGAGAGATGGCAGCTCCTGGAGAGCCCTGGCTTCACTCACTGACAGATTTTACAGCTGAGGGAGTGTAGCTGGCCAAGCTGGGGGATGGAGTCGCGCCGTCTGGGCCATTTCTCCCTGATTAGACCCCTCCCAGCCCTCCTCCTACCCTGGGGAGGCAGATAAACCCCATGAACAGGAGCCTCGCCAAGCACCAGGAGAGCCTGCAAGGCTTTTAATAGCCCAGGAGCCTGCAGCTTGCTTCCCTGGATGTGCATTAAAATTCCCCTCGGAGCCAGCAGCGCTGTGGGAAGTTCACATTGATCCTGATGATGCACACTGAGCAAAGGCCAAAATCATGGGAGCAGCTCCAGCTTCACATGGCACATGGAGAAGGACACCATGGGGGATTCACACTGTGTCTACAAACAAGCTCTTAATTGCTGGATAACATCAGCCTCGTGTTAACCCTTTCCAAATTATTCATGAATATACTCTCGTGGAATTACTTAATTCACTTACAAATAGGAAATAAGGGGTGATAATCCCAGAATCATAGAATGGTTTGGATTGGAAGGGACTTTAAAGATCATCTGGTTCCAACCCTCATGCCATGGAAAATGAAAAATGAAAAAAACATCCCTAGACAAAATCCATTCTATATTCAGCTGCATAAAAATTTAGTGGTCTAGGGGAGGGAGATATTGTGCTATCTCACTCCTGTTACAGGGAAGCTAATGGTAGGGCAAGGAGATTGGGGCACAGAGATGGAAGAGGAGAAGGAAAAGAATTTAAATTTATCAGACAGGAAGGAATCTGTCTCACTTTCAGCACCTTTGTCAACAGCTTTCTCATCTCATTTAGAAAAACACACAATTGCAGAATAATGAAGTCTGGAAGAGACCTTCAAGATCATTGAGTCCAACCATTCCCCCAGCACTACCATAATCACCTCTAAACCATATCCCTAAATGCCACATCCAAACACGCCCTGAATATTTCCAGAGACAGTGACTTGATTACCTTGCTGAGCAACTTATTTCAAAGCCTGACTGCTGTAGCAATGAAAAAAAGCTTTTCTAATATCTAATCTGAAACTCCCTTGGTGCAATTTAAGGCAGTTTCCTCTCATCTTGTCACTTGTTAGCTCAGACAAGATACCAAACCCCACCTGGCTAAACCCTCCTTTCAGGTAGTTTTAGAGTGAGAAGGTCGCCTCCTGAGCCTCCTTAACCCAGACTAAACAACCCCAGCTCCCTCAGCTGTTCCTCATAAGACTTGTTTTCTAGACCCTTCCCCACCTTTGCTACCTTTCTGGGGCAAGATGCAAGATGGCAAGAGCCATGCAAAAGTTGGTGGGCTGCCAGCTCAAATCCAGCCCAGGGTGCAGCTGCCACCCCATATGTCTCGTGCCATAGAACAGGTAGCAAACCCCAGCCTGTGGCTGGAAGATGAGCAGCCCCAGAACACATTAGCCGTGGATAAAGAGTATTTGCTTTCAGCTTATTTGCTTGTCCAGGCTGTGCTATGCCAGCCTGGAGTCAGAATGGGGACCTTGCAGTGGGCAAAAGGCTGGTCTGTGGTGTTTGATGGAGCACAGTGGAGTCCTGGGTGGCAACAGGATGTTCTGGTGGTTTATTGTCTCCTGCTCAGAGTCTTGCACATTTGATGGAAAAGTGCTGCAAAGGAGTTTAGGGGAAGGAGGCTGAGATGGGTTCCCCTCATCGCTGACTAGTGATTCATGGTCACTGCCACCCAACAGGCCTGACTGAACCTGCCTATGTGAATGTCTGTGCAGGCACAGCTCAGCTTATCCCCCAAAGTACATAAACACAGACCTTGGAGCAGCAAATAGCCCCTGCCTGCTTGTACAATCTCTGTTCAACATCCTGTTACCCTAATGGAGCCTGTTGTTAACTGCTGAGTGACATGAGCTGGTGAGGCTGGAGGGTCCCTAAAACAGAGCAGAGCATCTCTCCTGCAACCATGGGGTCAGACAATGTGCAGCCTTAATACACACAAAAAAAGAAGATGAGGTGGGGGACTCCTTTCAGGACCTGGACTCAACACTCAGCAAAATAAAAACACAACACATGGTATGATTTTTGGGGTTGTCCTATGCAGGGCTTGGAGCTGGACTCGATGATCCTTATAGGTCCCTTCCAACTCATATTCTGTGATTCTGTGATTTACAGCTGGAAATAACCAGTGTTTATCAGCATATTTACACAGAACTACAGAATGTTAAGGGTTGGAAGGGACCTTAAAGATCACCAAGCCCCAATGCCCCTTCTCTATTTACGGCAGGACTGAAGTGATGATGAGTGCTGGGGATCGGGACCAGCAAAAATATGTGATGGCTTATGAGAGGCAGCCTAGACCCATTGCAGGAGGGAGACAGCTGTTTATAGAGCTCTGGATGAGGGGTTTTTTTCCTGCAACTCTTTTCCACTAGCTTCAGGGGCAAAAAAAAAGTTTTGTTGAAGATGATGCTTCACAGGAACGTGTTGAATTCATCAATATTTTCCAAGGAAGAAGGAGGAACAGTTCAGCAGCATCGCTACACTTAAATCTGTCTTTTTGCTTTTATACTTCTCACTGTGTTTTAATTATAGCTTTATTCTCATGTGTTGAATTCAGGGGTGTACTTAAGATTTTTGAATTGTCTCATCAAAAAAAAAAATCTAAATTGCACTGAGAGAAAATGTTTTCTGAGATTTAGTGGTCCCAGTTTCACCCCTCCCTTCCCAGGCTGTCACGTGCCTGGAGGGATGGGTGGCTCCAACAGCCTGGCACGATGTTTCCCACCCAGCCCAGCTCTTCCTCTCCAAACTCAAACCAGCCCATACTCAGGGGTTTGGACCCAGCTCTGCATGTCTGACAGGAAAAGACCTTGGAGGAAATGTGGCTTTGGAGATGTTGCAAAACTCCTCTGAGAGATTTTTTTTATACTGTTTCTCATTTCTGTTTGGTCTGAAGGCATCAGAGAGGTTGGAGAACAAACAGCTGACAGGAATCACTTGATCTCAATACCCATGCTAAAATCAAGGATCACATTGCAGGGCTCAAAGGTGTTTTTTGGGCTGCTTGGCCATTTGCAGGGCTTATGCTTGAGCAAAACTCCAGCACTTCCAAGGGCAGAGAGAGTTTGGCTGGGACTGAACTTCAGGGCAATTCATGGGGCTTTGCACACCAGCCACACCACTCAATGTGCTCACCCATCCCTTTCCACCCACCATCATCCCAGACAGCTGCTGTGTTTAACCCAAGCCTGTTCTGTGTGATGTACAGCGGGAAACACAAACAAAGTTTGAGTTTTCCCAGTTTATTGGAAGGTACCTGGGCACAAATGCTCTTCTCCAGGGTTCATACTGTTACCTCAATTAAAAAAAAATGTCAAAAAAGGGAGTTGGAGAGGGCCAAAGGCATTAGAGCTCATCTTTTTGTGGCTACATATTACTAGCAGGGTGTTATATTCATGTAAATCAGTCCCCGACCTGGAAATGGAAAAAATAACCAGGGAAAGATTTCATCCCTCTATTTAAAACTAGTAAATAAAAAAAAATCTGGCATGACAACAGTCTATCACTTGGTTCTGCCTGCAGAGAGCAATGGGGAAACACTTGGAGCAATCCCTGTCTCTGCCCTTGGGAATGCAAAAACGTGCTGACTTGTGCAGGCAGGAGACTTCAACTTTGACAGGCAGCGATATGCTGCAGCCAGTTGTTTGGAAAGAGAAATTTAATACTTGGGTTTCCAATGTTTCCTTGCCTTCACAGTGTCCAAATCCCTCCCCAGGCATTTGGAAGTGCTCAACACCTGCTTTAAAACACTATTAACTGCTCCTAATGACTGGCCAGGGAGGTTTGCAGCAGCTCCCTCCTACCAGTAATAATATGCAGGACATCCAGAAACAGGCAAAACGCCAAAACCATGGCGGGGGGGGGAGGGGAAATCCAGCTAGACATTTCAAGGACCTGGCAGGGTCTTGGGTGCTGCATGCAATGATCACAAAACCTCTTAATTCCACCACAGGCCAAACCAAATCCCTCCACCCCAACACGGCCAAACGTTATGGATCTGATATCCAAACAGAACTTTAACCCTTCCTCAGAGATGGAGTTAAAGGGAAGAGACAATGCCTCCAGCTGACTCTGATTCCTGTTTAAGCAAAAAGCTCTGTGATCCCACCTAGTCTCACACCTGCATCTGCTCAGCGTCAGCCCATGACACACCACAGCAGCTCAGACAGGAGCAGAGTCCTTTGATATGGCTGTGTCCTGCAGCCATTTGGGATCTAGGGATTATCCACAGCCCTGGCATAGGCTGTGAGGATACAGTGAAGCACCCCAATCTTCTGCCAGCCTCAATATCCTCTGCCTGCCAGCAGCTTTTGAGAGAGGACCAGCAGTGTTGGTGTCAGCCCTTTCCTCTCCCACATATGTTATGTTCCTTCCACAGGGATTTCCAGTGAAGGTTTCCACCTTGCTGTCCCTTTATTGGCAAAGAGGGGAAAGATATTTTTGGGGGGTATTGTTTGCGTGACCTCCTTTAAACCTCCCTGCTATGGAGAGATTGGAGCAGCCTTTGAAACCTTTCCTAAAAACATAGAGGTGGCTGTTTGGGGAGGGCTATTCTTCATCAAACCCATACATCTCCATTTTACATGTATTAGTTCCCCCTGCCACACACACACTGTGTTTTAAATGGGACTATAATAACCAGCTGGGTTTTCCTGAAGGATTTATTTAGCTGCATCCTAAGCCCAGAGGTGGGAAATTCTCATCCATCGTGTCCAGGAAGGTCCAGAGTGAGTGGCAGTGATCTGGGGAGTGGGTTTGGGAAGCATGTGGAGCATTTTACCATTTCTGGGAGCAGCACATCAGTTTGGATGGGGTGTGTTTTGCACCACGGCACCCCCCTGGGGTCAGGTATCCCAAGGGCCAAGGCTGAGGAGAAGCTGTGTGAGGTGCAGCGGATGCTGGCAGCAAGCTGGCACAGGTCTAGGCAGCTCAGCAGTTCTTCACACTGAACTGACTTGAACTCAGGTTTGGGAAAACCCAAGCTACGCTGAGTGCTGCCTCATCACGTCCTGGCAATTCCCCTTTTACGCTCCATGAATGAGAAATCTGTAGCTGAAAATCAAAGATCCTGGAAGCCTGCTCCCTATTAAATTTAATATCCTGAACTTTATAGGTATGTGTCACTCCAGGAGAGACAGAGCTGTGTTTAAAGTACAAGTAAAATGTCAATTCCTTGATGTGGAAATAGCTCTCACTTTACTGCATGAGGTCCTGGCATAAGTTAGGGCTGCTAAGCCTTGCTGTAATAACGTTTAAAGTAAAGTCCTAACCAGACAGCAAGAAATATGTATTTTATAGAGCTAAATGTAAAGTCATCCATCTAAAAAAAAAAAAAAGAAAAACAAAAACCCCCATACAGGTGCAATTTGCAGGTGTCAGGCTATCCAAGGGAAAGTGAATTTTTGTAATCAGCAAACCATGAGCTCCCAGAGCCCCAGCAGCATCTGAAGGCACAAATGTTTGCTATATAAAAAGCAGGAGGTGGGGTTCCTTGGGAGCAATAAGCCTCTTAGATGGATGGCTGTAACAGCAAGGAGGTCTGGAGAGGAGCCCAAGGGTGCTGTGCATGTACCCAGAGGGAGGCACTGCAGGAGACCTGTGACTTCACATCAGAAACAGCAAAGGTGAAACCATGGTTGAGCAGAGTCTAAAACAGTGCCACACATGAGCTGGGCAGGATGAAGTTCATCCTCATCGGGCAGGTAATGAGCTTAACAAAACCCAGTGGCCGAGTCTGACATGCAGCCAACTCAGGCTGAAACACCAGGCATCACATACCGGCAGCCAAAATCCCCTCCTCAGCACCAGGGCTGACAAACCTTGGGCTGGATGGTTTCCTAAAAGACCCTCACTTGCTCAGGAATTAATTTTGGGATGTGGGGTGGAGTAGGTGACAACAGCTGCCCCTTCCCGCAGGAATACGCACCACCATGGCTGTTTTCCCCTCCCTCTGAAGACAAAGGAGGCTGATTACGAGGGACTCGATTTTCTACTACGATGGGAATAAGGAATCACAATTCCTGCTTATTCATCAGAGAATCACAGAACATCCTGAGTTGGAAGGGACCCACAAGGATCACCAAGTCCAACTCCCGGCCATGCACAGGACACCCCAACGATTCCACCTTGTCCCTGAGAGCATTGCCCGAATGTTTCTTGAGCTCTGGCAGCCTTGGGGCTGTGCCCACTGCCCTGGGGAGCCTGTTCAGTGCCCGACCACTTGCTGGGGGAAGAATCTTTTCCTAAAATCCAGCCTAAACCCCTCTGACACAATTTCAGGCCATTTCCTTGCATGCTGCTACCTATTAGTTACCATTTATTATTCAATCAAGAATATCCCACAGGGCTGCAGATAACCCAGCATCAACCAGGCAGGATGCTGCAGGTACAGCTCCATGTCACAGGCAGGATCTCAGCTTCTGAAATATCCCAACAAGCATCTGGCATTCCTGAGAGAGTTAGGACTAAGTCAATGTTTCCATCATCAACCTCCCTTTCAATGATGTTTGTGCTCTCACAATGCCAAAACTTGGAGCAGAAGCACACAGCCCAGATGCAGTTTTATTTGGTAATAAATAGCTTAAATCTCATAAGCCATTTTTTATTTTAGCTTAAACATGTAAAATGGGAAAAGAAAAATGTGAGATATTTTTTTCTTCCTACCTTGTAATAACTTTGGAAAAGCAGATTATACTGAAAAATGGTAGAGTTTTTTTCAGATACAGACAGTCCATAACACCATTTCTCAAACATTTTTCCCGTTCAACATCTACTCTTTAACAGCATCAATATCCTTCCCTCAGTGCAGTGCCATCATTGCAGTCTCCGTTTTTTAGGGATGACTCATTATTCAATCATTGTCACAGTAAGCCTGAAGTTTTTGAAGAGTTAAAATGGCAAATTTCCACAAGCAAATTTCCATGGGAAAGTCCCACAAGTCCTTTAATCAATATCAGTAGTATTTTGAGGATGGATTGCTGTTTTAACTGTGGCCTTGTGACATCCCATTTCTCTAGAGTTCAGGCAATTATTGCAGCCCAGCACTCTCTACCCAGTCCCTGGGTGAGCACTGCTTTTCGTCAGCAATCCTCCAGGATTTCTGCATTTTCACATTTACTCCAAATTCAGACTTTGCTTTGCTGGGGCCAGCTACTTCCCACTGGCCAAAAGCCACGGAAACGCCCCAAACCCCCAGCCCATGGACTTGGCTGCCCTTCAAAAGTCCACCTCAGCTGGAGCAGAGAGAAACAGTGATTTTGCTCATATGGTCAAGCTCAAGTCGTTGGAGGTTCCCTAGTGGGGTACTGGGCTACTGTCCAGATGGTGCCATTGCCGAAAGCTTTGTTATCTGCAGGGCTGGGGGTTTTTTGTAGAAGGCAGCTGGGAGGGATTCTGGGAATGGGAACATTGCACTGGTATGAGGAGCTGGACTGATCATGAGTCAGGGCCATGCAACATTGCCTGAGGAGGATTCTGCAGATTTCATAGAAAATGGGTTTGGAGGAACCTTAAAGATCATCTCGTTCCAACCCTTCTGCCATGGGCAGAGACACTTTCCACCAGACCATGTTATTCCAAACTGTGTCCAGCCTGGCCTTGAACATTTCCAGGGATGGGACAGCCACAGCTTCTCTGGGCAGCCTGTGCCAGGGCCTCACCATCAATACTTTCCTCCTAATATCTAGTCAAAATCTGTCCTCCTTTAGTTTGAAACCACTCACCCCCGCCCTATCACTGTCTGCCCATATAAAAAGTCCTTTTCCCTCTCTTTTATGAGTGCCCTTTTAAGTACTGGAAGGCTGCAATAAGGTCTCTCCAGAGCCTTCTCCTCTCCAGGCTGAACAACTCTTTTCCATGGGGTGCAGGTCCGTCCACTCTCCCCTCAGAGCTACATTGCCCTTTGCTGGGAGGGAGAATGGAAGGCAACCCTGCAAGGCTGGAAGGTGCACTGATCCCATGGATCAGCTTCCCCAAATCCAAGTAAAGCCAGTGAAGAATTGCTTCCAAGAGAGGTATAGGCAATTTTCTGACTGGAAGCAGGGCAGGCATCTCGTGCTGCAGAGCCCACCCCTAGTCCCACCAGGACCCAGCCTCCTGTCAGCCCTGTGTACATGGAGTCTGCAGGAGGAATGGGGTGGCTCACATATGGTGTGGATTCACACATGACCCAGGTGACTCAGTCAATGGGGGAGTCATGAATAGGAAGAAAAACCCCCAAATATACAGGGGTACTTTGGGCAATCTGCCCTTGGAAATACCAGCCATGAGCCACATTGCAGAGCACGTAGGAGATGTCACAGCAAGAAGTCATTCATGTGAAATGGCTCTGACGCAGCACAGCAACTGCACCCAACCAAGAAGAATCCTCCTGCTGTGATTTTTTTTTTTAAGGAAGTTTTAGGTGGACAAATTGCAACACTGTACCCTTACAGCAGCCTATAGACCTTAGAGCCTCTTCCAGTGCCTGAGGGGGCTCCAAGAGAGCTGGAGAGAGATTTTGGATGTCAGCGTGGAGTGACAGGATAAGGAGGAATGGCTTACACTAAAGGAAAGTAGATTTAGATTAGATATTAAGAGGAAATTCTTGACTGTGAGGGTGGCAAGGCACTGGCACAGGTTGCCCAGCAAAGCTGTAGATGCCTCCACCCTGGAAGTGTTCAAAGCCAGGTTTGATTGGTGGGACTGGTCTAGTGGAACATATCCCTTATGGCAGTGGAGTTGGAATAAGATGATCATTCTTGACCCCTCCAGCCCAAACCATTCAATGATTTTATGATCCAAAGCTTCCTCCAGCCTCAGCAAGGTCTTCCCAGCCCTCATTCACATGAGATATAACCCAGATCCCACAGTGGGGTCTTTGGAGGAAACATGAGGCATGCCCCATGTTTGGGAAGCATTTGCTCAACATCAGGCTTGTGCCAGGAATGTCTGTTCAAATCCATGCCGGTTTCAATCTCTGCAGGAAAGACGCAGTGGTGGGTCTGTGCTCCTGGTGCTTGCCTGTCAGTGAGGGCCTTTTGATTTTTTATTCTAACATTAAAGTCAATAATGTAATTAAACTAGTCTAAGGGAACAAACCCTGCCACCTCAAACAGAAAAGCTGTTGCAGAGCCAAAAGATCAATTCATGTGTACATTTAAGACACAGGAACTACGACAAATCCAGAATGAGCCAAGCTGAGTGGCAAGGGAGACCCACATGCAAACCTGCAACTCCTGATTCGTGAGGCACGAGGGGCTTGAGAAGATGAGGATGCAGAGGAGGAGGAGAGGAACTGGCAGCAAAGTCTGCTCCCTCCCTTGAGCAAAACATCACTTCCAGCAGTCTGCTCTCCATGTAATCAGTTCAGGCAGAGCTAAACTGAGCATCGCAGGGTGGGAAACTGGCCTGTGTCCCTAATCCTCAGACCACATCAATCCCTTGGCTGGACACGATGGGCACCTTGTGGGATGGAGAGCACCACAGAGCTGCTGGGAGAAGAAAGTGCTTCTCAGGAGAAGACAAACCAAACCAGGTGGCCTTAATTCATCTCAAGGGAGGGTTACCAAGGTAATAGCGGGTGAGTTTATCTCCCTTTACCATTTTATTTCTCAGAACATCCTCCTCCCACCGCACGCCCTGCCAGGACCCGAGCTGACCTCCTGATATGATTTTTACCATTCCTGACAGTGTTTTAGCTGAGCCTGTTCAGACAGAAACATTTTTCCTCTCTCACGTGGATGTTGTTTTCATTACCTTGGAAACCTACACACTGCCATCCAGTATAACCAGCAAGTACAGCAGGTACAGGGAGGCTACTCAGCCTTCAGCCCTGCTGGACCAGCAACCCCCCTTTGCTATATTTCCTTAGCAGCACCAACTTGCCACCATTAGCTTGTTTTCCAAAGCCAGCCTTGGTGCTGAGAAACAAAATTGGCATTCAGAGTGAATTTTACTCTGGGGGCTGTGGGTACTGCTCTTAACAGCAACAACAAAATAAGAAGAGGTTTTTGGTTACAGGATGAAGAATAACCTGTAAATTGTTGTTTATAGGACTGGTTAAGTGCCTCATAAATACAAATAATGGCAATGACTGGAGTTCCTGAGCTGTCAGCTGGTGGGAGAAAGGTGAGATGATGTGGCAGAGAAATCCTGGGTCTCCAAACTGGACACCAGACACTTTTGAGCTTAATTGATGCATCCACCCACAAGTTTTTCAGGACCAGTCACTACCCACCACATCTGGGAGGAGATTCCTTTCATGCCAGTGGGTTACTTTATGTTTGCAGGATTTCTCATACAGACTTCTAGTGTGTTTAATAAGTGTGAGGTTCAGCTGCTCCTCAGACTCCTAGTCTTGCATCTCTGGAGGTTGTGGGAGACCCAGTGTCAGACACCAGAAATTGGCCTGGGGGAGGATGAGTGAACCCAGTTAGTCCATCCATACATGTCAGAGCCAAGGGATTGGCCAGTTAATTAGAACAATTCTATTAGCAGGAGGTTGGTGTCCATGGGGAGAAGCCCGCATCCCTGCTGAGCTCTTCCCACAAGTGCCTGACCCTCTGGTTAAACCGATGCTTTGACACTGCTTTTCCCGGATAAAATCCCTGTCCAGCACAGTTTCTGTGCTGACAACTTTGATGTCAGATGAAGCCTTTAAAAGACCAGATTTTCAAACAAATGCAGGATGTGTTGATCTATCTAGCAGAGACATGTCCCTTGCCATTCCCAGGAGCTGGGATGGGAGGCTGGCAGATGGACAACGCTCCGCTTCACAGCTGCTGATTAAACTGCCATGACAATGCTCGGCAAAATGCCAAATTAATTAGCAGTAGCCACATGATCTACAAGTGCCTTTTGGCTTTAAAATAAAAAACCAAAAAACCTAAAGATTTTCCAAATTCACTTTCACACGCCTCACTGGCCTGACATTTTCCCTTGAATTTGCTGTACCTGAAGTTTTGTCCCTCTTGCATAGAGCCTTGTGCCATTTTTAGATGCCATGGGTTTGAACGTGTGGCACAGGGAACTCAGAGCCCATATAGCTCTTGGCCTTTTGGAGAGGATGGACTAATCTTTGGCTGATATTTAGCAGAGGCTTGCAGCACCACACACAACCTCCAGCTTGATACTGTTGTGACCTTTCAGCTTCATTTACAAGACCATCTGAAATTTGTTTGATTTTGGTTCCTCTGCAGGGCCTTCAAGCAGATTTTTCATTCCATGGCAAACCACGGCACACCCAAACTAGGTGTTTCTGTGCTTACATGCACCTTTTTCCCAGCAGCAGGCAGTTTTCAGCCCTGGAAACCACAGACACATGACCAGGAGTGAGAAGGTACATCCTGGAGGGCACTGGATTAGCTCCAGGGAGGTGGGCAGCCCATTTACTGTAAGATAGCTCAGCTCTGGCTGGGTATAACACTCCTGCTTCTCATGGAGTGGAGGCATCTCCTTCCCAAAGGATGACACCTTTTACAACATCATGGCCTTAGGTTTCAAGAGGCATTTAGGACATTGTAATTTGATCTTTTATAGAATCATAGAATTGTTTAGGTTGGGAAAGATCTTTAAGATCATCAACTCCAACCATTCTCCCAGTACTGCCAAGCCCACCACTAAACCATGCCCTTAAGTGCCACATCCATATGTTTTTTAAACATTTTCAGGGATGGTGACTCCACCATTTCCCTGGTCAGACTGTTCCAGGGCTGGATACCCCTATCAGTGAAGAAATGTTTCCTAATATCCAAATAGGATATCAGGAATATTTTATCTGGTGTTAGGCCAGCCCAGAGCTTCCTCCTAGCCCCAGAGAGACATCTTCATCTGCTCCAGACTGAGGAGGGACCATGCTCTTCCTTGCCAAACAGCTGGAATGGCTCATTCTCTAGTTTTATTTCATTCTGGCAAGGACCCCATGCTGAGAACACTCTGCCTGAGCATCACCTGCTGTCCTGCTGCAGGGGCAAGTGAGGCTCATGTGGAGAGGGGAATGGACAATAAACCTGGCTGGGGTCCCAGTCTGGACACATATTCATACAGTTAACTTTGGCACTCACAGTGTAGAAATTTGTCAGTGCTGGGTCCCAGGCAGATCCCAAAGCCCTGAGCCAAAGGCAGAGGTTTGTGTGTCTTCCCACAGCCTTGAAAATCCCACAGGAAGGGAGGAAAACATCCTCCACCCGGCCTAGTTTGTGACCCATCTGCACAGATGTTCTCAATTGTGAACAACGTCACCAAGGGTGCATCCCAAATCAGTGCAAGCCCCCCAGTCCCTGGGTATATCATACCCAATCAACTTGCTGCCTGCAATTCCAGCGGAACAAGGTCTGCAACTGAGCACCAGGCATAAGGAGTGACCACATCCACTCTGGGCACTCATGGGTTTTCAGCAGGTGACTATCCCCCGGCCAGACAGGGACCACAGGGAGCCCAATTGCTGCAGGTAACACACCTGCAAGGATGGATGCCACAGGTTGATCCCCATGGTTGAGGGTCTTGGGATACAGAGCCTGTGCAACTCAGCAAAGCAAAGGAGACCAGGAGGGTGATGGTGATGGTAATGAGGCTGGAGATAGAATCACTGAATTACTGAGATTGGAAAAGCCCTCTCAGATTATCGAGTCCAACTATTCTCCTACACTGCCCAGCCCATCACTAATAACTGTCCCCAGGTGTCACATCCACATGGCTTTTAAATTCCTCCAGGGATGGGGACTCCACCACTGCCATTGGCACTCTGTGCTAGGGCTGGACAACCCTTTCCATGAAGAAATTTTCCATGATATCCAACCTAAACCTACCTGGTTGCAACTTGAGGCTGTTTCCTCCCCTCCTGTCCCTTGTTCCCTGGGAGCAGGGACTGACACCCCCCCCGCCGGCTCCCCACTCCTGTCAGGGAGTTGCAGAGAGTGAGAAGGTCCCCCCTGAGCCTCCTTTTCTCCAGGCTGAGCCCCCCCCAGCTCCCTCAGCCGCTCCTGCTGCTCCAGCCCCTTCCCAGCTCCGTTCCCTTCCCTGCACACGCTCCTGTCCCTCAGTGTCCTTCTTGTTGTGAAAGGCCTACCTGAGTGGGACTAAGAGCATCTCAGAATTTCCCACTAATCCAGGACAAACAGCCTGTGCCATATTCCTTCCTGCAGCACACAAGATCCTACCAGGAAGCTGTCTGGTCACCAAGTGGAAAAAGTGCACTTTTTTCAGTGTCACCTTTGGGCCCCAAGGGTTTTTACTAATTACCAAATTTAATTTATTTTGTTCTCTTCTAGGAGCTATGGCTTTGCATTGCTGGGCCTGTATTGTTTGTGTTATAGCCTGCTGCTGTCCACAGAAATTTCAAATTAAATATCAGTCACACATTAAGGTCAGGCAGCTCAATTCCATTAGCAGGTGGCAAGGCTCAGCCTTCCTGAAATGAATGTTGCTCTCACCCCCTAATGACAGCAGCAGAGGAACTGGGCAGTGCCAGCCTGTGGTGATTGGCACCCCACTGACATTGGGGACCACAAAACTGATTGTAATAGTTCATTCATCTTCTGCAAATAATGGCTTAAGTTTTCCTGACCTGTGACAAATCTGCATGAGCTGCAATTCGAGAGATAGAACCAAGAGGAATGACGAAAAAAAGCACAAAAAAATCCTGTAAAAAATTTCCAAAAGCAAGAAATAGATTTCAGCAGGGTTATTCCGTCTCAGTTTCAAGCCTTCGCCCCCAGCCATATATTCTGGCCTCACTTTGTGAGCAAGGTTATAGGTTTCTCATCACGCTGCCTACCACAAAGAAGGGTCAGAGGATTCAAAGATTTTTCCTGTTGCTGAACTCATTGACATCAGGTCAGGATAAGTCCTTTCCAGTCAGACCTATTGGGACCACCAGCAGTGGGACATCCACCTCCCACCTTTGGGTTCTGTACTGGCTGGGAAGGAGGACCTGGCAGGGAAATGAGGAATGGAGGTGTCTTCCCCATCACCATCACGACACCTTCCTGACCCATTGCAGCACAGCCCTGTGGCCAAGCACACCTGCAGCTTCTCTCCTTGCCTATACAGTGAAGTGGGATGTCTGCTGTCTTCCAATGGCAAAGGAGACCTACCAAAACATCAGAAAGTGCTTTTCTGAGTCTTTAGCACAATTAACCCAAACCCAAGGGTGCAGGGAGCTCATGTCTATACCACACCAGCTTGCAACTTCTTATAGATCCTCATCTTGGAGGGTGGTGAGGCCCTGGCACAGGTTGGATAGAGAAGCTGTGGCTGCCCCATCCCTGGAAGTGTCCAAGGCCAGGCTGGATGGGGCTTGGAGCTGGTGGAAGGTGGGAGGTTGGAACCAGATGACCTCTAAGTCCTTTCTAACTCAAAACAGTCTGTGATCCATAGTTTATAAAACCCCACTGGGTTGCAAGGTGAGGATGTTCTCCACCACATAACACAACAGCATGGAGAAGAAGATGACTTGGGCTAAGTCAGGAGTTGCTCTGTTGAAGCCAGATGGCCATTCTAGTTGTGTGTGACTACCCAAGGTGTGTGCTCAACAGCATCATTTCCGAGATATTCTGAAAGTGTAATTGGGGTGAAGAAGAAAATGTAAGAAAGAGGGTAAAATAGGACTTTAAGGCACTACCACAGCATAAGGAGTCTGGGTTTCAGGCTGTAAGCTGTCACATCATTATTGCTGAGGCATTTGGGAGGTTTATAATAGCTCTGTTACTCTGTAAAATTCACCCTTCCTCAAGGAAAACATTTATTTCACTCAAGTACAAATAAGAGCTAAATACAGGCAGATCAGTTTAATAGTGTAGTTATGCCTATTAAAGCAACTGTAAAACTAACATCAAGGCATTTCACATTAATTCCCTCTCAGTGACTCCAGATCTGATTTAATTCGACAAATCCCTTGCTATGGAGAAGTGGCCACAAATCTCCACATCCCTGTTGCAGAAAGTCACTGTTGGATTCAAAAAGTCAAGATCTATCAGCTAAATGGGTAGAGGAAACCTATTGATCAGAGCAGCAAGATAAGGAAGTAGCACAGATAGTGTCAGCAGATAGTTTTTCCTCCAGATCATTATTTTTAAGCAGGTTTCATGGAGGAGATGGAGCCTGAGTCACTCTTCCCACTACTGTAGTAGGTGACCTGGGAAATTGCCATCCCTTGGATTTCAGCCAAATAATTTCTAAAAAATTATTTTAAAAATTATATATATTTAAGTCTGTGACATTAAGAAAGGATTGAGATTTTTGGTTTTCATCCAAGAATCTCAGCTTTGTCAGCTTTCTGTTTAATTTCCAAATCTGTTTCCTGAAGAAAACAAAGAGATCCAACCAAGTTTTTATGGCTAAATACAATCCTTGAGACCTTTTCTGTAACAGATTTTCTCAAAAGTGACCACAACAAGGAGGATAAGAATGAGAAATCCACTTTCTTATCCACATTTATGTTTTCTTGTGAGTTCCACCTACAAAGGAGCAGACTCATCTGCATTTTCTCTGTTCCCTGAATTTCACGCCCAGTAGCCTGGGAGACAGTCACTGGTGTAACATTCAGGTGGAGAAATGAAGGTGAGAGATTAAAAGTTCTTATTCAACCTTAGAGAAGACCAAAGGGTTCAAGTGGGGATCTGCAGAGATGGGTGTCAGCATGTTGTGCCCACTGCCCATCTGCACCCACACATGGATGTCTGGGTAAGCAGGAGCATGTCCAGCACTTTGGGAAGAGCCATTTTCTGCTTCAGGTGTTGGACTAGACATGTGGTGGTTTGGGATCACATAATCATGGTATGGTTTGGGTTGGAAGGGAAATTTAAAGGTCATCTTGTTCCACTGCCCCGCCATGGGCAGGGACACCTTTCACTAGCCCAGGTTGCTCCCAGCCCCATCTAACCTGGCCTTGGACATTCCAGGGATGGGGCTGCTTGCCTGGGCAAACTGTGCCAGGGCCTCACCACTGACATTGTAAAAAACTTCCTAAAAATGTTCTTCCTACCCTGCATCTTCTGGGACATCTGAGACAGCTCAAAAACTGGAGTGAAAATAACCCTAGACGTGCATTTTCCATTTATATTGTCAGTTCACAATGTAACAGAACCTTTAGAGAGGGCAGAAAACTATTACCAGGTTCTTTCCCAGTGCTAGCTCAGGAGAAGAATTCTGCCTGGGTGGAAACAATACAGTACAAATAACACTAACCCATGTAATATCCACTGGGTGAAGGTTCTGGCAGATACCAAGTAGAAGAGAGAGAAGCATCATTTACAAAGGGGTGTTTCAGATTTAACCCAGCTCTGGGGACAAAAGTAACATCTGTTCAAGCCACAAAATCTGTTGACTCCTCCAAGCCCCTAGTTACAGACAGAAAGGAATTAAAAGTTGGGATCTGGACTTCTCAGCCACATTAATTAAAGGCTGGCGCCTCTAGAACATCAGACGTGCCACACGCTGTGTTTCTAAAATTTCTCTGTTGCTTTTGAGAAAGATGGTCTACAAAGCATCTAACCCTGCCCCTCCTTTCATGAGAACCATTTTGACCAAGCAGAGAAATCCCAGCTCATTTAGAAGATGTGGGCTGGCTCAGAAATTATCCAAGATTTGGCAGGTCTGCAAACATCTAGTCCTGAAGTGGTGCCTGCAGGCTGTCCCCAACCCCTGAATACCCTCACACAGGAAGCTGGTGGGCAAAATCTTAATTCCTGACTTTTTTGTCCATTGAGGACAAGAGCAAATGGCCTCAAGTTTTGCCAGGCGAGGTTTAGACTGCATGCTAAGAAAATGTTTCTTCACTAGAAGTGGAAATTTTTGAAGTCAGGCACTGGAACAGGCTGCCCAGGGGAGTGATGGCATCAGCATCCCTGGAGTGTTCAGGAAATGTGCATGTGGCACTTGGGGCATGGGTTAAGGGTGGCCTTGGCAGCGCTGGACTCAATCTCAGAGGGCTTTTCCAACCTTAAAGATTCTACGATTCTGTGATTTTACAGTGGGATCATTCCTATTTTTTACAGAAACAACAAACGCTGTACAGATGGCAAACTTCCTGCTGGGACCCCTGCATTCAGCCACAGTCCTGAGTGCCCCATTTTCTCAATGACAAGAGGTGGCTCATTCAACCAGGGTGCCCAGCCCTGCAGAGAGGAGCTCAGCAGGCTTGACAAAGGCCTCCCTTCCTCTTAATATTGTGGAAACCAGCCAACAGCCACCCCCTGCCTGGCTTGCAGGTAGAGACCCACAGTACCCATAGCCACCTCCCATCCATCTCAGCCCACAGTGTGGGATCTCTCTCTCTGTTGCTGCTTTTCCTTGACTTTCTGGTCCATCACATTGTGCTCTGTGCCTCCCAAGCTTTCCTCTGTGTGTTGCCCTCTTTCCTCCACCATCGCCCAGCACTTCCACAAGAGACCTCAGCTAAAATCATTCCCACAGACACAAATTTTCCAGGGATTTTATGCCCTGCTCTTTGGAGAGAGCCACCTTTCTCCCCATGTGTTATGCAATGACACACAGAGAAGGCAGCTCCTGGTGCTGATGGATTGCACCCCAACCAACCCCACACTCAGGAGATGCGGGGAGCTGATCCCTCACCACAGGCCTTGATAAAACAAAGCACTTTTCATGGGCTTTCTGATGTCTGGACCTGGGAAAACACTCTGCACTTTCACCACACTGTTATGTTCTGGGCTTTTATCCTTCTTTTTTCTTTTCTGTTTTTTTTTTCCTTTAATCACAATGTCTCATTTTATTTGTTGACCTCCTTAAAACGCCAGCTCCCTGGCATGATGAGAAAGTGTGCACATCATGGCATCCCTAGAAACAGGCGTGTTCTTTACCCTGGAAAATAGCAAGCAGGATCTGGGACTATTCATGGACTGGAGAGGAGCATTTCAGCTCAAGGGGCAGGGTGCCAACTCTGCACACCCACCTACTCCATTAAACTTACCTCCAACAGGCTCCTTTCAAAGAGGACTCCCCAAAGTTCTCTGCAGGGGCAGCAGATCCCAGCAGGGATTGTTGTTAGGTGCCCTGGTACATCCCTTCTCCCCTGCACAACCCTCCTACCTGGCACTGGCACCTCCTGGATGCCCTTTGGCTCTTGTGCTGACCCGGATGCACCTACCCCCACCAAGGGATGCTGCCAGTGAGCTGGGTTTCTGCAGAGCATGTCCATCCCTGCTTCCCATTTAAATTGCAAGGCATTGGGAAGGGGGCCTTGCTGCCTCCCCAATCCTACCATGGGGCCGGAAACCTGTGACCAGTTGTGCCATTGCACCAAAAAGAGGAGGTGGGGGAGAGGAGAAGCACCAGTGCTCCCTGTTCAACACAATGAAAGAGCAGCAGCCCTTTTAAAAGGTATTTTCTGCAAAACTTCCATCAAAACCATCATCCCCCTAAAAAGTAGGATTTTCAAAGGTGAAGTTGGATGAGCTGTATCTGGAGCTCAGCTGGCATGACACCATGATGCTCCTTTCCCCTGGGCAAATAATGAATGTGACCAGGGTTTAAAACTCATTATGAGACAGGCCTTCCCAACACCAGTTATTACAGCATCCATCACAGCCATCTCCCAGTGTGGCAGCAGCCAGAGCACAGCACTTGTTCTTCAGCTCCCTCATCCCTTCAGCCTCCTCATTCCTTCAACCCCTACAGAGCATTTAGGAGCTCTGGACACACCATCACATGGAGACCAGTGCCTTACCCTCCCCTCCACCAACACACCCCAGACCAAGGTACTAAAGCATCTCAAGTGGTTTTGGTAGGTTTGAGCCCCAGAGCCAGCACCAACCTTGAAGAAGATTTTGGTGCCTGGAGAAGGAACGTGAGGAAAGAGCAATTCAAAAAAAGCCCATCACATCCACAGGGAAAGAAAGCATGGCAGATATTGTAACACGTGGTGGGAAAAGAGAGAGGTAAAGTAAAGGTGAAGAAGTTGAGTGAAGGTAAAAACAACAGCAGTGCTGGCCAGAAGAAGGTTTAGGGTGGTGTCTTGGTTTATTAGAAAAAGGTTTCTTGCCCAGAGGGTGGTGGGCACTGAACAGGCTCCCCAGGACAGTGGGCACGGCCCCAAGGCTGCCAGAGCTCCAGGAATGTTTGGACAACACTCTCAGGGACAGGATGGGATTGTTAGGGTGTCTGTGCAGGGCCAGAAGTTTGACTGAATGATCCCTGTGGGTCCCTTCCAGCTCAGGGTATTCCACAATTCTGTGACTTCTGATCTAGCAGATAACCAGGCTCATAAGGTATTTGCTGAAGAGCAGCAGAAGTTGTGTTGCTGAAGACTGAGGATGAGCCCAAGCCTGAATCTGCCAGAACCGAGGTCAGCCCAGGCAGAAAAGACCTCTCTCATCACTTAGTTTGTAATAGAAAAAGGTCCAGTGAGAGATGCTGGGCAGTGGATAAGGAATCCCAACACAAAGAATCCCAGGACAAGGACAAGGGCTCAGCACATCTGGTTCCACACAATCAGGATGACACACGAGCCAGTGTAACATATCCCAAAGAATGGTATGATCTTCCCTGATGTTTTTGGGCTCTGGGCCTTGATTTTGTCAAAGGGGCTCAAAATCACTTGGTACAGAAGAATAGAGTCTTGCAGGACAGTCAGCAAACAGCTCAGCCTCCCTAACAGCATCCTAACTCCTTTCAGCAGTAACTGCTTTCTGTCCAAGGGACCTTGTCTACCTTTCCCTTGGTCCACATCCTATTTTTCTAAGCCTGTAACTACCTCCTGGCAATATTTTCCTTCCCTGGAATACCCCTGCACCCTACTGAAGAAGCAGCTGCACAGCATCACATGCCAACTGTATCTGGCAATACTGGATTCTCCTTGCAGATGACCCAGGGCAAGGTGGGGATATGTCCTTACCTTCAAGATTCTTCTATGGTCTGCTCTGACAAAACACCCAGAAATTCCACTGGCAAGTTTGTAATCACATTTGCCAGACAGGTTTCCCTGCTCAAATCAAACAAGGACATGGAGAAGCCACTGTTTGTTTCTGCAGCCTGGAGGACAATCACAGAATATCCTGAGCTGGAAGAGACCTACAAGGATCTCAAGTCCAACCCTCAGCCCATCCCCAGGACCATCCCCAAGAGTCACACCCTATGCCCCAGAGGATCATCCAAACACTCCTTGAACTCTGCCAGCCTGGGGGCTGTGCCCACTGCCCTGACCACCCTCTGGGGGAAGAACCTTTTCCTGAGATCCAATATAACCCTGCCCTGACACATCTCCAGCCATTCCCTGGGTCCTTTCCCTTGGTCAGTGCCTCTCTGCCCCCACCAAGGAAGTTGTACTTGCAGTGAGGTCTCCCCTCAGTCTCCTCCAGGTGAGTGTCCTTGCACACTTCCCCTCCAGGCCCTTCCTCATCTTTATTGCCCTCCTTTGGACACTCTCTAATATCTTTCTTACATTGTGGTGACCAAAACGGCCCCAGTGTACAGGGTGAGTCCAGACCAGCATAGAGCAGAGCAGAAGTAACTCAGGTGGATGAGACCACAACGTTACCCATCCCTTTCAAGATTACTAGTTTCTTTGTCATCCTGAAAACAATCTCCAGCCCTCCCAAGCCTGGAAACACATCCTTGATGCCAATGGAGGTGAGAAGGAAGGAGAGGCAGGGGCAATTATGACCTTCCTATTGCAGGCAACTACGTTTTGTTCCTGCAATAGGAACCATCTTTCTAATACTCATCTCAGGGATTAAAGCACTTTCTACAGAATAAATAAATCCAATGGCTTCACAGTACAATAACACTGAGAACTGAGGCAGTCTGTTCCTGACCACTGCATGCTCCTCAAGTGAGTCTAAAACATCTAATCCACCTGATATTGAAAAAAATATCCCTAGGTGAAACATTTGTATACGAAAAACCTAACTTAAAAATTGACGTGAGCTGGTTTTATGCCCTGCATTCAGCTGATGCTGCTTCATTTTCCATCATAAGACAGCATTTCACTTCTGGGGTTGTGGCCTATTTCATCTCCGTTCAAATGAACCATTTAAAAGCCTCTCCCCACCCCCTCATTTTGCTGAAAAACTCAAGGACAATATAAAACCAGGAAAATAAATTTTCAGCCAGTGAACTGGAAAATAATCATCATCATCAAAACCAGATACTTCTGTTTTCATGTAGCTCCAGTCCCTGGCAACTCAGTTCAATATAAGTGTCACCAGCTGAGCTGCTGGCCCACCAACCACTGCTCACCCATGCACCTCCCTGCTGCTATGGGGACAGGACATTTCTTTCTTTGAGGCCCAGTTCC
Organism: Sakesphorus luctuosus; assembly: GCA_013396695.1. Taxonomy (NCBI): domain Eukaryota; kingdom Metazoa; phylum Chordata; class Aves; order Passeriformes; family Thamnophilidae; genus Sakesphorus; species Sakesphorus luctuosus. The sequence continues at coordinate 137,124 of VWZD01002465.1, forward strand.
TGATCAATATCACAATTTTCAGCTCACAGGTTGAAGGAATAACCTCAGAGGCAAGAGTCCAGCCACCACTGGTTAATTTACTGCATCTCTCAGCCAGAGAGATGAGCAACAGATTAAGGATGGACAATGGGTTTTGCTGCTGATTTGATAAGCTCAGGAAGGTATGGAATCACAGAATTATTTACATTGGAAAAGCCCTCTCAGATTATCCAGTCCAGTGTTCCCCATCACTTCCAAGGCCACCCCTAACCCATGTCCCCAAGTGCCACATCCGCACAGCTTCTAAATCCCTCCAGTGACGGTGATTCCACCACTACTCTGGGCAGCTGTGCCAGGGCTGGACAGGTCTTTCAGTCAAGAATTTTTCCCCAATATCCAACCAGACCCTCCCTTGGCACAGCCTGAGGCCATTCCCTCTCCTGTCCCTGTTCCCTGGAGCAGAGCCCAACCCTCCCCAGTTCTCCCCTCCTGTCAGGGAGTTGCAGAGAGTGAGAAGGTCCCCCCTGAGCCTCCTTTTCTCCAGGCTCAGCCCCCCCAGCTCCCTCAGCCGCTCCTGCTGCTCCAGCCCCTTCCCAGCTCAGTTCCCTTCTCTGGACATGCTCCAGACCCTTCCCCAGCTCCATTTCCTTCCCTGGACATGCTCCAGCCCCTCCATGCCTTTCTTGACTGCCTAGGCTGTCATTTCCCACCCAGGCCAGGTTCACACAGCCTGGAGACCTCAGCTAGGTCTGTTGTCACCTCCAGGGTCTCCCAGATAGCAGAGCAATGGCTACATGTGCTGAATCCTCGCATCCCAGGATAGAAAGTAGAAAGTAACTCATTTTTCTTTGCAAACTTTGCTTTTGCTTTATCAATCTGACTTTCTCTCAACCCACAAGTAATTTTCCATCTCATCTCCTCCCCCCTGCCCTGCTGAGGAGAGGAATGCTGGAGCAGCTCAGGATCATGCCACCAGAGACTCACACAGGAGTTTCCCACTCAGACCAACAAGGGCTGGGCAAAACCAGCTTCCTAAGTTCCTTTGGTGCACAACGGATAACATTTTCTCTGTTCAGCTTCATGGAGAACTACCTGTAGCTCTCTGATCTCAGAGGAAGCTCTGCACAGAGGAGCAGGAGGGAGTTTGTGGCTGCCAATGTGCTTCACAGGTGGCCAGCACAGGAAGGGATCTTTTTTTACAGGGTTGCATACAACAAGGCATTCATTATTCAAAAAGGTGTCTCTGTAACCTCAAGCCCACTGATGTCATGCTATCTCTGTGCGGAAACTCTCCTTGTTCCTTATCTCAGCCCTGGGAGATTTGTGGGATATCACAAATAACAGCTGGACAAGATAAGGCTTCTTCCAACACACTGCTTGCTCCCAGCATCTGTAAAGCCTCATTGTGATGGACCTGAATGGACCAGTGCCTGGGGACACTACATCTTATTTGTTTTCAATCCACACCTGCTCTTTTCTACATGTCTTGAGCAAGTATTATGAGAGGTTTCCCCCTCATTTTCATGCTCTGAACATCCACCTCCAAACCCTACCAACACTTTCACCTCCCATCAGGGAGAGCAGAGACCAGGACACTCTATTTTGGTGAAGCAAAACTTTATCCACTCCCTGTCCCTTCCAGCTCCCAGTGCTGAGGGAACCTCTTAATTTCAATTAGCTGCTCGTGCAGTAAAACCCCACCAAGGAGGAGGGGAGGTGTCAGGATCTGACTCTCTGGGGCTTCCCATCGTGGAAATGCAAAACCAGGCATGCCAGCAAACAAGATGTTTATAGCCCAGTGATTCATAACACTGCAGTTTGCAGGAAATGTAACACCATTCATGATGAAGAAATGTTCTTGTTTTCTGCTAAATATATAAAATAATCACTCCTCCCCTGAGCAGCAGATGCAAATTATACCTAGTATTAGCCTCATATGCCAACCACTATAATTCCAGTGCAGCATGAAGTCGTTTCCCAAGGCTTTAGAAGTCCCTTAATCTGCCTTTTGACGTCAAATGACAAATTTCTTGCCTGGGATCATTAACAGGATGACTAATGAAAGCTGATAAGTGAATTTATAAATGAAATTAAAGATATTAATATTAAAGGCCAGGCTACAAGGAAGAGAAATGTGGATTTAGCAAACCACAACAAGGAGCACGGTAATCTGCATGAGATTTACAGCTCCTTTCCTGACAGGCAAATGAGTGGTATTTTCCGCCTGGAGGTTGTGGAAACTGCCAGGCTTGATGGACACTTCTCCTGAAGCATCACCACCCCCATTACCTTCAGATGCTGACTGAGATTTAAAAAGCTCCTGCTCAAGTTTAACTGCAAATGCCAAGACAGGGATTAACATACACTGGTGGTCTTGCAAAATAACTGCACCACCAAACCCTCCTGCAAACAAAATACCTTTAGACTGTGGCCAGTTTGCTGCCAATTACTTTTTTTTTAAGATAAAAACACACCTCAGACTAGATTCTCATTTCATTCATCTCAGTATAAACGCCAAGCTGAGAACTTATTTCGGCTTTATGCACATATAAACAAGTTCAGACCTTCTCAGACAAGTGTCCAATCCCATCTCCAGGCAGCTTCACATGGACTCACAGATCCTTCCTGACTCCAGCTGCTCTTCACTGAGGATTGGGGCTCACAGGAGAGACTATTCATGTCTCAGTTTCCATCAGCTGATGATGATCAGCCCAGAATGGACCACACCAAGGTACACAGGCAAATACAGGCACCTCCTCTGCTATCAAAAAAATAGGAGAAAGCTTCCTTTTGCCCATTTTCAAGCAAGATGCCATGAACACAAACTAGTTGGGCAAATTATCTTTAGTGGTGCCTCCTAATGCACCCAGAGCTTGCAAAAAAGCCAAGACCCAGTGGGATATATACCTTGAACTAGCAGTGTGACAAAAGGAAGAGTCAGAAGCCACCATGAGAACGAGGAATCCCAGAGACACACAGGAAGCACAGCTGGGAAGGGCACATTTGCTATGGGGAGCTTTCCCAATCCCACCCTCCACTGGAGGAACCCAGCGTGGGAAGAAGCTGCAACAAGATGGATGCCCAAGGGATGTTTTTTCTGAATGCCTTTTAGAGACCCCTCCAAGACTGGAGGAAAGGACAAGAGCAGGTTTTCAGAGTTGTTAGCTCCAGAGCTGGACACATGGTTTGGTGGGCTGTCTAGTTCCATCAGAGTCCTGCTCAAAGAAGTCCCAGAAGGCGCCCACGGCAGGTTTTCTCCTTGTTTAGGGACACAACTGCTCATTGTACCATTTGGGAAAGGAGATGGAGGAGTCGTGCACAGCAACAGCTCCACAGCAGCACTTGAGCCCTTCAGGGAGAGGAACAGAGTAAAACCAGCAGCAGCCAATTGCTCTGACTGGGCTGAGGGTCATCTACACCTCAGGGTGTCACCTCCAGCCAGGACAGGCACTGTGAGCAGCCAGGAGCACAGGGATATGGTGTGAGAGACAGACACCCCCGGATCCTTCCCCCAGCTACTGAAATTCTCATCCAAACACCTCCCCACAGGCATGTCCTCACTTCAAAGGCTCCCAGCCCACTAGGCTGCCCCTTACTACACCTCTCTCCACAACCTGCATCTTCACTGCTTCCTGCACTTCTTTGTTCCTGACCCCACTGGGTTTAGTCCCTCAAGCCAAACTGATGATGTTCACTAAAGAGCCACAAGTCACACACACAAAACTTTCCTGCGGACACATTTTACAGCTTTTAAATGGAGCGAGAGAAAACAACAGCGGTTAAGGACTTACCAAGAGGGATCCATGACAGCATGGGCCAACCAGCCCAATCCAGCTGTGGATGGGAAATGTAAAGGACCAGCAGGCAGGAAAATGGGTGAGAAAAGATCCTGGAAGACTGCAAAACTGAGCAGAGGAGGAGCAGAAAGGGTTAAGAAAAGGTAGTGAGGAGGCATGGAGCAGGGCTGGGTTTGCTTTCCCTCCATCCTGGCTGCTCCTGAGCTCTCCAGCACAGGAGACCAGTCCCTGTCACCACCAGGATCTGTTGCACTGGTTGAGAAGCAATTGGGTTTTTTTATTTTAAAGAGAGAATTTAACCATCTGCAACAGACACAATTTTCTCACTAAAAAGGTTTAGAGCAAGACAAGACCACACACGGATTTAATTTGTGCATCTACCGTGGAGTCCTGTGCAGGGTTGCTTGCGAAACCACAACCCCTCTGCCAATCCCAATTGCAGACCAACCCACTCCATCTCCCCAAAATGAACCAAAAAAGGGAGAAAATTACCATTTTCCCCTCTGGGTCTTATCCCCACTCTCACTGCCCCCCTGTAGTCCTTGCTCCAAACACCACTGCAGCCACATCACCCTTCTCTTTTCCAGAACACCATGTCGACCGAAAAACTTGCTGAGTGTTGTAGAGGACTTGTGAGTTTTGAGGACCAAGTTTGCCATAATCAGCAAACTGAAGCTGTGCTTTATGTACAGCCTCTTAAGAGAAAAGCCTCATGCCATCACCCAACTCCAGGAGCTGTAGGTTTATGTAGAAACACCCAAATACCATGAGATGTCCTCGAGTCACAACACTAGCAATGTCATCACACCTCCCCCACTAGTCTCCGGTCCTGGGGGTTCCATGTATCAAAGATGATTTAATGTAGAAGACCTTTTGCAAAGTCTCACCTTGAATTTCTGACTCATTTATTTAATGCTTCCCAAAATGAGTGCTCCCAGGTTAAGGGTGGGAAAGGCTTTTCTCTGCAGATCTGCTGCAGTGTGTGACCCTTTTTGAACACCTCTAGAGGCAAGAACCTTCCAGTTTAGACATAAGGCAGCCCCAGAGCAGAGTGTGGGTTTAAACTAGCATATAAGGGGGCTAGAGGGGATGCTCCTGCTCTCACTACCCCTGGAAGAATGGTATTCTCCTCTGCTTCCACCCCTGCACCTCCAGCAGTTGTGACAATCCTCTTCCTGGTCAGTGGAGAGAGATGAGCCAGTCTCAGGTGTCCCATGTGCTCCCCGAGGTACCTGGGGGGGTTCTCCTATAGGTTTGGGAGCCCCACCTGTGTTCCATTCTCCCCTTCCAGCTAACGAGGAGCTCCTCAAGTTATAAGCAGGGTTTGAAGCAACAAAAAAAAAATGAAGCTCAGACTTACTCTAGGACAATCCTTCCACAGGAGGGTCACGGAGGAGGACCTGGGGTGACTCAGCAAGGACCAAGGTTGGAGGTGGATATGGCAAGTGTCTTGGCACCTACGGATCTCCCCCCTCCATTTGGCACCCTCACCCTGTCCAGGGCACACTGAGCGATGCTGGGCTGTGTCCCACCACTGTCCCCACCACTTCAGTCCCTTCAACCAGAGCAGCTCCCAGGTTTTGTGCAGACACACCCCAAACCACCCCCCAGCTCCTTTTGTTGTCTCACTCGTGCACCAACTCACCAGTTCATAAACAACACACTTTCAAGGGGCCAGAACTGCACACAGCAAGGTAAACCCAGATCAGTTTTTAGACTGGTAACTCCCAGTAGGAGCAAAATGTGGCCACTATTTTGTTTCTCTTAAAAACACTGGAGTTTGTGCCACCACTCCAAGCCCTGTGTGAGAGACCCATCAGTCCAGCTCGTTTGGCATCATTAAACACACAGAGATGTGTGTGAGACCTTCGCACAACCCTCAGAAAAATGAATCACACGGCCTGTTTTGTCCGTGATTGGGACTACCCTTCCCCCTGTTACTGAAAGAAGTTATTTAAAGGAGCCCAGGGATACAGGTTGGTGCTGGGGAGATGTCTAGGCTTTACAGAAATCACTGCATGTGCCTCCACACCCACAGCAGCACCACCACCACCACGTGACTCGCTTTGGATCTCCTCAGCCCGCGATGCTAAAACAAAAAAAATATCATTTTCTTTGTACCAGGTGGCTTTTTTAAGACTGAAAGGTGGCTCTTCAGGAGTGTCAAAGGAATTAAGTCATTAAAATGTGGATGAGTTTGATGGATTATGAGCTATGAAAGCCTGGTGGTTACTGACTAATAAGGCTGGGAGGTGGAGGAAGGGGGGATGTTTGCTCTTGTAAGGATGTGTTTCTAACAAGACAGGTCAAAAATATGATGTGGATGATAAATTGCTTTAAAAGTTGCCATTAACCCAGCAGCTTTCTGCATTATTAGATTACCAAGACATCCTTGGAGCACATTGACCATGCAGTTTTGCTCTGTACCAGTGCTGATTTGCAGAGTGAGACCGAGGGGTGGGGGGGTTATTATGCTCACTGCAGTGAATCCCCGCTCCCAACAAAGGGGCAGCTGCCGGCAGGTGTCTGTGGTGCATTTGGAAGGGATGGGTTTATCCGTGTCGGGGTTTGGGGTGGGGTAGAAGGGAGTGGGATTCGGTTTTTTGGGTTTTTTTTTGTTTTTTTTCCATGCCATAACCCGAATCTCATTGTCTCACGTGGGGTGGGGGTTGAATTAAAAAAAAAATAAGGAAAAAAAAGAACAAAAAGAGGGGAGGGGGGAAATAATAATAAAAAAATCACATTGGAAAATGATCAGCCCCAACAGGCATGCATGTCTCCCTTCATGCAAGCGAGAAGCACAGCCTCCCCTCCTCAGGATGTGTACGGGGACATGTGTCAGGCACGGAGGAGCTCAGCGCTGGCCCGGGGCGAGGATGGAGCGAGAACAAAGGGCCACGGCAAACACCACATCCAGGGGGGAGCAGGGGGGCAACCCGCCGGTGCTCATACAGGGGGGACAGGATGGCCGAACAGTCACCGAGGGAGGTACACGGAAAAGGAAGTATGGAGAAGGAAATCAAAAATAAATGTTTATAGAGAAAACCAACCAAACTCAGGATAAAGCCAGGAGGGAGGTGGAAAGGCACGGCCTTGCAAAATGATGCGTCTCTGGGAGGGATGCTGGGCTAAGGCAGGGCGGGCTGCCGGAGCCACTGGCTTTGGCTTTGTTTGCCAGCGGCTCCTCGTGAAACCCACCGACCTGCTGAATTTGTCTTCCTCTCATTAAAGACCAATCACCAGCCCTGTGCCTCCCCCCCCGCACTTCTGTGGACATGTAATTAAAGACAAGATGCTCCCCCCAACCTCCCCTCCCAGCCCCATCTCCTGGCTTTGGGAGCCCTGACTTCCCTCAGTTTCTCGTGGCATCCAAGCCAAAACTGGGAGGTTTTACAGGACCATTTTGCAGACCTGGGAAAGGAGGTCTGGTACAGGAACAAGGAGAGGTGACCACTATTATCATCACTTTGCAGCTGCAGCAAAACTGCTCGCTGACCGCAATTTATCCATCCCTCCACGCTTCCAATATTTTAAGGTTCCCCAAGACTTTCTCCCAACCCCATACTTCGCTTTTTTAATTTTTTTTTTTGAGGGGGCCAAATCGAGTTTATTCAGAAGATGGTGGGCCTGGAGGATTGGAGCAGGAAAATGTAGTTACAACATTAGCAGCTGGGACGTTTTTACAAGCCCTGCCTTGCAGGGGTCTGGGGAAGATATTTATAGTGTGCCAGTCGCCGCGGGACCGAGGCAACTTCTCGCCTGGCAGATGGTGGGCAGGGCACTCGCAGAGATGTTTAAATATACAGCTTAAAGATTAAAAGGAATTTTTTTTTCCCAGGCTCGTTTACCTCTCGTTAATCAAAAGAGTTTCAAAAAATAAACAATCCCCCCCCTCCATCCGGAGGTCGTTTTGGTTATCAGTTCTGGTAAGGAATGTGTAATGTTGTAACTAGAATGAATAAGCAGCAGACCCTTCATCAAATATCTGTTTGGGGTGGGGTTTTTTGGTTTTTTTTTTT
>VWZD01002465.1:149915-174685 GCA_013396695.1 Sakesphorus luctuosus
CAATCCCTCTGTCCCTCCTCCATCCACCCAGCCAGCCATCCAGCCAGCCAGCCAGCCAGCCATCCACTTTCCATCCATCCACCATCGACCCATCCTACCATCCACCCACCCACCCATCCATTCTTACACACATGTGTGCACATCAGCCTCCGTGCACACACATATGCACACGTGTACACTCACGTGCCTGGGTTCACGTGTGTGTGTGCACATGTGTATGCACGTGTGTGTGTGTGCATGCGCGTGCATGTGTGTGCATGTGTGTGTGTGCATATGTGCATGTGTGTATGCATGTGCGTGTGTGCGCATGTGGGTGTGCATATGTGCATGTCTGTGTGCATATGTGCATGTGTGTATGCATGTGCGTGTGTGTGCATGCGTGTGTGTGCATATGTGCGTGTGTGCATGCATGTGTGTGTGCATGTGAGTGTGTGCGCACACGTGCATGTGTGTGCATGTGTGTGCACGCACATGTGTGTGTGTGCGTGTGCACGTGAGTGTGTGTGTGTGCATGTGCACGTGCGTGTGTGCGCGCACATGTGTGAGTGTGTGTGTGTGCATGTGCACGTGAGTGTGTGCATGTGAGTGTGTGTGTGTGTAGCTGTTCACACATGCACAAACACACATGTATGCTCAGGCACACACATGTGTGTCAGCATCTGGCACACACCAGCACAGACACGTGTAAACACACAGCCTCATGCATGTGTGCAGCCAGGAGCACACACACCTGCACACACATGCAGCCACATGTGCTCACATGTAGAAAACATGGGCACACGTGCACGAACACATGCTGGGATACACAGAGATGTGTGTCAGCATCCAGGACACACCGGCACAGGCACATGGAAGCACACAGCCCTGTACATGTGTGCAGCCACAGAGTGCACATACATGCACACGCACCCCCATCCCCATGAGTCACGCTGTGACCTGTTGTATTGACGCCCCAGTTGCTGACAGAATTTATCCCTTGGGGCATCACTAACCTAAAATGGATCCTGGAGAGTTGGGGAGTGCCTGGAAATCCCTGCGAGCTCGGAGTCCCCTTCCTCCAGGGGCAATGAACCCCCAAGGCTTAAAAAAGGGTGATTCCCTCCCCCCCCAGAAACCCAACCAGACACTCATCTTGATTTAAAACTACTTTAATGGAGCCAGAAGACCCCGTTGTGCAGGAGGGGTTTCCATCAGGGCACAGCATCCCGAGAATCTTTTCATCCCACTGCAAAGTGACTTTTCCACGGCTTTTACACCCTGCCCAGTCCGGGTGTTTCTACCATCCCCCCCATGCTGTGGCCGCCGTCCCGCCGTGGGGAGCCCCCTTAATCCCCGCTTAGCCTTATCCATCCTGTGCATCTGGCAGGTTTAAGCGCCCAGCAGCCTCCGAACGTGGATGTGCGATGGATTTGTCTGTCTGGATTATTGCAGTGGGTTTGTCCTTGGGCTTATTTTGTGGTTTTCTTGTGGGTTTGTTTTTTGATGGTTTTTTTGGGGTTTTTTTTGGCTTTTTTTTTCCTGGTCTGAATTAAAACATGGGCTTGGCAACCTGGATCTGTGTAACCCCTTCCCTCCCAGCCCCACAGGCTGAAGGCAGATGTGTGGGAAGGATTATTCTGATCCGCAGGGAGCAGGGACAGCTGCCAGTGTGCCCTGGAGCCTCCTCCAGAGCTGTGACCCCAACCAAAAGGGCCCTTTGGGGCAAGTTCTCGCATTGCTGCTGCGCCAAGCTCCCCTCTAATGGGAGCAGGACAAGTCCCAGGTGCCCACTGCCTCCCAGTGCCCACTCCACTGCATCCCAGTTTGGATTTCCCCTCCTGCCTGCCTTGCCCTCATCAGTGTCTCTCAGGACTCTGCTGAATCCAGGAGGGTTTTGAGGAGGGACAGGCTGGACCTTGTCCCCTGCTTTCACTGTTCTGCTGTGGGCAATGCCCAGCCCATGGCTCAGACAGCCCTGCCTTAGTCTTGGCAGGCAGCCCATGGTGTACTACCAGCATGGATAGGGAAAGAGCAAAATTTGTGTTTTTCCATAGAATAATAGAGTGGTTTGTGTTGGAAGGGACCTTAGAGATCATCTTGACCCACCCCCTGCCATGGGCCAGGACACTTTCCACTATCCCAGGTTGCTCCAAGCCCCACCCAAACCAGCCTTGGACACTTCCTGGGATGGAGCAGCCACAGCTCCTCTGGGAAACCTGTGCCAGGGCCTCACAACCTGCATCATAAAAACCCTCATCCTTGTATCCAATCTAACCCTGTCTAATTTTCCATGTTTATGCTGTAATGAAACACCTCCTGTGCCCCGATTGTGCCACAGCATGGAAAAACAACCACATCCCACCCACTCCTATCAGCAGCAACAAATCATTCCCAGCATCAAGGTGTGATCTCGAGCTCACTGTCACACACAGACCCTACAAAGGGATACTTCTTTAAGTGCTAAAAAGGCCTGGAATGTGTAATGTAGCAAACTCCACGTGTGAATCAGCCAAGGAGAGGTGTCCTCCTTGCCTCCCCCTCCCCATCCCCACTGTTGTGGCTGCAGGATGGGCTCTGGGGGACAAGAAGGGTGTCAAATACACTGGCATCCCCACCATGGTCCTCTGAGCCCACTGCTGGCCACAGGCCAGGAGCTGCAGCCCTGCCACCAGCCCCAGCTGCCTCAGGCAGCTGCTCTGGTGGCCCCAGCCCTGCCACGCAGTTGTCACAGGTGTTTCATGGGGCTGAGCCCTCACTGCTGTTCCTTCACATCCAAACTCACATTCCCCCCCTTCCCCAGACACCCAATCCCTCCCTGCAGCTTCACATGTCACACAGATGCCTCAGGCACAGGTTGGTGTTAAAATTAGCCCTTGGCTCCCTCCTGCCTGCACGACTGCTGCCTGTTTGGTGTCCCCCAGCACAGTGTTTGGGGGCTCAGCATCCCCAGTTTGGGGCATCCTCCTGCTTTTGCCCCTAGTTCTCCACACAAATAAACACCAAATTCTTCTCCAGTGGGATATTCTCCAGTCTCGTGGGCATCACCTGTGGAGTGGGTGTCCTGGAGATGCTGCAGAACATGAGTTGGGACCCCAGAGGTGTCTCACCCTTCAGTCCCTTGGGGGAGGATTCTCCCCTTGGCCAGGCATGCACAGAGGCTATTCCATAAATATACATACAACACAGAGCAGTTGGGAAGCTCTGGGACACATATGGCACATCAGCCATTGTCCTCAGGTGGGTCTGGGTGTGATCATAACCCCCAGCTTATTGCCAGACCTGGAATTCACCCTCTGTCCACTCACAGCCCACAGTAATTTCCATCTGATATGGAACTTCACACTGTCTCTGTAAGCCCGAGCTGGGTGAAATCCTTTGGGAAGTCGAGATGGGATCAACTGGCTTAAAAACAGATGAGATGATTTTCTTCAAAGATGGTGGCGTTTTTTGGCTGACCTCTGACAGGCCAGTGGAAAAGCCTCAGTGAAGGGCATATTCCAACAGTTTTGAATCCATGGTTTGCTCAAGAAGGACACCTTTCAGCCCCCAAGGCCATTTCAAGGCAGGATCACAGAGTCACAGAATCACAGAATGGTTTGGGTTAGAAGAGATCTTAAAGATTGTCTTTTTCCACTCCCTGCCATGGGCAGGGACACCTTCCACTATCCCAGGTTGCTCCAAGCCCTGTCCAACCTGTCACTGGACACTTCCAAGGATGAGATGTCCATGGGATTGATGATGTGGAGAGAACAGATGCCTCATTCCTGGTAGGGATGAAGTGTGTGGATGGTGTGACCTCTTTGATAGACAACAGTCTGAAGCTTTGATTACTTTCTGATCTTCAGCTGCTCTTTGGATCATTATTTCCTTGGCAGCACATCTTGGTGTCCATGGTGGTACAACTGGAGCAGGACCGTGGCTGAAACCTCGGTGTTGCTTCCAGATAAGGCTGGTGGGTCTCACAAACCCCATGAAGAAGAACAGACTCAGGGTTTTGAGGGTCTCAAGTCTAGATGGAGGAGGAAAAAAGCCTGTTGGGTTTGGGAGACCAACACTGAAGAATCTCCAGGGAGAAGTGACAGTGGAAAAATTTAAGGCAAAATGAACAATGGATAAAGAGTGAAAAGAGAGGGAAAATATCTACAGCAAATGCCATTGTATCATCCCATGCCTAGGAGCAACAGCAACCCAAACCCAAGTGGGGATCCAGAAACTGGGGTTTCTTCTCATTCATGGAAAGTCTTTATTTGAGATTTGTTTCCACTGACATTTAATCTAGGGTTATTTTTTTCCCCTTTATTTTCTTCTTCCCTGTAATTTTCTCTCTTGTGCTTTTACTTCCTTTCTTTTTTTGTTTACTTTTCTCAAAAATCAAAAAAGAAAAGGCAAGGAGAGGAAATCATTGTGCATTTGCTTAAACTATAACATTACAACATTTCAGATTTTCCACTTTTGTGGAAAGAAAATAAGAAAACGGGTGAATACCTCAGCTCCAAAGAGCAGCCCTTTGGGAGGAGAGAAACAAAACACTCTGTCACTATTTTGCCATAGCAGATTTCAGATGTGTTGCAGGACTTTTTCCTGGGCAAAGCAGGAGGTGGTGGATTTTCCCCTTTCCCTGAGGATAGGATTTTGGGGAGCTCACAGCAGCTTGGAAGGACTCAACACCCACTGAGGGGCCTCCCCAGCTCCTTTTGAGAAGGATCACAATTTATCAGGGCAAAGGGGTTGGGGTGTCAGGAGTCCAGAGAAGGGGACAGAGCTGGNAGCCATGTGGATGTGGCAGTTGGGGACATGGGTTAGTGGTGGCCTTGGCGGTGCTGGGGAATAGTTGGACTCAATGATCTTGGAGGGCTTTTCCAACTAAAGTGACTCAATGATTCTACAATGCCCTCATTTATATCTCATCATTTTGCTAAAATTGAATTATTTTACTTTGAGGAGTTTCATTCTTTATTTGTTTGGGTATGGCAGGTCACAAAACAAAGGTGGGGTTTTTTCTGACATGAGAGTTGTTGCAAGATGGAAGCTGTTGATGTTTCACTGCATTGAGTCCAAAGTGGGACATTGGGACTGCTTAAATTCTTCCTTTCAATTAGAGTTTTAAGTACACATACTCGTTATCACCCCTGTGCCTTCCTAGGAGGAGGGCAGAGGATTGGGCTTTAGGATATGCCAACCTGTTACAAGCAGAATGACCCCAAATCCATCCTTTGTCCTTCATCCTGCCGTTATTTTTGGGGGAGGAGAAGTTTTGGTATGTTTTGCTTGCTGGTCCCTCAGTTTTCTCCCCATCCCATTTTCCTGCCAGCTCCCTGCCATCTCCTTGCAGTAGCAGCTTTGGGTTGCAACCACAACCAGTGTGAAAACTGGGGCAAAAGGAAAGCCCTCTACTGGCAACATGCTTTGCTGCAACCCCCCACAATTTCTGCCACTAACCAAGGGCATTGTACTATTTTATTTATGAAATCCACTCGTTGGTTTGCACCAACCAAAAATAAGGCAAGTTCAGTGACCCTTGTCCACATTCCCAGATCCTGGGCTTGATATCTGGAGAAACAACTCTCCATCCGACTCATCAGTGGTTAATTACCTCAAAATCACAGCTGGTTAATTTAATTTCTGTATTATGTCTGGATGACTCGGTTTCTTTTGCTCTTCCTGGGGCTCTTTTCCCTGCCTCAGGATGGATGCTGGTTGAATGGACAGGGCCAGGCCGGGGGAACTGAGTGCAGCAGGGTTAGAGAAACAAAAAAATTGGCCCTTTCACGTATGCAAGCCTTTTTTGTCTGTTTTTGAAGTCACTTTCCCTCATTCTGGGGGAGGCAGAGAAGGGTACGATGGCAGCCCGGAGCCTGTATCCTCCGGCTTTGGTGCCATCTAGTGCCTTCCCAAAGGCTGCTTTCAGCCCAGGCTTTCTCAGCTAAAATATCAGTGGCCAAATTACATTAAAAAATCATGAATATTACTTCCTTTGCAGACTGGATGCTGCTGAGAGCCCTAAACTCCACCCACATGCCCCTACCCAGAGTTTCCATGGGGTTGGGAGGAGGTCAAGGCAAGCCTGGAGCATCAGGAGTTAAGGGAATTCTTCCCAGGGGCATGTGGTAGGGAGGATACAGGTGTAGAGTTAATTCTGAAGTGGTTTTAGAACTTTGTTAGCATTTGAGAGTTTTGTTATACCCTTACACAAACTGGGAATGCTGGTCCAGGACAGAATGTCACACTGGCCATTGAAGGATGAGGGAGCTCAGCATCAACCCTCTAAAAACTTGACTGTAGTTTGCAGTCCTGCTGCTTACTGGGATAATAATTCATTATAAGACTTTTTTTGTCTGGCAGTGAGCTCAGCTCCTCCTGAAAAGCAGCTCCCTGCCTTGTGCCATGCCCAGGTGGGACTTTTAAAAATTGCCCTAAAATCCTTCCTCTTGACAAGCAGCTGGATAAAGAAGAGATTGTACAAGGAGCCAAGAATTCACCAGCTCCAAGTGAGATGGGGTTTTTAATGACCTGAGATTATATTTTCACAGCATCCCAACCAGAGAAAAGGTCCCCAGATGCTCTTGGGAGTTGTGGAGGAGGGTTAGGTGTGCCCCAGGGGCTCATCCTTATTTGCAGTGGATGGGACAAATTATACAGCATTTTCAACTTGCCAAGTCTTGTCCAAGACATGCCATGAGGTGCCTTTTGAAACTATCCCTCTTTTTATTAGGGGTTACTCACTGTGTTTTGTCTCCTGCTCTGGGTGTATTACCCTAGAGAAGAGAAGAGAAGGCTCCAGGGACACCTGAGAGCCCCTGCCAGTGCCTAAAGGGGCTCCAGAAGTGATGGAGAGGGACTGGGGACAAGGGATTCAGGGACAGGACGAGGGGGAATGGCTTCCCAGTGCCAGAGGGCAGGGATAGATGGGATATTGGGAAGGAATTCCTGGCTATGAGGGTGGGCAGGCCCTGGCACAGGTTTCTCAAAGAAGCTGTGGCTGTCCCACCCCTGGAAGTGTCCAAGGCCAGGTTGGATGGGGCTTGGAGCAACATGGGCTAGTGGAAGGTGTCCCTGCCCATGGCAGAGGAGGGGAACTGGATGATATTTAAAGTCTCTTCCAACCTGAATTATTTAGTGATTCTGTGATTCTATGAAACCTCCATCCTTCTTTTCACTTTCCCACTGTTGACTTCTAATGGCTTAAGTCTGCCCTGAGTTACCCCAAAGTTTACCTGCACTATCTCCCCCACCTCTTTAGGGGACAGTGGTCTTCAAACCAAGGGAAAACCACAGTGGGGGGCCCACTCTGATGAAAATGAGATGAAAAAAATAAAACCCAGCTGAATGAAGAACAATATTCAGACCAATTGCATGTCTCTCTGCAGCATTGGAGGTACAGGGGTCTCCATGGACTTGGTTGCACAAGAGGAGTCTGAGAGCTGAAATGGGGCTGTACGGTGGTTGTCATCAAGAATATACCTACAACACACCAATAGCACTGACTCCATCACCCCAGGCAAACACCCAGCCTTCAATTATTCAAGAGAAGGCATCTGCTTACTCACTGCACTCCAAGTCATTTGAGCTGCTTCACACCTGCCCTGGAGCCAACAGGCATCAAAAAGCCATAAGATTGTGTTAGGTGTTAAGGGACAGGCTGAGTCTGTGTATTTATTGTGTCCTGGGATTGTCAGAGTAAACCTCTACCTGACCCTGAGCACCTGGGGAAGGTTGTGCTGTATGGATGCTGATTCCTACCATGCCTCTGGCTTTTCCCGAGTCACACATGGTTTGTGGACATGTAGTGACACACAGGGATTGGATTTTTCAACACAGAATCACAGAATATCCAGAGCTGGAAGGGACCCACAAGTATCAACAAAGTCCCATTCCTGGCCCTGCATGAGACACTCCCAAGAATCCCACCCTGTCCATGTGATTAATCACTTCAGAGACTTTTTTTAGGGAGAGGTATTTGGGAGGTTTGTTGCCTAAAATGTAGACACGGGGGTGTTTCTACAGGCTGGTATTTCCATGTCTCATGGTCTGCCAGGATTTTGCCTGTGTAATCTCCACCTCTTACCTGCCTGGAGCTGAAAACTTTTTTTCTGAAGAGCTCTGGTCCTTTGACACACTGAAGGTGAGCTCCTGCCACTGCCTGTCATACAGTCACAGAATGCTTTGGGTTGGAAGGGAGCTTAAAGCTCATTTCTTTCTACCCCGTGCCATGGACAGGGACACCTTCCACTATCCCAGGTTGCTCCAAGCCTCATCCAGCTTGGGCTGGGACACTTCCAGGGATGGGGCAGCCACAGCTTCTCTGGGAAACCTGTGCCAGGGCCTCACCACCCTCACAGCCCAGAATTTCTTTTCAATATCCCATCTAACCCTGCCCTCTGGCAGTGGGAAGTCATTACCCCTTGCCTCCATCACTGCCCCAACATCAGCAGAAGGGAGATGTCAGGGAGATGCCAGGAAACAGACCTGAGGTGCTCAGACAGTGTTTTGCCACTGTCAGAGCTCCTGTAAGGGATATTTTTATTTGGTGGCTTTGTCACATGCATTCCAGGGAGAGTGTAAATAAATGGACCTAAATGGGAAGTGTAATCATGTGGAAAAGCAAGAAAATTATTCTGTCATGAATCTCTGTCATATCCTGTGCCAGGTAAGGATGAGTTTTGAGTGAGAACATATAACACAAGTGACATATTTCCCATCAGGATCTTAAAAGCATCTCTCCAGCCCAGACTTGAAAGCTCCTCTTAGGGTGTATAGGGCCACTGCAGCTCATAACACCATGGATAAATACCTCCTGTGTATCTACAATCCCAGAGAGGGATTTCCACACACCCTGCTTGGAAATGGCAGCCTCCTATGGAGATCCATGTGTCCAAACATTGGGGCATCCAGAAGGTCACAGCTGTAAAGATGAGAGGGAAAAAACTGAAAGACAGTAGATTTGGATGAGATATTAGGAAGAAATTTGTCCCTGTGGGGGTGGTGAGGTCTTGGCACAGGTTGCCCAGAGAAGCCCATCCCTGGAAGTGTCCAAGGCCAGACTGGACAGGGCTTGGAGCAACCTGGGATAGTGGAAGGTGTCCCTGCCCATGGCAGTGGGTTGGAACAAGAGGGTCTATAAGGTCCCTTCCAACCCAAATCGTTCTTTGATCCTATGATTGATGTGACATCGGAGTTCAGCAATGTCAGGTTTGAGGAAGACACCAGGACCTGGCAGAAAGGAAATAGGGAAAGGTTTGGGTGCCCTCAACTGGGGCCAGACAGGAGCTGTCAGTGCTCTGAAGCCACAGACAAATGCCATGCTCAGCTGTAAGATGGCATTTCATCAGAAGAACATGTGGGAACCCCTCTGGAAAAGGAACCAGTCATGCTCTAAGAATTCTGCCTTCAATTCATATCACTACATCCATGAAAAACGAATTTGACAGAGGACTCTTGTTTCTTTTCCCAGCTCTGGTGTGGTTGCCCTAGATTTACCCAAAGCTGCCAATGCTGTGAGTAAACGTAGGATATTATCTGAAATTAAACTTTCAGGCAGCTTTCCCCTGCCCACTCCAGCTTTGCCCTGAGATTGTGAAAGATGTTTCCTTCCCAGTAGCTGGTACTCAATTCTAATTTTAAACTGAATTGCAAATCTAGATGACTAACCTGCTCCAAGAGAAAACTTCTAAGGGGCATTTATGAATCAGCAGTCATAAGGACTCTCAGGAATGCATTTACTTTTCATAAACTCCTTGGTGTCAAGATACACACTTGGTGGGGGCTGGATCCTCATTTGCTGTTTCATGTCAGTAATAGGAGTATGTTCACCTTATTTGCACCAAAGAGGAAAGTAAATGCAGTGTTTGTCCATCCTAAGTTTGCATTTTGCAGGTGTTCTGCTCCTTTTGCTGTGCAGACAGAAGGGAAATAAAATCCCTGGAATGCTCTGGAGAGAAAGCCACAGCAGCTGACATTCACAGATGATAACCCTAAAAAGGACAGGCAAAACTGAGTAGCATTTCAGCCAACAGAGGTGATGAACTAAGCAAAGGACACCCCTTGCAGATTCTCCAGGGAACTGGGGAACTAATCAACTTAGTAAAACCCTTTCAGTCCTCATTTCAAGCAGACAAACTAAATTTTCACCCACGAAATTAATCTGCATCACAGTGAATTCACTGGGGAAAGCAACACCAAGTCTAACCTGGTTTTGGGTAGCTTTGGTCAGTTCTTGTGTTACCCCAGAAATGACAATTCCTACAAAGCCAAGGGGCTCCTACATAAAGAGGTGCCAAGTGCCACAGGATAAATTTTAAGCTTTCTATTCCAGGTATCCTGAAGTCTATAGACTCTAGGTGTGACTTGGTGATGGAGAAGCAGATTCAGGAGATACATCATCTGCTCACTTCCCACATCTGCACCAAACCCTACAGCACTGTTCTCCCTCAGTTGCTGATAAACATGAAAAAAATCCCCAAGTCTGGTGTCCACCTCCACACCACCACCAGACCCAGAATTTGTACTTTCAGACTTCACAAACCCCATGGACTCAGTGGAGCTGAAAACCGACTCACTTCACTCTCAATATCCATATTGATATTTAAAATACATGGAATATTGGCTTTCCTCATTTGCACTGAGAACTTCCTCAAATGATAAATACATGGAAAACACTGGAAATGCACTGAATTATTATTATCCCTATTCCCATGTCCATTTTGCCTACAAGAAGTTGGCAGGCAGCAGGACTCTAAGCTTAGCACAGTGCAGTTGTACTGACCCCTTTTCCATCTTTACTTGTGGCTGTAAATTTCCCAGGGTAATTTCCTGGTTCTCCAAACACTGTTCTTGCTGGGCACCATCTCCTCATGCTCAGTGAGGTCCTGCCCAGAGCTTCACAGCTGGTCTGCAGCTCCATCTCCAGCAGCAGCAGGTCTGAGCCTGTCAGCACCCTCTCTCTGTGTCTCATCAGTCCCACTGACCAGCAGATGTCTGGGAGGATGGGACAGGGGGATGCAACAGGAGAAATGATGGTGTGAAGGGTGCTCAGATACCTGAAGGACTGAGGTGTGTGGGGAGGTGGAGGTTGTGCTGAAATTGCATCCTTGGAAGGGATTCTGCAGAGCCCCCAACACAGCGAGGACATTGACCGGCTGCAGTGAGTCCAGAGAAGGCCCCCGAGATGTTCCAGGGCTGGAGCCCCTCTGCTCTGGAGCCAGGCTGGGAGAGCTGGGGGGGTCACCTGGAGAGGAGAAGGCTCCAGGGACACCTGAGAGCCCCTGCCAGTACCTAAAGGGGCTCCAGGAGAGCTGGAGAGGGACTGGGGGGGGACAAGGGATGGAGAGACAGGACACAGGGAATGGCTTCCCAGTGCCAGAGGGCAGGGATAGATGGGATATTGGGAAGGAATTCCTGGCTGTGAGGGTGGGGAGGCCCTGGCACAAGTTGGGCAGAGAAGCTGTGGCTGCCCTTGGATCCCTGGAAGTGTCCAAGGCCAGGCTGGATGGGGCTTGGAGCAACCTGGTCTAGTGGAAAGTGTCCCTGCCCATGGCAGGAGGTGAAACTGGATGACATTTAATGTGCCTTCAAAATCCAAACCATTTTGGGATTCTGTGATGGGCAGCAGCCACTTGTTACTGGTACCTGAACTGGTACCTGGCAACCACCACCAGAGCTACAGGGACAAGTGTTAGTCCTGCCCTGATCTGCGAGATAAGAGCAAGACTTTGCAGTCAGGAAATCACTTTTACATTCTGGACATGCAAAACTGCATGTGTTACAGCAGGGAACAGTGCTGTAGTTGGGCAGCTGTAACCCAGATCTTAAGGATTTAATTTGGAGATGTGACAAACTGCAGCATATTTGGTGAAAGTGAAAAACAAAAATACCAAACAAATTGATATTGTTTAAATAATACACTCTATTTTATTTTGTCTTAAAATAGTTTAACCTTTATGCTACAGACTTGTTTCAAAAAACAGAAGATCTCATTTTGCACCAAAAAATATATATATTTTATATATCTATAAACCACTCATCTTTTTTTCGCCAAAGACCATTAAATACTAGATAGAAAATGAGAACTAAATAGTGTCAAGAAGAATCGAAATTTTTAACTAGAGTCGCACGTTTTAAACATTTATATTCTAAGCAATTTTTTGTCTTCACTATAGAAGATTCCAAGTCCATACTCCAGCAATTCAGGAACTGCTAAACCCTGAAGGGCTCGAGCCAATGCACACTGAAGTCGATGGAAAGCCCTGCACTGACCCCAGTGGGTTCTGCATCAGGCCCCAAGTGCATTGGTTCTTAGCCATACAATGGCTAACTTTTCTCTTTCTTGCTGAGAAAAGCAAAACCATCTAGGCACATCTTGCTCTTTTTTAAAAAATAAAAGTGTAAAAAAAAAAAAGAGAGAAGAAACAAAACCAAACCACTTCCTAAGCTATCCAGTAATTGTGTTTTTCAGATCACTACCTTTTGAAATCTGTTAAGAATACGAGAAAATACGTAGTGTTTTAAATAAAGTAAAACCTGCATCGGACTACAATTCATGAATTGTTTAAACAAACACAGTGCAGAGTTGGAGGAAGTTTGGTTAGGACGCAGTTTTTTTTATATATACATGGAAGTCACATCATATACAAACTGAAAACAGAGAATAGTTAGTTTGCATTTTTCACGGAAGGACTGCAAACGGGTCCCTGCAGCTTGCTGCAAAACTGATCTTCGGGAGACTTTGTGGAACAGGGAGAAGCAGCCACACCAAGTCACTGTTCCAAAGTTACCTTCACAGCAGGTGTGTGAGCCCATGGAAACAACTGAGCTGTGCCATCAGAACACCAGGAGGAAGGGCTGGCAGAGCAGCACAGGGGGTTTTCCCTGTGCTCCATCCGCTCCCCTCCTTCCTTCCCTCTCTCCCTCCCACCCCCCAGAGAAAGAAATTGGACACTAGAAGCAGCACATACATTTTTCTGGCCATGCAATACACTTATGTTCAATGTTTTAGAAAGCTGGAAGTTGGAGTATCGATCCCTTACCTAGTTGTCCTGTAAAGTGCCATCCAAACTTTTCTGCTTATGGGAAAAAAGAGATGTTTGTTACTAACTATACCCCACTGCTGGGCTGTTTTTCCTTTATGTGACAACATAGGGTTTTTATTTTTACTTTTATTTTCTTTTTGCTGCCCACAGGTAAAATTATTTGAAGCCAAATAAATTTCGAAATCAGCCAACACAAAAAGAAAGCAGAACTTCCCATGTCCTGATCACCCCTGTTCAGCCTTAAATGGTAAAAAATCTGAAGACAGAGCTATACAAAATTCCCACAAGAAACATCCAGAATATGAAGGAACATCTTAATTGCACAACAGACATTTAAAGTGAATAATATTATCTTGTTAAAAGTCTAATCTTTGGTTTTTGCCTTGAGAAAGGCTCAAAATGACAGATGAAGGGCAGGAATTTCCATACATGCCACAGAAACCACAGCCCACTGAAGTGAGTAGTTCTATTAATTTCTGTAAATATTCTGGTAGAAAGTATTTCATGAATCATGCTCTAAAAACAATTTCAAAACTACCATAAGAAAAATTATCTAAAGCCATTTATGCTAAAACCCTGGAGGGTGCAGATTATTAATGTAAAAAAAAGAATAAAAATCACAACCTTAGGTTCTGACTTAATCCTGCGACATCCTTTAGGACAGAGTTTTAAGCACTTGAGTGGCCCCAGAGTTTCTGGGAACAGTCCCAGCTGAACACCCTGCAGCTGCCAAAGTGCTTTGCCAGACTTTGGGGCTTTGGAATTGGCTTGGGATTTTTTGAGGTGGTGAATGAAGCAAAAAAGCAACAGTAGAAATGAGGACTGTGAGCACGACGTTTCGTTTCTCCATCTCCTCCAGGTAAGACTTGGATAAAGGTAAAGAAGTTATAATTAAAAAGGAGAGTGATGCTGGGCCTTTTTATTACCTTTTTCTGTGCTTTTGCAATAATCAGCTGCTACTAAGCCACTACTATTCATATTTTAGCCCTATCAAGCTGTGGGAAATGATCAGTGAAACACAGTAGTCAAGTAGACAGAAGACTCAGCACTGAAGAGTAATAAACTATAAATTATAATGAAAATAAAAATGCTTTAATTAAAAGCTGTTCAGTGCATATTTTATGGGCCATTTGCATTGAAGACAGTCCTTCCTGCTGGTAACATAACCAAATCAGCTTGGTTGTAAATAGTCTTGGCCCAAATTTCAGAAGTGTTGAATAACCCCAGTTCCACTGAAATCAGTGAGGACACAGCATTTCTCAAGGATGCTCACACAGCAACACACTAACTTCTACTAACAAACTCAATATACTGATAAATTAAAAATGTTCTGGAATTGGAGGTGGGGAAGGGTGGGAGGATGTAAATTTGCACACAGTTATCTCTTCAGATTAACACACACACGTTAGTAACTGTACATGAGTTTTAAATTTGGTGCTGTTACTTTTGTGAGGAATCCCCCTTTGAGAAGGCAAAAAACCACTTTAAGTGATACTGAAATCATACTACATTCTTATGGACATTAAAAACACCGTGAGTCTGAATTTCAGAGGGCCAAGAACGAGGCACCTCTGAAGCTGAAGGTTTAATCATGAACTTCTGTGCCACAAAGGGGAGGAGGGGACGGGACAGGGACACGGTGACAGTGAATTACAGCAGGAATTTGCGCCTGGTGTCCTCATCCAGGGTGAGGTCCACAACTTCTGTGGGTGAGGGCCAGTTCTGCTGTGGAGCCACTGCTGTCCATGACTCTGTTTGCTGGGCATTGATGTACTGTGAGCTGTGCTTCCAGGAGGACACACTCTGGATCACACCTCTCCTGGGATGCACACACCTGCAGCAAGGAGAAAGAAAACCACAGAGGATTAGTGCCACTACTGAATTCAGCCACCAGAGTCTCAGCTACAGCATTTTACCACTTAAGCATCTGGTTAACATGTCCCTCTCCAAACTGTCCACATGAATTCTCCATTTATAGAGTCCATGACATCTTAAATACCCAGTAAACAAAGATGAGACTAAATTTAAACTCGGGTGGGGGGGAAGGGGATGAAATTATTTGTAAGAAATCCATTCTGCTAGTGAGCGTAAAGTGACAATCCTTTAAAAACAGGTGCATGGATCCGAAGCATCCTGAAGAGACCTGTCCCACCATGTGTGGTACCACAATTCTGAAGCACAGTGTCCTGCTGGCAGCTTTATCCACTGGACTTTTTAAAAACAGAAATATGTGACGTGATACTGCGTGAGACAAAAGGAAAAGCTTTCTTGCTATATTAAATCAAAGCCATGTTAAAATAAGGAGGTTATGATACTTTCATTACAATAATTGCAGAAGAGATCTTGTTAATTACATTATGTCTGGGTTTTGTTTTGGTCTTTTTAACTAAAAATTACAAACATGCTGGGAAATGCTCACTGACAACAGAACAGCCCCACTGCAGCAAAGTTTTTAAGCTTCAAGTGATTAAATTATGTATTTAAAGATAAGCACAGGCTCAAGTGCCTTGTTGAAGCAAGATACATCAGTACTTATTTACACAGCATTTTTACCTGTTATATTCACAGTAGATATGTGACAAAGCACAAGTTAACAGCAATTAGAAAAAAAGAAAAGCAAAATGAAAGACAGACTAATTTTGTTGCCTGATGAAGTGGTGACAAGAATTTACAGGAGGCTTTACAATGATCTCTCCATTTCCAGCTGTAAATCTTACACAGGCACTAGTAAAACTCGATACCTAGTGCTCCAAAAATTGGTTTGCTCTTGTGAGCTCTGGCGGTGGCTATAGCTGCTCCTGGCTACACAGATAAATATGAGGTGTTCTGGCTGCTGGAGTAACCTTTTCCCATTTCTTTGTGCATTTCAGGAACTCTGATTTTCTGCACTGATCAAATATCCCTGACATTTACACTTTATTTATTCTAATTCAAGCTCACGTTATTTATCTTCCCCAAAACTACTTAGGTTATGCTCAGCTGTCTTAGTTCTGGTTGGAGTTTTGTGAAATAGAATGAAAAATCTGTTTCTCTGAGCTATAACTTCTCTGAATATAAATCTCTCATTGCCTTCTCAGATACACTGTTTAGTTTTAGATGTGGTGTTCAGAATGGCTTTTTTATTACTTCTCCAGTCTTAAAAATACATACCTAAAGTATATATCTACAAAGAGTTAGCAATAAGAGACTGGAAGTCTAACAAATGTGCGGGATTTCTTTCTTTTAAAGCTTTCTTAAGAAGAAATACTTTTAAGAATAACTGTCAAGAAAAGGTTGTAGACAAAGCAAATTAAAGATGATGTTTGGTCTATCATTTTAAGAACAGTCCTTAATGCTTAGGCAATGCTAAGACTAACTTTTCCTCCTGAAGATGACAAAAACCAAGCCATAAGTTATCTCATAGAAATGATATCTCACAAAAACAAAAGGGTTTATCCTCAAACAAATCACGCAAGCAGCCAACAGTAAAACGTTCCATCAAACACGAGCTTAGGGAACATGCTTCCAATCTGCAGCTAGGGGAGGATACCAAGCAAAGGCAACCAAAAAAAAAAGAGAGAGGTAAAAAAAAAACTAGGAAAAAAACAAGAGGAAACCTGGTTTATACACATGCATCATAAAAAAATAAAATCTACTGGAAAAAAATTAAACAAACTGAAAAATGCGATTTGCTGTCCTAAGTAGATGCCAAGTAATACTCCAATGATGAGGAACAGCACCAATTCACTAACAATCTGAAAAACTACAAATGATGGACAAACTCCAAGGTGTCACGACTCACACCAGCCCAACAACAACATGGAATATGGAGCACAATAAAAAACAGCAAAAGAACAGAATCCAAACACCACACTAACTACGCATGCAAAAAATACTGATCAAAAACCTAAACCTTGTCCAAACGACAACCCTGTCAGAAGCCCATCAATACTTCATAACTGCAAGCCTAGACCTGCAAGAGAAATAAAACTCTAAATAGGATTCAAGCAACTGAAAGGCATGAGAATTCAGCGAAGCTGGTAAATACTGTCTGTGAGAGATGGGAGGTGGTCACAGGAACAGAGAGAGGAACAGAAGTGTGATTTTTGTACAATGTGCTGGAATTATTTCAGTCCATATCTACTAAAACTCATTTTAAGAAGCAACTCTGCATTTAGTTCTTTTCATTCCTGCACATGGTGAGCATCACTGAGGCAGCAGCGTGGGAAGCTTTCAAACAGGGGGCTGCAACAGCACATGGTGTGTGCACAGTGCTGGGCAGATTCACACCAGCCAGTCCTGGAGGGCAACTCCACCTTCTCATGAGCACAAAGATCCTCCAAGCCCTAAGTCTTCTGGATAAACAACCCAAGAAATCAGTATCTTCCAAAAGAGTTGGCCATGCAAGGACTTTCACTGTTCTAAAAGCAAAGACTGAGTCTCCCTCCCTTTGGGGCCTGAGAATTTTCTTTTTTGCACACCCAACAGCACCGGGCTGTGTCTGCACTATCCTCAAATTTCTGCATAGGGAATTGGGTCCTGCACACCTTTTTCCTCAAGACAGATACAGTGAAGGGACATCAAGGTACAGCTGTTTGTTGTCCCTGCTCTGTTCCTTGTCCCTCATGCCCCTCTTCTGCCTTCAAGAACCCACCAGGCAGCAGACTAGTTTGTATAATGTTTTAACTTGCTTTTATCCCACCAAATACACAGTCCATACTATATAAGGCCAATCTTGTTCAAATACTTCACAATATCTGAAGCCAAGGGAAGATCATAGACTAAAAACAAAGAGTAACATTATAAAATGCCTATCAAGAATAACAGCTGAAGAACAGCTGGACAAGTTTCTATCTGAGCTTAAGAGAAACCTCTGGCAACATCACCCTCATCTTCTTTGGGGATTTGAACATTCCTGTATCATGAAATAAACCAAAATTCAAAAAGATCTGATTTTTAATCTAAAGGGGCTATCTCATGACATTGGCCACTGAAAAGTTCTTACTATTTTTACAACTATTGATTGATTAAATAAAGTGGAAGCTGATAAAAAACTTAGTATTTTGAAAGGAAACAAGGACTCACATAAATATTTTTGCCTATTTATTTGCATCTTCACACTGAATCCTGATGTATGTGCATTTGGAATCTCAATACTTGGTATTTAAATGCTACATATCTTTAGCCAGTTAATATTTGATGTCAGACTTTCATCTGAATACTAATCAAGTTGGTCACGTTCTAAAGAAAAACTAATTCTGACACCACCGTGACCAGCAGAGCAGAAAAACAAGTGCAAGGTTTGCTACCTTTTGGGCATCAAAGTAAATATTAGAGCAAGAAAAAATGACTCATACCTGCCATGCTCCTGAACTCCAACAATCTCTACTTCGCTATCAGAAGAGGTGATATTAATTTCTTCATTGGCCTGGGAATTACCAGGAGAGGTTTTGTCACCTGCAAGGAAGCCTGGATCCAAAGCGCCTGTGGATGGGGAAAATGGAAATAGAGCCAATGTTTAACAGCTTACACAACTCAGAAGTCACTGGAAAAGGAGTTTCCCAACCTAACATCAAAACAAACAAACAAACAAAATTACTGAAACACTGAGATTGGAAAATCTTATTAGATCAAATTATTCAACTTCAGGTCATCACCTAAATTTAGCCAGTGTCTATAGTTCCAGTGATGGTGTTATGATACAAATGTGAAAAAAGACCAATTATTCTTGATGCAATTAGAATTTCCAGCTGCAGTTTTACAAGATTTAGACTGTGCCTAAACCCCTTTGACTTCAATATACAAACCAATCTAATCAAACTCAAGGATAACTGTGGCAAACACAGCCTATAGGCTTGGACATATGAAGGAAAATTAATTTATTTTCTTTGAACAGAGAACCAGGGGAAGCTGGTCAGTGAAAAAGCAGAGCAAACTCATCAGTTTCTGGCTGTGCTGCTTCATACATCTGCTCTAACATTATTACAGATATTTGCAAAAAAATCTGGTTTTCGTAAGTCCCATATACAACAGTGTTTTTTTAATTACAGTTCCTCAATGCTATCCAGTTCATCAGTCTGTCAAGCAACAAGCCCTCTCTAAATACAGCAAGTGTGGCAGGTTTTTCTCTTTTCTGCCAAGTACCACTAAGAAGGATCTGCACTCCAATTAGTGAAGTTGTGTTGAGTCATATTAAATAATACTTGCATGGAAAACACAAAGCAGCCAAAATTAGTATTTCTTTCATAGGAAATAGATTTTTAAAAAATCAGCTAATGAAAAGATACAACTTCTACTTTATTTTTTAAAATTTTTTTAAGGAAAAAGAGAAGACAATTAATTCTACTATCTCTCTCTCCTTAGCCTGGGGGATGCTGGGCAGCCCTGCAGTAGGTGACACTACCAACTTCTTAGAAACCACTTGCTCAGCTGTATTACACAGGGGAAGAATAATTTGTCAGGCAGGAAATTTGAGATGAGGGTGAGTATTTTATGTGTATCTAGTTTGAGTGGACACCTCCTCACAGATGAGAGGAGGTGGAAGCAGTAATGATCTGCAGGATTTCAAAGGTGTGCGAACATGCAGAACTGATTATACCCCCAGGCAGATCAAGAAGACAGAGAGAGAAGAAATTAAACTTAAAACAAGCACCAGGGAAACCTTCTAATGACTTCTCTAAGCACTTGGAAAAGATGCAAATAGAATCACAGAATGGTCTAGGTTGGAACGGACCTTAATGATCATTCAAAGTCACCCATGGCAGGGTCACCTTCCACTATCCCAGGTTGCTCCAAGGCTTATCCAACTTGGCCTTGGACACTTCCAGGGATGGGGCAGCCACAGTTTCTCTGCCCAACCTGTGCCAGGGCCTCCCCACTCTCACATGGAAGAATTTCTTCCCAATATCCCATCTAACCCTGCCCTCTGTCAGTGGGAAACCATCCCCCTTGTCCTGTCCCTCCATGCTTCCATAAATAGTCTCTCTCCACCATTCCTGGAGGGGCAGGGACCATGCTCTATGTTCAGTTTTTGGAAAGCCAAGATCCTTGGTGCAATGTCTGATCAGGATCAGCGAGGGAAGGAAACCCATGTGCTGACAGGTCCCTGGAGGGGGAGCTTCCACACGACAAAAAATGTTTGCCAGCTGAACTGAAAATTAGTATCCCAGGTAGACTTTTCCTAATGTTACAATTCAGCTGAAAGTTTCTTGGCAAATAACATTGTCAGAAAGCCCCAAAATGGTATCTCTTTATTAGAAGTGGCTGGACAGAGGCTTTGATTCATGTGATGGTGGCTCCAAAAGTGACAGGGGGCATGTTTAGATAAGATATTGGAAAGAAATTCTTCCCTGTGAGGGTGGTGAAGCCCTGGCACAGGTTGGGCAGAGAAGCTGTGGCTGCCCCTGGATCCCTGGAAGTGTCCAAGGCCAGGCTGGACAGGGCTTGGAGCAACCTGGACTAGTGGAAGGGGTCCCTGCCCATGGCAGGGAGTGGGATGGATGGCTGTAACATCTTCTATTAATGCCATACCACGCTTCTGCACCTTTTTCTAGACAGGGTAATTTCTAACAGAGGGGTAAAGCAGAGCAGCTCTGAAATAACCCTCAAAAGAACCCCCAGAGGTATAAACTGAAGTCCCAAAAGAGCTTCCATGTATTACCATAGTTTTGTTCAGACAACAAAAAGATTATCAGCAGTGGTGAAACCATGATTAGCAAGTACTGCAAGAGTAGCTGAATGTAAGTCAGGATTATAGCACACAGACAGATTTACAGCCTCTGGCCATACAGTTTTCATGCCTAATAACATGCCTACACTGTTAATTTCTTTGCATAAATGTTATAATGCTCAGAGTGATGCTTTGTTTGCCCTGCAACATCAGGGCTTGCAAAACAGCCCCAAATATTTGCCCTTGCACAAAGATGTGATAGCATAGTAAGATTTTTCACTTAGATAGAGCTTACGTTGTTGTTTTCCCATGGGAATGCATTCTTTCATGTCTGCTAAACTAGATCCTGGCTGGAGATTAAATCTGTGAACAAGATGCAAGATCTGAAAGTTCTGCTTTCCCAGTGTGCAGCCCTAGACGTGGTAGGAAAAGGCCAGAACTGACAAAGGGGCAGTCAGATGTGTACCAAGGCTGCAGGACTCTGGGGCAAGGTGTGTGCAGCACAAAAGAAGAGATTGATCCTCTCAGCTGCTGATACCATAGCACCAGGACCAAATCCATATGAACATGTTCCCATAGGACCAAGGATAAAGAATTCTCTTGAAGTTTTCTGGTTTTCTTTTACCAACCTCTTCCTTGCAAGTCCCCTTGGACACAGGTGGAAGAAGGAAGAAAAATCTGTGCCTACACTGCCATACTTTAAGTGGAAAGTGGAAGAAAGCTTCGTTAAGAGACATTACTTTTTATTTCCTTACACTCACTTGAAGTACCAATCCATCAGTGCTATATAATTCAGGTGATTTCAGGTGTTCTAATTGTTTTAAAGATCACTTAATAAAGGACTGGGCTTGTCAAATAGCTACCAGTCAGCTGCTATACTGCAAAAAGTACCAGTGAGCTTGGAAAACACAGGTGAGCTACAAAAAGGCTGGAACTACATTCAGCAATGGGCCCAAGTGAAAATAATGCAGAGGTTTTCATATTGAAATCATGGGCTTGTCAACTCCACAGTAATGGAACACCTCTTTAAAAAAACATGGCATTTCTTTAAGCCTCACAGACAGTGAAAAGTATCTCAGAGCCACCACGACACTCCCAGTATGAGTGCCCTGTGGCAGGATATGTTTGGAAAACACAGCATAAAACACAAACCTGTCGTGCCCCACCACAGCTGGAAAGATTGTGTCTTATGCAGCTAAAAATCCTAATATTATTATATGCATTAAAACAAGTGGAAAGGAAGGCAGTTTGTTGGCATACAGTGCTGGGCTGTCCAACTCTTTAAGAGTTGTTGGAAAAGCAGATGGAACATGGGAATAATTAATGCTTGTATTTTAAAGATATAAAGACACAAACAAAAATAAAAGACGCACAGAGACAATTTCAATATTTAAAATGAGGTTATGACCGGTTGACTAGCTGGTGGCATGGGTCATCACAATCAATCATTCAGTAACAAGTTTAGCTCACTTTCATTTAAAGAAACCCTGACAACAGAAACCCAGACCTAACTTCTCAGTAGTAAGTAAAGGGAAAAGAAGGAGAAAAAGAATTAAGAAAATTAGTGCAAAAATACATTGCAGGAATCTTTGTCAATTTTTATCAGTTTTATTTTGGAATAAATGTCAGAGCTTTTTAATAAGTACCTGTCCTGTTTTCTGACAGAATCCACCTAGGGAGCTTTTGCAGATGTATAAACTATGAAAATACTGAGAGCAAAAACGAAGAGACACCAACTGTGATGCTGGAACAAATGTCAGAGGAAGAGAATTTAAACAAACCTGTAACAGCATTCATTTCATCCAGCAGCCCCCTGGTTCTCCAGGTAGATCCTGAGTCTTGATTTCCTAAAGAATTATTGTGCTCTTGAACTACTGCAGCTGCCAACAGACTGTCCACATTTACCACTTCTGGGTCTGAGTTTGTGTCTGATATATCATAGTGAGCCACAACAGGGGGTCCATCTGCAAGAGAGAAAAAACAACACGGATTAGAAGTGTGAAAGACAACCCTGAAAGCAAAAATAATTTGTTTAAGGATTAATGCAACCTCCTACATGGAGCTCTCATAGTGATAAATTAATTGATAAATATGAATTGTTAAACTTCAGTTAATGAACAGTCTGAGATTACAGAGACATTTTAACCGTTGCATATACAGAAAACACAAATATAAAGAAAAAACATTTATCAAAGTATCAGCTCTTTGTGTGTTGTCTGTTACATTAAACCATAAACATTTCCATATGTGACAATGTTACATTTACAATTTTAAAGGATGAAACCTACAGTTTAAAATAAAAAATAGTAAGTTAAAGGACATTAAATTTGGCAGACAAGATATTTATCTAGAGAATTTTACAGAAGTCAAGTGAGAGGTTACATTACTTTAGGGCTGATTGAATAAAACTAACTTTTTCATATAACTGATCCAGTAACAATAAATTTAACACTGGGCAACTTTCTTAACATTTACCAGTCAAGGGCAGGGGAATTTTTCAAAATTGCAATGTTTTTTGGTTGGTTGTTTTGGTGTTTTTAAAATCAAGAATAACAAGAAATAAAACTATATGTACAATGATACAATGAGCATTTTGGTCACCATAATAAAGAAGGGAAGAGGGAGATAAAATTGCTTACGTGACTCTGAAATCTGTTCTTGAGGAGTAACAAAAAGCCAGTTTTGATCTATTTTGTTAGGACCAACTGAATTCTTTGTGATGAATGAAAATCACTTATAATTGGAAAGCATGCTAGAAACAGAAGAGGCTCAGAAAAAAAAAGCAGGCAGATTCAAGACAAAGATTAATGTGGAAGCAGAGAGAATGGATGAATAATGTAATTCTGGAAGGATGTGTGTGTTTTAACTCAAATGTCTTGCCCCAGCTACAGCTTATTGGCTTGGAGTGGATGAAAGTGGCTGGAGTTCCCCATCCCCAAATGAGAAGATCAAAACTTTCTTGGGGCCAAGGATTCATCCCCCAAAACGAGGATGAAGCAGAACATTGAGCCAAAGCTCAGCAGCTTTGCTACTGCAATTCTTTAACCCCAGGGAGGGTTTGGCAGTTGAGCATCTTTTGTGTGATACATGGAGAGTGTAACTTGTAAGGGGTAATACAAAATAATCGTAAACTAAGAATGTGTTCAGGAAGACACGACCTTCAGAGTTACAAAGCAACTAAAGAAACCTTTAGAAGTCACAAAGAATAAAATGAAAAGCCTTCTCAGAAAAAAATGAGTTTCTTTTAGGAGTGTTAAGTGGCTGCTGAAGACAGAAAGAACACAATGAACTAAAAGTTTCAAATTTAATTCTCTGAAAAGCTGTTCCTTTGAGCTTTTTAGAATAGGGTTTTTTTGGTTGGTTGGGGTTTGTTTTTTGTGGTGGGCAGGATGTTTTAGTGGCTTGGTGCCTGAAATATAATTCAACTCACTATCTCCATAAAAGCCTATTTTGTGATTAGCAACACATTTCACTGAAGAGTGACATATTAAGTCATACTAAAGATCATTTTTGCAGCAAGATATGAAGAAATTCACAAAATATTTCTGATCAGACCTGCCTCCAAAACAACAATTCCATGAAACGGTGTTACATTGCAAACTTAAAACAGACCTGACAGAAATAAATGAGTAGTTAAATGCCAATGTATTAAAGACCAAACTGTTCGCAACGTGAAACGCTGATGATTATGACTGGAACAGAAGCCCTGATAATTAACTGAAAGGCAATCTTTGTCTTTTTAAAAGGCAATTACAAAATAATGGAATACCAAGTTCAGAATTAAGCTGGCTGATGTTCAGTTAATTATTTGTGACAGCTGATGATTAAATTACATGCAGAAGCTACAACTGGACTGAATCATGAGAGACATGTTTTCTTTCAGTCTTATCATCAGAGTTCAGCGTGAACATATAGAATATGAGCTATAAAAATAAACAGTTGAGTGCAGAAGATACGAGGGTCAAGTACAATATTGACTATTTGACCATTTTTTCAACAGGTTCTCTAAAATTTCAGGAGCTCTGGACTGTTCCTTCAGGCCTTTGTTTCTCTCGCTTCTTACTCAGATCTCCAAAAGCAGAAGCAAAATTTGATTTTTAGATAAGACGTGTCTACAC
>VWZD01002465.1:175359-196946 GCA_013396695.1 Sakesphorus luctuosus
AAAAAAAAGCAGGCAGATTCAAGACAAAGATTAATGTGGAAGCAGAGAGAATGGATGAATAATGTAATTCTGGAAGGATGTGTGTGTTTTAACTCAAATGTCTTGCCCCAGCTACAGCTTATTGGCTTGGAGTGGATGAAAGTGGCTGGAGTTCCCCATCCCCAAATGAGAAGATCAAAACTTTCTTGGGGCCAAGGATTCATCCCCCAAAACGAGGATGAAGCAGAACATTGAGCCAAAGCTCAGCAGCTTTGCTACTGCAATTCTTTAACCCCAGGGAGGGTTTGGCAGTTGAGCATCTTTTGTGTGATACATGGAGAGTGTAACTTGTAAGGGGTAATACAAAATAATCGTAAACTAAGAATGTGTTCAGGAAGACACGACCTTCAGAGTTACAAAGCAACTAAAGAAACCTTTAGAAGTCACAAAGAATAAAATGAAAAGCCTTCTCAGAAAAAAATGAGTTTCTTTTAGGAGTGTTAAGTGGCTGCTGAAGACAGAAAGAACACAATGAACTAAAAGTTTCAAATTTAATTCTCTGAAAAGCTGTTCCTTTGAGCTTTTTAGAATAGGGTTTTTTTGGTTGGTTGGGGTTTGTTTTTTGTGGTGGGCAGGATGTTTTAGTGGCTTGGTGCCTGAAATATAATTCAACTCACTATCTCCATAAAAGCCTATTTTGTGATTAGCAACACATTTCACTGAAGAGTGACATATTAAGTCATACTAAAGATCATTTTTGCAGCAAGATATGAAGAAATTCACAAAATATTTCTGATCAGACCTGCCTCCAAAACAACAATTCCATGAAACGGTGTTACATTGCAAACTTAAAACAGACCTGACAGAAATAAATGAGTAGTTAAATGCCAATGTATTAAAGACCAAACTGTTCGCAACGTGAAACGCTGATGATTATGACTGGAACAGAAGCCCTGATAATTAACTGAAAGGCAATCTTTGTCTTTTTAAAAGGCAATTACAAAATAATGGAATACCAAGTTCAGAATTAAGCTGGCTGATGTTCAGTTAATTATTTGTGACAGCTGATGATTAAATTACATGCAGAAGCTACAACTGGACTGAATCATGAGAGACATGTTTTCTTTCAGTCTTATCATCAGAGTTCAGCGTGAACATATAGAATATGAGCTATAAAAATAAACAGTTGAGTGCAGAAGATACGAGGGTCAAGTACAATATTGACTATTTGACCATTTTTTCAACAGGTTCTCTAAAATTTCAGGAGCTCTGGACTGTTCCTTCAGGCCTTTGTNTCAGATTTGGAAATGAAAGGCCCCCCACTCCAGGTTTATCCATAACTATCACCAGTAAATGACCAACAAAGCCAAGATAATGATCATGATGCTGCAACAAATCTTCATATTCCCAACATTTATAAAAGACAAAATGAGCTATAAATGCTTATGTGTGTTTAAAAAAAAAAGCTCCAAAACCCAATAAAATAAGTTGCAGACAACTACAACCAGGTGAAAAGTTGCAGTGAAGGCATATAAAAACCCTGTATCTTCTAAAACTCCTCTGTTCCCAAGAGGCTGTTTCTTTTTGAGTGCTACATGGATGGGACAGAAGTGGTTAAATGTGGAAATAAATAATACTTCCCTAACCAACTAAGTGATCCTCTAGTGATGAGATGCAAAGTGAATGTGTGGTAGCAAGAAATAAGGACAATTGGCTCCAGCTAGGAAATAAAGTGAAAAAATACTTTCAGGTTGAAAAAGTAAAAGGATTAACTACAACCAAAGGTGTAATTCATCATCTTTTCTTTACAACAGAGACACTCCAAATAATTACTGACTGTAACAGGATTTCAACAGATTAAAAAACAGACATCAAGACAAACCATGCCAGAACCAAAACCTAATGTAGAAAAATTAGGAGGTTCCCTGCTTAGTAAATTAAACAATCTGCTTGAGAAAAATTGCATCTTTTGAGAACCCAAGGTAGCTGGAAGACATAAATTTCCCTGGTGACAAGCATTAATTCATTTCTGAGGCAATAAATGCTTGAAAAAGGCAAGGCTGAAAGTTAATAAGTACCAGCAGCAAAATACAGCTGTTGACATTTAATGCTAACAGGGAGAGGGAGAGTCTGCTCTTTTTCTCTATTTTTAAAGAATTCAGAGGCAGAGGTCATCATGAGGACAGCGTTTCCAAGTGTCCAATTCTCCCCTAATTTACACAGCTCAACAAAACTCCACTTCCACTCACAACAACTGAACCAGAGGTCACATGCACAAAAATCCATGTCCAAACATATCAGCTTTCATTTTAAGCTTGCAACACAAAAAAATTCAGTAATTTCCCATCTACTACCTGCTCCCACACTTCTCACAGAGCCACATCTCAGCAATCAGTGGCCTTAACCACGTTTTAAGGTCCACACTCCTGTCACTCCTGATTTCTTTATAATGGCAGCATGGGCAAAAAGGGGGAATCAACCATCAAAGTTCAGTGTCAGTATCACTGCAAAGGAAACACAAAGTATTACCTGGCAGAACATGAATGGGGAATTTAGTCCTTGAAATCTATGGAGCCAGGCTGGGAGAGCTTGGGGGGGTCACCTGGAGAAGAGAAGGCTCCAGGGACACCTGAGAGCCCCTGGCAGTGCCTAAAGGGGCTCCAGGAGAGCTGGAGAGGGACTGGGGACAAGGGATGGAGGGACAGGACAAGGGGGAATGGCTCCAAACTGACAGAGGGCAGGGTTAGACTGGGGAGGAATTGCTCGCTGTGAGGATGGAGAGGCCCTGGCACAGGTTTCCCAGCGAAGCTGTGGCTGCCCCATCCCTTGAAGTGTCCAAGGCCAGGTTGGACAGGGTTTGGAACAACCAAAGGTGTCCCTGCCCATGGCAGGAGTGGAACTGGATGATCTTTAAGGTCCCTTCCAACCCAAACCAGTCTGTGACTTTAAGTCATTATTTCTCTTCAGCTTTCTTACATTAAGGCACATAGTGCTGAGCTCATCACCTAAAACTCCCTCCCACTGTAGTCAGAGAGAGGAAGTTCAGCCAGATAATCTCATCCTGGAAATTGCAGCCAGGAGTATCACCATCTCTCCTCCTTCCCTGGTAAACAGAAAGAGCTTAGGCATCACCTTAGCCAAGACACTTTTACAGTGCTTAAATTTAGAAAGATGAATTTCTGCCTTAGGAACAGGATTTAGTAGCAGAAAAAGACTGAACTCTCCAGAGGACTATCTCAACTAAAATAATTTCGAATTTAAAAGCCTAATTTCAGTGGTCTGAATTTCCCTCTGGGGTCATCAGTGCCTCTGCATGGAAGAGACACAGAGACATAGTTAGGTGTGAGTATCACCCCAAGCTTTAAGACACACAGAACAGGTACATTAATAACAGGAACAATAATTACGGCACCATGTTCTCCCAAAAACCTTTCCACAAGTGGGTCTGGAAGAGCTCCAAGGTGGTTATTACCCTGTGTTTGCCCATGGGGGAAACTGAGGCAGGCAGAGATCTGCAGCTTGCTCAAGGCTAACAAGCAGTGGAGCTGTGCTTTGCTGAAAACAACACTCCCCTCCAATTACTGAGCTATTTCTAAGTGGTGAATTTTTGGGGAGTTTAAAAATAGTGCTTAGGAATGCTTATGTGAAACGTGCAAATGCTAAAAAGGCTGCACGAGGTAATTGCAAGCCTCACCTCAACATCTGTATTGTGAATGTGGGCACTGATGGTCTCAATCTCAGTACTCTAAATGGCATTTATTTCTATATAAAAATGAGAATACTGAGACATTTTAGAGTAATAACGTACCTAAGAATGCCCTCTCTTACACCTGGCATTTAAATTTAAGTGGTAACTCAATTTACTGCAAGATTACACAAAACACAGAATACACTTTAACACCTACATAAATTTCAAGATCATATGATCATTACTGTAATAGACATAATCATATTTTATGTGCCAGAACCCAGAAGATGTATCTCAAGTGACTTGCCAAAATAGTTTTACAGTAGACACATCAGATATTGATCTAAACAAAAAGTATTGATATACAAGACTACAAGTAGCAGGTGTTCTGTTTTAGACAAGCAGGGCAAACCTGATATTAATTAAAACATGACCCAGAGCTGCCATTTCAAAAGCATGTGCAGTTCAAATGGCACAAACTAACGCAACCCTACAATTCCCAAAGGGCTTGGGGGCAGTTCATCCCTGTTTTTTTATGTTGTTTAGCAACATGAAACACTTCTTTGCTATTTTTATTTATTTATTTATTCCAGGTTACAGTAGTTACATTTCAAAATTTACAGGGTTAAGCAAATAATACATTGTAAATACAATAAAAAACAATAGTAAGTGTAACAACATTCTCTCTAAAATCATAAAGTGAACTTTATCAGTGAACCCACTTTCCTCACATTTTCTTTCATTTCACACAGTAAAGCTTTTGTGTTTGGGGTTTTTTTAAACCATAATAATAAAATAAAATCAAAACAACATGATCAAATTATTATCTGTTTTCAGACTGTCATTTTTAATGTATCACATGAAAAGAGATCTCAAAAATTCAAGTCTTGCTGAACAACATTCATTCTTTCTCAGGCTTTTTGATGACTAGATGGAAAATATCTTGGATTTGTTTTACTAAGTTGTTAATAAAGATAAAATAGAAATTTTTATTGTGCGTTAAGCAAAGGCACATGGAATATGGCTGCGGATTCAAAAGGTTGGGAAGTGGCATCCACTTTACATCTCAGCATAGGGGTTTTTTTCTGTGATGCTGCCTAAAAGTGCATTAATTATGGTAGCAGATACATGAGTAAGATCTTTTTCCCAGTTTTACTTGCAAAAGTGTCTCAGGAGGGCTTTGGAAACCATCACACCCTTCCATGACAGCTAAAAAAACCCCAAGTAACTCCCTGTGTAAACACAACTTACTTTAGGAAAAGGCAGCAAACATGCACCCTTCCAGAAAAAAACCCAACAAAAAACAAAAACATTTTTGCAAGTACAAACTGCATCTTCCCATGGAAGGGCTGATACAGCTTTTTGATGTTCCATCAGTCTGTGCTTGAAGTCCCTTCTCCCTTAATAAGCCTATTTTCCATGTGCCTCCGTTTTGCTGATCCAACACCACGAGACCAGTAACATTTCTGAGACAGACTCATTTCCAGCTCCGTGGTTTGCAAGGTACTGTCCATCTCTATCAATCAGCCCAAATATTTTGGCTTCCACAGTACAAATCACACAGTGCATTTGTTCCAACGCTCCCACGTGTAACTGCTGCAGTCACACTGCACACCCCAATTCCTTCAAAAACATCTGCTCAGCTGGCCTGAATTACACACCCTCATCAGGCAAAGACTCCCCTTAAGGTCAGCTGAAGGATTCTCTGCCCAAAAACTGCAGAATAAATTCAATTTTTAATGAGATTAAATGCTAGCCCCATTAAAACTAATAGAAAATTTCTACTAATATCAATAGGGCTAAGATTTAATTTCCTAATGCCCTTGAAATATTATTAAGAGATTTACAGTATGTGGATACAGGAAGAGACAAAATATATTAACAAGAGAAAACAGCAATAATAAATACATTTCAATTTGTAACACAACTGCCAAATATAATCCTGTTTTATTGAAGTTAAGATTAGTTTTCCAGTCTTAACTCTAGCAGCTCAGATAAAATAATCTAACAATCCTGCACAAACCCTAGAAGACACTGAACTTAAAAAAATAGAAATGCGTATTTCTGCCTGAATTATTTTGTCCTAATACTGTTAAAAACTAAACTGGAGGTTTTATATTTTGCCTTTTTTTCCCCTGCTCAGTTATTTTTGCAATAGAAAAGACTCCAAAAAGTTTCACTGCCTCAACTTGAACCTGGTTCATGTTGTATGTTAATTTCTTTCCTAAAGAAACCTGACCATTCAGTGTTTTATCCGAAGCAAACTCCCAAATCCTCAGAAAAATCAATGTGTGAAGGGTGAAATTCCCTAAAGACCTTCCTTACCAAACCCCACTGGAGGGAGGGGAGCAGCACAAATGCCTGGGGAAAACCACTGCACACTGAATGCCCCGGACTTCCAAGCACTCGTAAAAAGGGACCAACCCTAGGAGAAAACCCTTTCACAATTTTTTATTTACTGAAGTAAATTTAGTGAAATTTAAACTTAGCATTTATACAAAGACTACTTTCACCTGCTGCTAAATCCCAGCACTGGGGTCATACACGTGTTTTACTGTTCCTGTGCAGAAACAACCACCACATTGAAAATATACAAGTCAATGTTTAAAATTACAATATAGGAGTTTGGACCAGAGGCTGCCCCATCCCTGGAAGTGTTCAAAGCCAAGCTGGAGTAACCTGGTCTAGTGGAAGGTGGCAGGGGGTGGACCTGGATGAGCTTTAAGGTCCTTTCCAACCCCAACCATTCCATGATTCTATAAATACGGGTTTAAACTGGCACCATCATCCCTGGAATTACACCAACCTACACCAGCTAATCTGATATATGTGACTTTTTCAGACAATAAGTAAAATTCCTTAAAGGAACTAGAATGATTCTTTACACCATTCTGAAATATAAAACCCAGGGCAATTAGAGAAACTCTAAATTATCCTCCGTGGTTCTTCACGTCTGTGCAAAACTCCCACTGATTTCTCCTCTACTTGTCAGATTTGGTGGGTTTGAGGTAATTTGATGAGATGTGAGCATAAACATACATTCAAAATATAACTCTGGGTTGGAAAGTAGAAGAATTTCCTTCTGATAATCCTAAAATAGTCTGAAGTAAGTCCGTCAGCTTTCATGAAACACGGAATGAGTAAGATTAAATTTTTTGTCAAAATTTCAGCTGAAGAAATTTTAACTCCCTGAAAGTTTCTAGTCAAAGCCCTTTGGAAATAAGAGCTTGTAATGGAAATCATTAAAAACTTAACCTCAGCCGTGTAATATAGTAGAAATATCCCCAGGAGATAAAAAAAAAATAAAATTTGAAACTATGTATTGTGGAGCTGTTTTCTCAAAGAGATGCCCAAGGCTGTCACACACATTTAAAACAGAGACTCGTCACGAGTATTGGTATCTGAAGGTTGATTTCTGAATCTCTCAGATTCAGAATACAAAGGTAGAAGAGAAATGGTCCTGTTTAGTGGCACAGGCTGCCAAATCCTCCATCAGGTAGGTTTACTACACCTGAGCAACAGAAAGGAGGGGTTGGATCCCCTCTCAGGTTCAGGTCAAACAAACTTCATGTGGAAAACCAGCTCATGGAGCAGATATCCCACTGTGTAAATCAACAAACACTTCATTTCAAAGGAGCTGATTTATGACAAAGCTGAAGATTTGGCTCCAGTTTTGGGCCAAGTGGAAAGAGTGACCAAAGAGTATTTACCATTTACAAAACAATGAACAAGCACTGATCTTGCACAGGTGTTTTTAACACTAGGTAGTTTTTGTGGGGAAATTAAATTAAAATTATACCTAATATGAACTATTCTCTCAGTCTTCTGAGTGCCTTGAGATAATTTTATCCTAGAAAAGAGTACAGCTTTAAAGTCTTTATGTTAAACTTCTGTCATCCTCTGCTTGTCCTTTTATGTTCACAGCTGCTTGCACTGAAAATAGTTAACAGTGAGGGATAAAAATAAAAGGTTTTAGGTTTTTGCCTTCAGTAACCAAATCCAAACTTTTATCTATTACACACTGAATTATTTCAGCTTTGCAGGTTTTTTTGTTTTCTAAAGACTACCTGACTAAGACATTGAAGATTGGCAGCAATTTCACTGGCTACATGTCTAATAAATTGTTATCCATTTATGAAATCTGTATGTAAAGGTGTTTCTGTCTGAGAGACAAGTTCAGCTGAACTCCTTACACGATTTTTCTGAAATACCTAAATGCTTCTTATATATTATCTAAGAAAAAAAGTTAAGGGCATGCTTACAGACACACACATTAAAAGAAACCAGTCACTGCAAAAAGCTGCTTCTACATGCAGGGGAAGATTTACAAAGTTGTCATGCTTTAAAATTGCTGCTCTTCCCATCATCATAAATGTATTTAAATATCTATGTGTGTGTGTATATATATATATGAATATATATATATGTATCTCAAATCTATGAACACCAGAAGGATTTATTTTAGTGGTTATTTTATATCAGCAAACACTCTTCCCTGAAGGATCTTGTATTTTAAAAAGATGAGGACAAATTGATTAAATTGCAATGAAACACTGAACAACTCATTTAACTTTTATCTGAAATGCATAAAATTTCAGACAAGGGAGTTCTCTAATAAGTTCATATCAAAATCTTTGTATCAAAATTATGTATGAACGTGATCTGGAAAGAATTTATCCCAGTACTCAAAAATTATGTCCTGCATAGTCTTTCAAACAGTTACTCCGAAAACAACACAGCTCTCCAACCTATTTTTTTTTTGTTTTTAATGAAGGCATTACACACTTAAAAAAAAAAAAAGCAACCCTATGACAAGAATAATGTTAAAACACCAGTGTTAGTATTATGATG
The DNA here is from genome assembly GCA_013396695.1 of Sakesphorus luctuosus. NCBI lineage: Eukaryota > Metazoa > Chordata > Aves > Passeriformes > Thamnophilidae > Sakesphorus > Sakesphorus luctuosus. The sequence continues at coordinate 183,878 of VWZD01002465.1, forward strand.
ATAACAAAAAGCATTTCTTGAGTTCCTGTTACAAGTTTGATCCAAACTGCCATATAAATGGATGGAAAAACCCCACTGACTTCAGGGAAGGGGAAAAAAAAGGCAGATCTACAGGAAATATTGTGGTTATTTCCAACAGGAAGAAATTACACTAAAATAACTAGGGAAAAAACGACTGTGGTTTAAAAAGCAAAATAACAGAGCCCAAGAAGACATATGGTGTTCTCTTTACTTGAACTATGTCTATGCACACTTTCAATTTCCATTGTAAGAATTTTGATTTTAATTTGCATTAAAAACTTCTAGCAAGTTCTACCTGATGGTAAATATATATTTTTTGGTAGCTACAGAGAAGTTACCTCCCATGAAGAAAGGCATTAATGCAGAGGTGACCAAAAAATCCCTGTGTGGTAGTGATAACAGTAAGAATTAAATAGAGACTTCTAATACACAGTTTAAATTAATCCTACTTTAAACATCACAGTTTCAAGCCTGCCTATTCAGGATAGCTATTAGTATTAAAAAAAAAATCCACACAACAGCAAATTCTTGTATTATTTAAATGGAACTAATGCTCTGGCATTCCCCATCATAAGTAAATAATGACTTCAGTGGCATCCAAGTGTGGTTCAGTCTGACCCAGACCAGCAGCCCTTTTACTTATCTGACTGTGAAGCCTCTCCTCAAATTCCTGTGCCAAGGCTCAATCCATCCCCTGACTGGTGCTTATCTTGGGGCAGACAGGACTGTTTTTATTCCAGCATGAAGGATGTGGTTTGTCCCTATTTACAGGAGGAAGCAGCAGTGCTTTGTGTGCACAGGTTGGGTGTGACTCATCTCACCTCAGTCACCTCTTATAAACTGCTGATAAGGGAGGTTTAGACAACCAGTGGAAGAGAAAGATGCTGCTGGAGAAGAGGAGGCTCAGAGGTGACCTCAGCACTGTCTAGAACTACCTGAAGGGAAGTTCTGGCCAGGTGGGGGTTGGTCTCTTCTCCCAGGCACTCAGCAATAGGACAAGGGGGCACGGGGGGCTCAAGCTCTGCCAGAGCAAATTGAAGTTGGAGAGCAGAAAAAACTTCTTTGCAGAGAGAGTGCTCAGGCATTGGAATGGGCTGCCCAGAGAGGGGGTGGATTCCCCAGCCCTGGAGGTTTTTAAGGTGAGCTTGGCCGTGGCACTGAGTGCCATGATCTGGTAAAGGGACAGGAGTTGGACCAAGGGATGGACTTGATGATCTCTGAGGTCTTTTCCAACCCAATCAATTCTGTGATTCTGTGATCCTCAGTAGGGGCTTATCTCTTCCCACTGACTCAGAAGGAGATCCAGGGCACAGCAAACAGGACACCTGGAATTTGTGGAGATGACTTCCACCCAAACCACACACACACACACACACATATATACACATGTGCCTATTTGTCCACACAATATAAGACAGCTGCATCCATAACATGCCATGTGCAACACAGCAGTGACATTGATAAAAAACTCTAGACAGAAAATGAACTGCTAAATGGGAGACAAAAAAAAAAGTAAAAATCTGATGTGCACAGTTGTTATATATATAGCTAAATATTTAGGGTAAGCTTATTTATTACTTCTGCCTAAAAAGGAAGAAGACAAAAACATGTTCAAGATGCAAAACTTGGGATTAAACAGAGACTTAAGGAAATGTCATGGGTCTGTATCTAGTCTGGGTCTCTAAAGTACTTTACCTCCTTAAATATAAAACTTATTTCCTTATATAAATGTTTTAACATGCAAAAAAGGGCATCTGGATGAACACCCTGAATGCTCCTATTGTAGCAAAGATAGCTCTACTGCTTTTGGAGTATCTAAACAAGGATTCTAAGTTATATTTTCCCAAGTTTGGTGATGAAAGCTAAGGGTGGTTCCCCCTGACACCTTTAAAGATGTTTATATGTGTGTGCTGGCACATGCATGTGGGTATACTGTGAGTTTTCTTTTTCAAACTACATATATTCTCTATAAATTAAAAAAAAACCAAACCAAACAATACCATGGTATTAAAACCCAAAGAGAAAACAAACCAAACATATACAAAGAGAAAAGCAAACCTTGTTTTTCATCATAATCCCAAAACAACATCAAGATTGCAAAGATCGGATTTTTTTTTTCCCTCTTAAGTTTATGATTGATTAAGATCAGGCTCTGCAATATTCCCATTCTCTGGAAAGACAGGTGGAAAATTGTTATTAAAAGTCACTGGAAACTCCAGAGTAGCATCGACATTTTGATAGCCCACATAAGAATTAAACGACTGCTGAGGAAGTACTTGGCTATCAGGCATCTGCATGAAAGCCCCTGACTGTGTGGTAGGGGGGATTCTTTGGCCAACTAGTTGAATTTTAGGTTCCCTGGGCTCCAGTTGTTGCTTGCTCTCTTCGTCCGTGTCAAGATGGGTTAGCTTTTCTATCCACATGTGGAATTTCTCCTCTGTCTGCCTCTGCATCTCGGCAAAGCAGTTCATGGCCTCTTCCAGGACATTGCCTATGCAGTTCCTATCCCACACGGTGCCCCTGTCAAGCAATCCTGGAATTTCCCTGGTCGCTCCTCCAGATGCCCCAGCACGACTGAAGCCAGCTTTAAAGACATTGAGGCCATTTGATAAGACATCATTAAGTAAGAACATCATATTGTTTATTAAGGCATGTTAACGCAGGAAAACAACTTTTCTAAATTCTGTCCCTTGGGTACAACAACATGAGAGGAATTAGCAAATATTAAGCAGCAGTATTACTGTCAAAAAAAAAAGTAACATCTTATACTCACTGAGGTTATCATAGAAGTTTTGGGGTTGAAATTTTTTTTTTGTTCTAGAAGTCTCAGGCAATTCTGTCACAAAGATCTCTTTTTTTAACAAATAAACCAAATTACTCCAATTCCTTGCAACTTCTGTTTTGAATTCAAGTGAAGGTGTAAAAAACAATTATACATGTTCAGTTCTGTTAAGTGCTATTGTTCAACTGATACACCTGAATAGTTAATGTGCATTTGACTTACACACTTCAACATTTTTGTAACGGGCTGTCAAACACAGACAAAATTGTGCAGGAGGTAACAGAGATGAAGGCTGATACAGTGACTGCAGTACCTAAGATACTGAGGTGCTGGAGCGGGGCCAGAGAAGAGCAACGAGGCTGGAGAAGGGANTGGAGTTGGACCAAGGGTTGGACTTGATGATCTTGGAGGTCTTTTCCAACCCAATCAATTCTATGATTCTATGATAAAGCAGCCATGCCCAAAGCTCTTGGTCTGATTTTGGAAAACAGGGTGTACACAGATGAGGAGAACACACGGCACAAACACACCAGCAGAGGGTAACTTCTGAGAGCAGCCCCTGCCAGGTTCCTGGACTCGGCTCCATCACAAGGACAATCCACACAATACAGAGCAGGGATCAGCCCCACCCCAACCAGACTGCACCTCCATTGGCACTCCTGGTGTTAATCCTAAGTGAGGCAGAAAACAGGGAATGTTTGCTGTCCATCAAAAAGACAGGGGAAATTCCTAGCTTTGGGATTATTAGGAAGAACTGTAGCAGGAAGAAGGCCATCCTTATTACCTACTGATCATGTCAGTACAAAAGGCAGTGGTATCTATATTTTTAAGCTGAGAGTTCACTCAGGAATCATCTAGGAAGCAACAAACCCCCAAGAAAACAAGGATCTGTACCTGCTTGAGGAATCACAAACAGTATGTGCATGTCATCCAAACACACAAATGTTACCTAAGGTAATCCCAAAACAAGACAAGCATCACATTAAACTACACAAAGCAGCAACAGAACTGACAATTTAACATGTAAATGTGAGACTTGTGGCATCCTCTAACTTAAGAATAATAAAACATACCCTAAGAATGAGAAAAATTATTGCATAACTTAAGCAAGTATTTATTAATAAAAACATAAGGCACTAAATCTTTATTGGGATTTCACTGTGTACATGAAATTACAGTATTACTTAAACACCACATTCTTTTTAGGAGCTATTTAAATGAGGTAAATATAGGTCCTTCAGCAACAGCTAAAGAAAGACCAAGATTATTTTCTCATTTCTGAGCAGTTACAAAATCCCCTAATTTTTAGGTCTTTCTTTCCCATCTATTTACGTATCAGACAGACTGGAAATTCAGCATTCAGGTCCTCTACTCAAAAATAATTACTTTATAGTAACTAATTTACATTCCTCCAACTGCATTTGAACTAAAATTATCCATCTAATATGATACCTTATTCCTAATGGGTTGGTTCCTTTTGTGTATTCAATACTTTTTCTCATCCCTCAAAAAGATCTGTCTCCTGTTCAATTGTTCCCAGCATTGAACATCCAAGTTTATTTGTCTTTAGTTAGGGATCTTATCCTAAAATCAAAGAACTAAATGACAGTCTTATTTCCACTGGCTCACTAATAAATAACTTCTAAGTTACAATTGAAATTTAAATAAAAACTATGGATGGTAATATGTGAGACAATCCACCCAGGTTTTTAAAGTTAATTCTTCACTAGAATGGTCGAAGCGGAAAAAGTTGTCTCGTAAACTGAAGAAATTATGTATTAAAATATACATAACCCTGAAATACTATTTTTAAAAGGCATCATTCATAGTGTATTGACAATTTACAGTAGCATCAAAGCAACATTTCAAACACTTCCCTTGCATTTCATTGTAACAACCCCTATTAAATATTTTCTTTATTTCAGAGTTAAAGAAAAAAAATCAAGCCAAAAATGCACTTTTTTAGATATTAAAAATGCTATCATTTATTTAACAGGTCCCAATTCTTATATTTTTTTTAAGTTATGCCAAGTTTAAAGGTGAAGTAATTAGCAGTAACAAAGAGGTCAGAATCCAAGATTCCCATCCTATTTTCAAGACAATACCTCCTGCAAAACACCACCTAGGAAATGTCCCAGTGCTGTCTCTTTATCGGATCTATTAAGTACTACCTAAGTATTAAACAAACCCAAAGTTATTTAACTTAGGATGTCTGACAACATAAAAATTTAAGATGTGCTTCACCTTCATTCCAACTAGCAATGGTTGATTCCTCCGTGTCATTTATGCTACAGGTTTCCACATTAATATCTTACTGCAAAACATTTTTAACAGACTATTTTATTCACATCTGTTAAATACAACTGTCATTCTAAGTGGCCTGAACCAAATTCATCCCTCACAAGACGTTTCTTCAAAGGTCTATGCACAACTGGGAGGAGGGAACCTGCACAAATCCCTCACACACACTGAGCCCTCTCTCTTTGGGTTTCTGCTTATTAAAAAAGTCTTTTGCTTTTTTTAACACAGTGAGCTGCAACTTTCTCAACATCAACACTCAAACACTTCAATAGATTTTTCTGAAAGCCTAAAACATGAGTCACCCCCACTTCAATTCAGACTTTTCCCAGTTGTAAAAAGCACAATGGTGGTGAAATGCCAATATTTTCGAATTTTTAAAACCCCCTTCCTTCTTCCAAGAAAGAAGTGTTTAGAGAAAAATAAACATTGATTCCCAGACTTGCTCTCATGCCAGTTTCATTCAGAGGTAGTTTGCAGCATCAAAAGTGAGATTGTTTAATGCAATAACTTCCAACAGCAGCAAGTCCAGCACAACCTATTTCAGGACTCTTAAGCCACGTTTATCTGGTGGTTAAGAATGGTAAAATCCTAAATGCCAACAGAGACTCAGTCACTAAAAGGTAACAAATTACTCCTTGTCTGCAATAATCCAAAGGTCATGGCATCCACTGAAAAAAAGAGCCCAAGATTATGACTGCTCAGTCAGTGAAAAGATCCTCAGGAGCACCCATGAAGCTTAGATAGAACCTCTATTTTCAGGTGTAAATTAACACCACAGGATGCTTTCAGAATAACATAATTTATACTGTGCTTATCTCCTGTGCAGCTCACAATACCTGTATTGAAGTACCATCAGCAAACTCTCAACTTTTCAATCTTTCTTGAGGATAAAACCAAGCCAATTTAATCCACAATAGATTTGAGTTCAGCAAAAAACTGACTCTATTGCACCAGTGCTCCGTTGGCAATGTCATGGCATTGTGTGTTTCACTGAGCATTTTCCTTACCTCACAAATTTAGCCAAACATATTTCACAGCCAGTGATGTGGATGGTTTAAAAAAAGGTAACTGCACTATTTAAATGGAAGAGGTTTAGTGACACGTCACAAAAGACTACTGTATTCTCAAATGTGGCAGTTTAATTTTCAGACCAGACACAAGCAAACTGACTGCTGTAACACTCCCTATGTCCATGGGTTAAGAGCCAGAGTATGTGTAACCTTTGTCACAAAGGGCACATTAACTGTCACTAAAAGTTTTAGAGCATTTCTGTTGGCAAAGCTATTTTCAGACAACAGATGGTTGAAAATGAGCCCCGATCATAAGTGGTGTTGAGTCAGTAACCAACACGGCAGCTGAACTATCCAAATACAGTCAGACTAAGGGGAACAGAGGTTCTCTTCTGCATCAATGTGTAGACTTCTTTCAAAGTAAAGGCAAAAGTTTTTTCACGTCCTGCCACTGGAGTTAAACCTCTCAGCTTTTGCCTGTGTGCAGAGGACACCCATGGCCTGAATTTCCAGTAAAGCTTTTTGACACCCTGTATTATTGTCTATTTTATTTTTCTATTCCCTAAATTTTGTAGATATTCACAGTGTTATGCTAAGTTATGCACTAAAATGGCTTTCTAGTTACAAGAGGGATTTCAGTACTTTGCCAACTCCAGGGGGAGGATCACAGATGGCATGTGAACCCTCCACTGGGATGGAGCACTGGGAGTCCGACTTGACTCGCAGCTCTGCTGCATCTGTTACGACCACAAGGTTTCCTTAGCTCGCAAGCAGCACAGGATTCATTTTTTTTGGCCAAACCTTGTCCTTATCTCTACAGAGAATATTTTTCTCTTGCACTTGTGAACTGTTTCCCACAAACCAAAGCCATTCCTGTTTAAAGGAAAACCGCAACGTGGCAGGTTCACACCAAAAGGGCAGCTCAAACATGTCAGTGCCTTAAATGGAGCTTGGCATCAAGCAGATGACACATGCCATGGAAAAAAGAACAAATGTTAGTGTTCCTTGGGATAGCTGGCACACTCCCACATCTTGCACTGCAGGTTAAACTGGGCTTTGGTGTCTTCATCACTAAATTAAGTCTGTCCATGGAATGGGACCTTTTCACCACAAGCATCTCATGGTTCAGACCAAGAGCTCAGTGACACACTGAAAGTGCCCTGGGGTGGTTTCAGGTCCCTGCAAAGGCAGTCAGAGATCCAGGCAGACCTGAAAATACCAAGTGGTGCCTTCTGGTTCAACAGGTACTTTTATGACTTTAAAAAAAAAAAAAAAGAGTATGACCTGAGGGATTCATTCTGTGAGTTTGGGATTTTTTGAGAGGTGTGAAAGAAGTGGTACCAAAACTCAGTGAGGGAGTCTTCTTAAACAGGCTTTAAATCAGGCTTTTAAATGCCCAAAGTGTAAATATAATAAATAAAAAGGCACAAACCCATGAAAACTACAAGACTGACTAACTACTAAATCAGTAAAAATAATTTTAGATCTCTATTAAAAAGCAATAATAGATAAAAGCAATAACCTCTGTTAAAAAGCAATAATAGATCTCTATTACTAAGCAATAATTATAGGAGATTACGCCTCTCCCAGACTTTCTAATAATAAACATTTACTTCCTTTGTGCAATCTGCTTCCTAGCAGGTGTGGGAAAAATGCCAGTTTTCATGGAACAGCATCATTCACCACAATCAACTCAGTTAAAACAGTTATTTGTAAAATCTGCTGCAAATATTTTAAATAATTCATCTAGCAAACACTAGTTCAGCAACTTTATATTGCAGTTTTCCTTTAAATGTTCTTGCCCTTTGTACGATGTTATTTTTCTCAAAAAACCCCACAACCTTCTAGCACAAGAGGCAAAAAGGCATGTAACCCAGTAAAAATTGGCAAGCCAAAAAGTTTATTTTTATGTGATTTTATTTCTGATTGCCATATGAAGATTGCCATATGATGATGGTTCTATGTCATAATATGCTGCAAGAGTAATTCACACAAAATCCTGTCCACCGCACTTGGGGTAATAAAATAACAAAACTCAGCAGACAAAAACCTTGAAGAATTCAACTTTCTTTTGCTAATAAAATGATGCTAATAAAATTACAGGAAGGCCCCTATAATTTTCTGTCTTCCATTTTAACATGGAAGTGTCAGAAAGTTAAAGGCATAGAAATTACTGAACTTTAGGACATAGGAAAACAGTAACAGCTCTGTCTTAGATATTGAAAATTTAGGTGTGAATATAGCTTGGGCACCTGTGTAACCATATTTATATCCTAAAATAGGTGACCAGCTGCAATCTGCAAGAACTTAGAATAAGGCTAAGCAGGTTTGTCATGCACTGACATGTCGAGCTGAAAGCACAGAGTAAGTGCAGTAATGGCCAGGGCCTTACTGTAACACAGGCAAGGGGTGTGCTGTGCTGATTCTAACACAACTGTCAAGCTGTGGTCTTTTTATGCTAAAGCAAAGCTGGCCACTTATCTCAAGAATTAGATTATCACCATCTAATGGGATTTGACAGCACTGACAGGAATTCGTATAGGCTTACAAAGTAAAAGATCTGAAAATTCCAGAATTCAAGGTAGTCCTTCCTCCCATTTACCATTCCTATGCTTTGTTGGTGTGCAGAAGTGCACCAAAACCTCAGAACAGGTTTTAAAATCTGCCCATGTCTCGTTAATACACTGCAGTCTTCAAATTTACACAGAGCTGCAGTTCTCCTGGGTATTTTCTCAAGTGTCAATCATCTAATTTAGCATGACAGCTGAGAAACGATGTCAGATGCGTTTACAGTTCAGTTTAAAAAACATCCTCTACCTGGTATCTCTGCAGTGATTGTCTTGCTGCTCCCTGAAACCTCTTCGTCATCATCTGACGAGCTCGTGCTGGAGTCACAGGTCAGGTCGCTGTCGCTGGTACTGCTGTCCTGCAGCAGGTTATACTTCTTGCGAGCAGCTGCCTCCCTCTTCTGCCTCAGCAGACGGATCCTTTCTTTGTGCTTTTGGCTTCGGTGACCCTTTGCCTTCGTAACTCGACCGTTCTGCTTATCACTAGACTGTCGGTTTTTCTTGGCAGCCATTGTTGAAGTTTCGCTTTCGGACCTGGACCTCCTGGATTTCCTCCCAACTGCAGCTCCAGACACTGCAGAAGGGTCTCCCTCCACAACAGCTTCAGCCTGACAGGGCTCATTTTCTTCTGTGGAAGACAACGTGTCTGAGTCAGCCAAATGCCCACTGGAAGAAGGGGAAAGCATGCAATGATTAGAAGAGTCACTCTCATAAACTCGACCACCCGTTGGCTTGTCGCTCTCTGTGGATGCCAGCTGGGACTCCGAGGAGTCTCGCCTCAGTTCCATCAGCAAGCAAGGCATGGAAGACAGCACTGCAGAGTCTGCTGCAGTGGGCATGCTGTCTTTCTGGGTTTGTGTCTCGAGCTCTATAGATCCATCTTCATCAGGAGCAGTTTCTTGCTTTTCAGAAGCCTTCGGGGGAACTTCTGAATCAGCAAGTTCTTCAGCTTTTCCTGCTGCCTCCATCTTCATTGCAGAGCAACTGGGGCCTCCTGGTCTCAAAGCATCGAGCACGTGGTCTGGTGGAGTGGCTGGACTAGATGTGGCCTTCAGCAATACAGGGTCCTGCACAAGAACAGAATGGTAAGAGTAATTTACACGAACAACTCACTCATTCCTGCTCTTCACAGTGTTACCTAAACAACTCACTGCTTTCACAGACAGACTGTATGGTTCACAGAATCCCAAAATGGTTTGGGTTGGAAGGGACCTTAAAGATCATCTCATTCCCCCTCCCTTCCATGGGCAGGACACACCTTCCACTATCCCAGGCTGCTCTAAGCCCTGCCCAGCCTGGCCTTGGACACTTCCAGGGATGGGGCAGCCACAGCTTCTCTGCCCAGCTTGTGCCAGGGCCTCTTCACCCTTAAACGGAAGACTTTCTTCCCAATATCCCATCTAACCCTCCTCTCTGGCACTGGGAAGCCATTCCCCCTTGTCCTGCCTCTCCAACCCTTGTCCCCAGTCCCTCTCCAGCTCTCCTGGAGCCCCTTTAGGCACTGGCAGGAGCTCTCAGGTCTCCCAGGAGCCTTCTCTTCTCCAGGTGAGCCCCCCCAGCTCCACCAGCCAGAGTATTGTATTGCTCAGTATTGTGTTGGTTTTCTTACTGTATGTTTTTCTAGAGAACTCATCCTGTAAACTATTCCTTTGTTTACACACCCATGAAAGACGGATGGTACTGGAAACACCATTAAACACAGGCCACTTCATTAGAATAATCAAAACAGATCAGAAAATAATAAAAATATTTACGAATTCTTATACATTATAAGATTTAATCAATATGTTACAATCAACATAGGTTAAACTTCTTTACCTAGAACTTTAAACATATTTTAACAGAGAATTTTAGTCCTTCTAACAACACCAGCCTGAAAATTCCTAGACTTGGCAGTCATGTATTTGGACAGCCCAAAATACACTTCAGCTTCCATACCTATAATAAATGAACTTTCAGCAGAACAGGACCTCAACCTTGTAAAACTGCAACGCTTTTATGGTGATTTTCAAACTGCAACAGTGTGACATAAGAGAAATTTCATCAGTGTGCACAGAAACTGAAGAAGCTATTGAACGTTACGGAGTAAGACTGCAGACACCTTCCTCTTCTAGTGGAACTGCTCTGCCAGTTGACCTTTCGTACAAGACTTATTTAATAAAGAAGTGCCATGAAGTGCTACTAATTGTCCAAGACATGGCTATAGGCACTGGTTTTGGAGGCATCAGCTACACCTAACACAGATTTGCTTTCAGCAGAGAACCACTACACTGGTGAGTCTCCTAAAGATGTTTTAGGAGTATCCAACACACCATTCGAGAGCTCCTTGAGTGTCTCCCACACGAGTCCTTGTTATAGGAGAACCTGAAGGCTGACCTAATTTCTCTCAAGTCTGCCAAGAAAGCAGCATCGAGTAGTAGGTGCTGCAAGCAAGAAACATTATCCACCCACACGAGTATCCTGCATTTGACTCCAAGTTATATTTTAATCATAGAATCATAGAATGGATTGGGTTGGAAAAGACTTCCGAGATCATCAAGTCCAACCCCTGATCCAACTCCACTCCCTTTACCACATCATGGCACTCAGGGCCACGGCCAAGCTCACTTTAAAAACCTCCAGGGCTGGGGAATCCACCCCCTCTCTGGGCAGCCCATTCCAATGCCTGAGCACTCTCTCTGCAAAGAAGCTTTTTCTGCTCTCCAACTTCAATTTCCCCTGGCAGAGCTTGAGCCCCCCGTGCCCCCTTGTCCTATTGCTGAGTGCCTGGGAGAAGAGACCAACCCCCACCTGGCTGGAACTTCCCTTCAGGTATTGTGTCAGTGCAAATACAAAACCCAAGCTGTAAGTCTCACTGATAACTTGCACGTTATCTACCAAAAAACACCTGAAGCAACCTCAAGGAAATTTTGTCTGAGAGATCAATAGTTATCACTCTATCTTCATTACTCACACTTTGCCTTTCAGGATTCAACACAGAATAAAGATCTTTCAATTACCACATTTGCTTACAGATGAATGGTATGGAACAAATTCTTTATGGGTTCAAAGGTATAGTAAAAGATAAACTTTTTGAAAAACAAAGTGTGGACAAGAAAAAGCAGCAGTAAGGTTTAATCTAAAAAAAATATGCATTTCTGCAGAGAAGGGCAATCAGTACTTGAGCATCCTGGGGAAACATGGATGGCTCATAAAGATTTTTCTGTACCTGGACAAACCTTTCTTCAGTGTCCTGATCCATCCCAAGATGCCTGTAATTGTAGTATGTAACAGTACATATGTAATCTCCAGCACAATATAAGGGTACTTTACTGCTTCTGAAAGGTGCTGTGCAAAGCTCAGCTTTGTCCTGTCTGCCCTAACCCACTTAGAAACTTCATTTTTAAAGAATACTAAAATAGAGTCCATACCTCCTTCAGGCTAATGAATTAAATGCTCTACAAGGGAACCATGAAAATACTTAAAGGACAGGAACACCAGTTAAGGAAAGAATGGCTGGTTTATATCAGACAACACAAGGAAGATGGAGATGATAAGACTAGGTCTGCTAAATATGTGGAAAAGAAAATCCCAAACCCAAGATCCCAAAGAGTAAACACAGCATTTTCCTTCCAAAGAATAGAATAAAATGCACACTGTAAAATATGGGAACACATATATTTATAAAGAAAAATATTTGTAAATATTTGCACTGAGTAAAACTCAACTTGAAAGAATTTCTGGAGATAGTAATTTAATGTAAGTAATGAATTTATTTCCAAGGCCACAGAAAAGCATCAATAACCTCAAATTATGTATACACACATTCTGAGACATAAATGCATCTCAATACTGTAATTGCATCAGTATTTCTACATAATTCAGTCACAAATCTACATTATCCAGTAATTCTCCTCTTACACAGGTAAGTAAAAGACAAATTTGATGATGGAAGAACTGGGCAAGACTTTTGCACTGTGGGGTTTGTGTTGTATCTGGTAGTGCAACTCTTAGCATTGCTCTGGTCATGCACTTTGAAATGAAACATACTTTCATCACTAAGAGTTTTGAAATGTATACACATGGGGGGAAAAAAGACTGCTCAGACAGAACCCAAAAGTGTTAATCTGGCCAAATGAAAATGTATGTAAATATTCATACTAATAGAATCACAGAATCGATCGGGTTGGAAAAGACCTCCGAGATCATCAAGTCCAACCCTTGGTCCAACTCCAGTCCATTAACTAGATCATGGCACTCAGTGCCACATCCAATCTGCGTTTAAAAATCTCCAGGGATGGTGAATCCACCACCTCTCTGGGCAGCCCATTCCAATGCCTGAGCACTCACTCTGTGAAGAATTTTTTTCTGATCTCCAACTTAAATTTCCCCTGGCAGAGCTTGAGCCC
>VWZD01002465.1:197547-212778 GCA_013396695.1 Sakesphorus luctuosus
CTCATCCACCAGGTGGGTCACCTGATCATAAAAAGAGATCAGGTTGGTCAGACAGGACCTGCCCCTCCTAAACCCATGCTGGCTGGGTCTAATCCCCTGTCCATCCTGAAGGTGCTGTGTGATTGCACTCAGGATGATCTGCTCCATAACCCTGCCAGGCACGGAGGTCAGGCTGACAGGCCTGTAGTTGTCCGGGTCAGCCTTGCAGCCCTTTTTGTGGATTGGAGTGACACTGGCCAACTTCCAATCATCTGGGACCTCCCCAGAGAGCCAGGACTGTTGGAAGATGATGGAGAGCGGTTTGGCAAGTTCTACTGCCAGCTCCCTCATCACCCTGGGATGGATCCCGTCTGGTCCCATAGACTTGTGAGGATCCAGCTGGCTCAGTAAGTTGCTAACTATTTCCTCCTGGAATACAGGAGGGCAGTTCAGCTCCCTCTCTCCATCTACTAGCTTCAGAGACCAATTGTCTTGAGGGCCATCTGTCTCACTGGTAAAAACTGAGGCAAAGTAGGTGTTAACTGCAGAACAGCTTCTGCCCTATTCAGCCTTTTAGCCCAGAGAGCACAAAGAATAGAGCTTGACAGAGAGCACCACAGTGAATTACAGGCCTTATTTCACCAATGTCCTACTTGAGAACATCTTTTAACTCACAACTCCCAAAGAGACTATAACAACACCTGCACTTGCCTTTCCATGTCTCCGGCCTGTCAGCCAGAAAAAAAAAGTTTCATCTACATGCTGCCACTTCATTAACCATCTAATTACAATGATTTTATAGGGGTTTTTTATTATTAACTGGGATATTACTTTAACTACTCCAACCACACTGGTTTGATCCCTCACCCAGCAATCAATGAATTATATTTTCAGTGAGTAGGCAGCACAGGGCAACAACACTGGCATGTGTTTCTGTGTACATGGAAAAAATACCTGCTCTGGTGAGGTTTGTACTCTCCAGGTCCCTTGAACTGGCTATTTAGACAGCATCAATTCCAGTATTAGTATGTGTATAAACCAGAACTTTGTCTTTCTCTCAGAAGAAAAGAAGAATCTAGCATGACTCAGACTTTGCTTCAGGGAAGTACAGACAGTTCAGGGGAAAACATCTATGCCAAGGAAAGCCTTGTCTCAAAGAATGAAAAACATGTACTTACTTAGTTCTACTTGAGAAATGTATAGATCAGCAAGACAAGACTACATTAAAAAACTCCCATTGCTTTCTTGCCACTCACTTTTCCAGCAGCAGTACTAAAAAAGGTAACCTCAAGGTAGTGCTACAGAGAGGCCTTTTTTTTACTGCAATGAGAACTCAGCACTGAAGAGTAAGTTGTGATGCTTACAGACACAGATGGATATTTAATTAGACATTGACTGGAAATGTCATTCTCCTTTCACTAGCGAACCGACTGATGAATTTAAATGGCAATTTAAAACTTCTGTGCTAGATTTTTCCAACAGAAAGGATGTTATTTTACAGTCACACACAGAACACACCAATATGCAGACACCCTTATATTATCTGACTGTACCACTACCTGGGAAACATTTTGAAATCACAGACTCATTGACAAAGGCACATTTGTACACAAGGAAATCTGCAGTCCAGAAGGATTTTGAAGGTCAGGTTAGCAAAGACAGCTCAGCCTCTCTAACATTTCCTGCCACTAACAAGGATGCGTTTTGTCCCTTACTCTTTTCCCACCTAATTCTGAGAGCACATTCCTATCCCTTCCTTTGCACCAGAACCCTTTCGTGGGTAGATTCCTTTCACCAGAAATCAAAATGAGAAAGTAAGTGAAATTTTCTGCCAGGGCTGGCAGGAAGGAGGGAAGGAAGGGCAAGTAGAAACCATTCCTCTAGACAAACACAAATCTGATCAAAAGCTACCTGCTGTTTTGTCTCATCACACCTTGAACTCACAGGTTCTGCCCGAACAAAGAAATCCCCAGGCAATTACAAACTTACGCACCTGCCCCTCATGTGCACTGTCTGTGCCTCTTGGCTCAGGGGTGATTTTTGGTCTGGGGTCTTCCAGCACCTTACTGGGTTCTTTCTCCATGTCTAAGCAGGCAGGCTGTTCAACTCTCGTGGAGCTGCAGCTTCTGCTGGTGGTTTTGTCTCCTGAGCTTCTGGTCTGAGCTTCTGGTGCTCGGTGGCAGAACATACACAACTCAAAAAGCCCTTGACTCAAGGTAATCAGTACTTAGCAACAACTACAACACGGATGTGTTATCAATGTTCTCATACTAAAGACAAAACACAGCTCTGCATCAGCTGCTAGGAGGACTAATAAGAAAATTAACTTCATTCCAGAAGCAAAAATCTCAAGGTGTAATATTACAGCTTGTGGTTTGCAGCTTCATCAAATCCAGCTACTTAGGCCCAGCAAAAAATAACCTAAATCACAGAGTATTATATTAACAGTCAGAATGTTCTTCATTCTACTTACAACTTACTTAAACTGAACAAGGAGTATCTCTCAACTGCCTGGAACACTTAAAAAACACCGTAACACTCTAACCTTAATTGTACTTTGTCATTTAGGTGCTGCTGAACTGATTAATGATAAAGAATGACCATCTTGTATGAAGCAAAGAAGCTTTTTTCAGAAGCTGTGAACAGGACAGATTCTTATTCTTGAGGTCCTACATTTTTCACAGCAGCTTGCTGTTAAAATCACTTCAGCTTATTACGAGAACATTTCCTCTTAATCAGAGTTCAACAGACCACTTCTTTCCTCTGCTTATCATCTGCTTATGCTGATTCTAGCAATTGTTTAAATGAATAAAGTTATCTAGCAGAACATTGCCTTTTGGTGCCATTTTACTCAGTGCTGAAAGAAAACAATTTGAACAACCCACCTCCTCTCAGCACTTGCCATTCATTTGCAAGCTGTAATTTTTAAAGAAATGAGAAACCCCATCTATATTATTGCAGCAAATAACATTGTTTAGGCTTTTGTGACTACACAAATAAAAAGTTAAACTGTACTGCTGCCTACAAGTTAGTTGTTCAGAGTACATAGCTAAGCAGAGATCCTTCCAGATCTTTCTTGCCTCAGTTCCAATGCTACAGAAGTCACTTTTTTCACCTAAATCTGAATATATGTTTGATATTTACAGGAAATTAAATACTACAATGGCTTGTTCTTACACAAACAATTATTTCCATCACTAGTGGATTACATTACCTCACATTCACCCAACACAGATGAGCAGAGATGAAATGAATCAGAGGTGTCAGAGAAGTAATGACAAATGCATTCAACAAGGGCTAATAAAATTATGTAAAACAGCAGACTATTTTTAAAAATGTAAACACACAGGCAAGCTCATCAAGAGCTCTGAATGGAACTTGATAGACTGTGTGTCTGAGGATGGTGGGCTCGGAAAGGACAGAAGCAGCACACGGTCCGGGTACTGAAGAGTTGACTGTAAGCACAGTTCGTGGTCACTTTATAATCCAGAATAAACTTGTGGCAAAAACCCAAAGTTACGCCCTCCCCTGACAGAAGGATATGTAACTCAGAAGATGAGAATTGCTAATGAACCTGTCCACTTGCACAGCTTCACCAAAACCCATACAGGTGTGTTGGGTCATGCTTTTTTCCTTCTGGAATCGCCTTCTTTTCCATGAAAAGCCGACACTGAATTAATTGGTGAACTCACCAACAACACTCTAGTACAAACAACACATACACACAGCAGAGAAGCACAAAATGGTTTGGGCTGGGAGAGACCTTAAAGCCCATCTCATTTCAACTCCCTGTCATGGCCAGGGACACCTTCCACCAAACCAGGTTGTTCCAAGCCCAATCCAACCTGGCCTTGAACAATTCCAGGGATGGGGCAGCCACAGCTTCTCTGCCCAACCTGTGCCAGGGCCTCCCCACCATCATAGTTGAGAATTTCTTCCCAGTACCTCATCGAAACCTGCCTCTCTGTCAGCTTAAAGCCATAACCCTAGGCCAGACACCAAAAAATGCTAATTAACTAAAAACTCATCAACACAATTAATTAGACCTCTATCAGAAAAGGCTGATCTACATCCAGGCAGAGGTAGAAGCACCAACGTTTTCTGGACCTCCTAAATTTTTCAGTCCCTCTCCAAGATACCATACATTCTTTTTCATTTTAAGTGTCCCACGTACCCATACACTTAAAACCAGAGTGAGACCAGCACTCACTCAGTTTAGCTCAAGACAGTTGACTCAGCTCTGTGTCGATGTGTGTGCAAGATGCTCTAGAGCAGATTTTTTGTAACACTGAGCCACCCCCACAGGGATACTGTGTAATTTATATAGCGTTCCTTTGAAAATGCTGCCCTAAAGCTGACTCACTGGCACACAGTCTTACCTAAGGCACATTTCTGGGAGTGGAGCTGGCTCTTTATCTGATGATTCATAATTCAGGCCTGATAGCAATCCCAAAGAATAGGACCCTTTGGAATCAACATGGTAAGAGAATTGTGGTGGAAAACAAAAGAAGAAAGGATTAAACTAATGCTCTGTTTGAACTGGTTTTGCATAAATAAACGAAGGTTAAAAATAGGCTGCACCTACTGAGTGCTCAACAGGCTGCACATACAAATTACCCAAGACCGAATACAAATTACAAGTTTATGTGCTAATATAAAGCTCTGCAGAGAATCCTTTGTAATCTTGAAAAGAAACCTTCTCCATTCTAAATAAGAAGCAAGACTTCACATTTAAATACAGGGTTTTGCAATGCTTAAATAAATACAGGTTTTTGTAATGCTTAATGCACATATCCTGCCTCTTTCAAAGGAAAGGTAACCACCAGGTATGGTTTCATTCCCAAGTTTGCATACAGGCCTCCAAAAACATTCACCAGCTGTACTGGAATCCCACAATAAAAATCACAAAAAACTCCACTGTCCTTACACATAGATAAGGTCTGGCTGCACTTAGTGTTAAAGGTTCAAACACAGGAAGGTGGTGTTGGGAGAAGCCTCCTCAGAGAATTTTTCTCACCATACCACCACAAAAGGTTTAGGCTCAGAGTGCCAGGACAAAAGACGGCTGATGACTTTCAGATTCAATGTTAATAGTGGAATGGAGCTGAGAAAACAGAACCCCAGCACCTGGGGGTGGGGAGAAGTTTTTCTTTCTTTGTTCCCTGTGTGCTGGTTTGACGTTTCTTGGGTTTTCTTTTGGGCAGCTGCAGAAAAGGAGCCACGGCTTGCTGGTGAGCTCTCTTTTTTTTCTGGCTCTGCTCTTTGCTTTTATTCCCCCTCCATCTCTGGGCACCCTGAGCTTCGGAGAGAGAGAGAAGAGAGGAGAGACACAGCTGCTTCAGGACACTGCACATCTTTTTTCCCCCTCTTCCTGGGGACCAATATGGACTGCAAGAAGATTCCTGGGAATTATCACCATTTCCTCCACTCCCAGCTTTTCCTTCTTCGTTTGGAACAGAGGACAAGGACAGAGAGATAGAGTCCACGTGAGTTCATCCCTTATCTCTGCCTTGCTGGGAAAAGACTGAGAATTCACCTCGCAGCCAGCCAAGGTGTGACACTGACACTGCCATAAATAGAACTGCTCCAGGAGGAATCTACGTTTGGGGGTTATTCTCTTTTGTTTTTACTTTTGATGTTGGGGGAGTAGTTTGCTCTGGTCCGTTTACAGTTATATCTGTATCTACATATATATATAGTAGTTAAGAAAAATTATCCTTCTTATATCCATTTTCTAATTAAAGTTCCTTTTTCTTAAATTTAACAAAGAGTGGCATGATTATTGTGGAGGAATCCTCCCCTCTGCTTTTTGGTAAACATTTTGGTTTTTCCCCCAAACTAAGACACTTAGCCTTCTAAAAATCTCACTTCTTTATCACAGTAAAACTGTTTTTCTCAAGGGAACAACAATTCAATGTCTGCAAAGTTCTCTAAAAATTGGAGGGGGCATATCTTTACTATTACCTGTTCCATCTGACTCATTTTGAAATTTTTCCTATCAACAAAACTAGTGGCAGAAATCAATGTTAGGATAGCCAGACTTTGTTTCTTTTTCTCTCTGCTATGTATTAGCTTGCCTAAGACCAGCTTACAAAGGATTGTCAGATGGATGGACCACCTCTCTCTAAGATAATGAGTCTAACACATTTTCCCACTTTACCTATCCATTCCTGTTACTCGAAGGAAATGTATTCTATGCTTTCCCATTCTATATAAACACACCTCGTCTTCTCAAGAAATTATGGCTTATTGTTCTACCACGGTCAATAAAGTCATGCTCACAGAAAAGCCACATCTTAAATTGCTTGAGCATAACAGCAATAAATTAATCTTAATTTTCAGAGCACAGCTTCAGAATGTTTATCTGAGATACCGTGAAAGTAATCAACATTAATAACAACAACATTATTCACTAACAGCTCCAACTGACAGATCAGGACAACTGCAATGTAACTTCAAAGTAATAAATTCATCTCAGCAGTGCAATATACTCATAAAGGTTGGAAAATACCTCTAAAATCATCAAGTTCAACCTTCAATGCAGCAGTACTACCATATTCACCACTAAACCACATCCTCCAGTGCCATATCCACACATTTTTGAGCACTTCCAGGGATGGCAACTCTACCACTTCACCATCATCACTCCACCACTTTCCTAGGAATCATCCCAGAAGGACTTGTGCTGTCTCTCACAAAAATCAAAGCCAGTCCAGCATGGACAGGCACAAATGTCGCTGCTTTTGCTGCTATTTGTAAATCTCGAGGCAGCAATGAGTGACATGAGACACAGAAAGCCTTTAACCACCCCACAGCTCACTGCCACTGAAAAGAGAAAGGCCTGCCCCTCAGCCTGGGCTGCAAACACCCACCATCTCCTGCAACTTCACCTCCCAAAGGAAAGCTGTGCACCTGGGCTCGCTGGCTGGGATCCGAGCCAGGATCCAGAGGGGCAGCAAGGCATTTTACACAGCAAGCAGCAGCCTGGAGCAAGGTGGAGCACCAGGGATTCAGCTGGGTCTTGCCAAATACCCCTCCAGGATTGCATAACCCTTGACATCAGGAGGAGAGATACTCTCAGGAGATAAGTTTGTCTTGTTATGTCAAGTTCTGTGTAAAGTTCCTTTCCAGGAACTGTGGTGCCCACCTAATCCCACCCAACCAACAGTTCCAACTCCTGGTCTGTCTCCTGGACACCTCCCAGTGATTTTCCAGCATCTTCTCACCTCTCACAGCCATTCAAGAGCTCCAGGCACTGAAGTGGACTTGCTGTGGATTTACAACAGCCATTTAACAAAGATGAGTTATGACATACTAAGTAACTCTACTGCTTTTAAATATTTTATGATCAGACATTTTAATGCATCTTTGCCATGGGAAATAAACAAAACCGACCCTCAGGTATTTCAAAGCTCCAAATACTTTAATTCAACACCAAGGAATGTCTTTGTCTTAAGGCAGTAATTTCCTGGCACAGTGCAGCAACATATCCATTTTATGGTCTGGCCAACTGAACATCAGGTGATGTGCCCAAATGCTACAGAAGGGCTGGGAAGAAGCTGTAAGCCCAACAAGCCCTGATCCCAAGCCATTTCTCATCCACAAACCCACTAATATTAATTTATATAATTATTAAGCTAGTAGTATCATCTACATATTGCCAACGCTGATTCTCAGCACGTATACCACTGAAAAATAAATGGCATGAAAACTAGACGTAAAGTCACGTGGCATTCAAACAATGAAACTGTACTGTAAGATACCAGCTGCTGTTGGATGTTCTTGACACCAAACTCTTGACCTGTTTTTGGCTGGTTACCAGAAGCACTGATTGATTTCAGCATCCACCAGATTGCTAACAATTGATAGAGGGATCTGGATAGACTTGAGAGATGGGCTGATTCCAGTGGGATGAAGTTCAACAAGGCCAAGTGCAGGTCCTGCCCTTTGGCCACAACAACCCTTGCAGCACTCCAGGCTGGGCACAGAGTGGCTGGAGAGCAGCCAGGCAGAAAGGGACCTGGAGGGACTGAGGGACAGGAAGCTCAAGAGGAGCCAACAGTGTGCCCAGGTGGCCAAGGCGGCCAATGGGATCCTGGCCTGGATCAAAACTAGCATGGCCAGCAGGCCCAGGGCAGTGACCCTTCCCCTGGACTCTGCCTTGGGGAGGCCACACCTTGAGTGTTGTGTTCAGTTCTGGGCCCCTCAGTTCAGGAAAGAGATTGACGGGCTGGAGCGGGTCCAGAGAAGAACAACGAGGCTGGAGAAGGGAGTGGAGCACAAGTGCTGTGGGGAGAGGCTGAGGGAGCTGGGGGTGTTTGTGCTGGAGAAGAGGAGGCTGAGAGGTGACCTCAGCACTGTCTAGAACTACCTGAAGGGAAGTTGTGGCCAGGTGGGGGTTGGTCTCTTCTCCCAGGCACTCAGCAATAGGACAAGGGGGCACGGGGGGCTCAAGCTCTGCCAGGGGAAATTGAAGTTGGAGAGCAGAAAACAATTCTTTGCAGAGAGAGTGCTGAGGGATTGGAATGGGCTGCCCAGAGAGGGGGTGGATTCCCCATCCCTGGAGGTTTTTAAACTGAGATTGGACGTGGCATTGGATGATTCTATGATTCTGTGATTCTATGACATAGTACAGTCCTTATGTGCCCACAGTACTCCTCAAAGAAGAAACCACTCGAGGTCTCAGTGTGATGCAAACACAGGTTGGTTCCACAAATGAACAAAAGCTGTTTTGGGTATTTCAAACCGACAGAACTGACTGGGTCAAAAGCCAGTTATATGGGTGTTATGAATAATGCCTCTAATCTGGTTTCACTATCAGATACTTTCTAGAGTATTTGCTCCCAGCTGGCAGAACAGAAGAAATTTGAGCTCTACTTCAGTAGGATAACAGACAGACCAGGAAACAGACATTTCTTTCCCACAACATACAGGAACTTTGCATATATTTGGCTACAGAAATTAAATAACAGTATGTAAGAGGATACCAAGTTACCAGTTATTAAAAGAAGAGAAAAATGAAAAGGTAGTTTTCAGCAGTACCATGCAAGTACTGACAGGAGAAAAAAAAACAACACACAACCCACCTACCCCTCCAACCCACCCCCCTCCCCCACCAAGTTACTTATCCTTAAATANTGTTTAGGAGAGTGGCTCAGCCAGCAGAACTTTCTTGAGTATAAAATTAATTCTTAGCAACAGGAGACAAACTATAAAAACTTTCTCAGGAAAAGTGTCGACAGAGGGGAAAAAAGAGCATCAAGTCTGGAGTACTAATTCAACCTCATTCCATTCATTCAGCACAATCTTATTGTTGCTAAAGAGAGGCAAGTTCCATACAGGCAAACAGTGAAATACATTATAGATGTTAAAAAGTAGAAAAAACATTTTGATCCTGTAAAACAATCAAGGGAAATCAGGTGTCTGCTATCAAAGCAACTTTAAACTGAGGTGAGATGTACAGCTAATTATTGGGGCTTATAAATTTAACTCTGCTAAGATATTCAATGAACTTCTGTAGCTTAGTTTTATGGTATTCAGCAATTTCTTACAGTGAGCAGATCCAAAGCCCATGAATTGCCTCTAAGATGATTTATTAATAAAAGTGGAACCATGAAAAATAAAATTTCACCTTAAAGGCTTTCTGAAAAAAAATAAAGAAATATGTGTGGGTTTTATGACTCCTCACAGATGCCTCACAGTGCTCATCAAAGGTGTTACCAGCTCTGGAGGAACCACAGCTACTGACACCTCAAATTGTATTTATCAGCAATGGGCTCATGGACACTGCTACCCACAAAGCCCATTCATTCCCACAAGGAAAACTTCATTTCCTAAAGAACTCTAATCAAATACAATGAGCCTCCAGAATGCCAGCATTTCATCCAAATTACTTCATTAGGAGACAGCCTCTAAAGCACCACATTTCCAACCACAAATTACAAATTAACAGACAGCCTCCCTGACCTACTGTTTTAACAACATTTTTCCCCAAATTGTTGGATTACTTAGAACTGACTTTCTGGCAAGAGCTGGCATTCCAAGAGAGCAAGAACCAGGAGAGTGAGCTGAGGACTCAGGAGAATTACCAGTTGATGGCAAAGCCTCAGTACAAGAGAAGAGCACTGTCTCAACCTTACCTGGCTATTATGCTAAGCTGCTTCTATTATGCTTCAGAAAGTGTGAGAGTACTGTTGAAGCAGTCAGCACCAATCTCTCATTGGTACCATGGAAATGCATTATGCCCAATGAAAAAGAAATTACTGAAATGGTAATTGCTTCATCACGCAGACAACTGGCTCTTACTTATTCCCAGCTCTGCTACTGTGAGTCATTTGGCCTCTACCCATGTACAATGAATGAAAGTGAAATCTGCCTTCTCAAAGTAAGTCATGAAATGCATCATGAAACAAGACATTAGAGCATAAAGAAAGGAACACTTAGCCATTTGAGATCTAGCTCTTCCTGCTCATTTCCAGGAAAGTTTGAAGCATCAAAGCAGAAAAGCATTGTGGACACTACAGAGGCTTCACTATTATGCCAAATGCAAGATCCACAGACACTGAAACAAAAATGGCAGCCTGAAAGAGTTTCTAAATATTTGAGCTTAATTAAAAAGTGACCATGTGTTCAGTTTATGATTCAAGAGTTGTCAGATTGAGTGCTAAGAGCTTTTAAGATGTCTTCTTAGAGAGCAAACATCACAAGGTGTGGTAAGGCTGAAGCCTGTACTCAATTCTACTGTTGGAGAGACAGATTAAATACCTTCTTAAATAAAAAGGGATATTAGGATAGATCATTCTGAATCTAAAGCTGACTCACTCAAGACCACAGGCAAGTTACTTGACCTCCCTGAGCAGTCAGTAATGCATCTGACACAGGGTAACAGCAACACCTGCGGCAGGGAGAGCATCTCATTTCCAGCCCCAAATGAGTAATCCATGTGTGTCCCAACTGCAGGGAGCCACTCACATCCAGGGAGAAACTGCTACAGGCTCCATTCAGTGCGGATCAGACATGGGAAGAGGCAACACTAATGAGTGGGAACAGGTAACCACAGATAACCCAGGTAACACAGGTAACCCAGGCCGTCAGCAATAGGACAAGGGGGCACGGGCTCAAGCTCTGCCAGGGGAAATTGAAGTTGGAGAGCAGAAAAAAATTCTTTGCAGAGAGAGTGCTCAGGCATTGGAATGGGCTGCCCAGAGAGGGGGTGGATTCCCCATCCCCGGAGGTTTTTAAACTGAGCTTGGCCGTGGCACTGAGTGCCATGATGTGGTAAAGGGACTGGAATTGGACCAAGGGTTGGACTTGATGATCTCTGAGGTCTTTTCCAACCCAATCCATTCTATGATTCTATGATTTAGATTGTAACCCTTAAGCAGTAACACTGTGTAAGTGACAAGGCATCAGTCACTCAGCTTAGCTGAGATCAACTCTGTAAGAGAAGGCAACTGCAGAGGCTAATACTACATTTTCAGTTACAATCCCCTTCATTCAATTCTCTTTTTGCTCAGAATTACATATTTGTAGACATTGCATTCTAGACCTGAAGTTGCAGGCTCAGAACTGCATTATGCATTAAAAACCTGGAACAAAGATGTGAGAGAAACTATGATTTTTGTGGTGATTTGTGTTGTCCAAGTTCCCTACAATTATACCCCTACTGCCACAGACTTCAGTATGGTAACAGTTTGGTGCTAAAGTTAAAGGCTGAACTCCCACTCATGTGCTGGACACTTACTTTGGTTCTGGAAATCCAAAAACTGTTTCCTTTCCACTTAAGCCTCAGGTCATCTCAGAGCATCAACACACACTGTACCACTGAACTTTGTCCCAGAACTCTTTCCCACCACTATGCCTGTTCCGGCCTCTAAATGCTGTTTCATTTTCAGTTCCTCACTGTTACCAATAATGTTCAAGCCAGCAAAGATGAATTTCAAGGTTTACTACTTTCTTTTTCGGAGTGCTTATTCTGAGGTGCAAGTTCCACATTGCCAGCTACAGTGTTTAAACCTTTTACTGTGATCTAGTAAATGTGTTATTAACTCTGCTGCGCAGTTTATCACAGAATCATAGAATGGATTGGGTTGGAAAAGACCTCTAAGATCATCAACTCCAACCCTTGGTCCAACTCCAGTCCCTTTACCACATCATGGCACTCAGGGCCACAGACAATCACAGCTGAAAAACCTCCAGGGATGGGGAATCCCTCCCCTCTCTGGGCAGCCCATTCCAATGCCTCAGCACTCTCTCTGCAAAGAATTGTTTTCTGCTCTCCAACTTCAATTTCCCCTGGCAGAGCTTGAGCCCCCCGTGCCCCCTTGTCCTATTGCTGAGTGCCTGGGACAAGAGACCAACTCTCACCTGGCTGGAACTTCCCTTCTCTTTCTGTCAATGTTTACAGTTTTCTAAGTCATTCAGTCAGCTGAAGATAAAAAATAGAAGCTGAGATTGACCATAGATTGGATTCTATCAAAAAGTACCACTGAAATGTGACTCTGAAATGTTACAGAGAACTACGTGCAGGTTGCTTGAAACTATCTACCCATTTGGAAAAGTCTGCAAAGCTTTAATATCACTAGATAATGGTGGTATTTTGGTCAGAGGATAACCAGCCAGTTGGATTACTTGGTCCACAGCCACTTTCACCGTGTGGTACGTAGAGACTCCCATCTCATTAACAGATGTTTAAGTGAAATGTTGATATACAGGTGGGTCACAGGTGGCACATACATCCTTGGAAGAGCAGGCAGTTGATATGATAACATGCAAGAGAAAATGAAGTGAACAGAACCCATGGAAAGAATCCTGCATTTTAAAGATATATGAGTAAGGAGATGGGGGGTCAAGACAGCCAAGGCAAGTATGTCTTGTTGCTCTCATCAAGTTACACCAACTTAGCTTTTTGACATTTAGCGTTCAAAGCCCCTCAAGATAATCCACATTTCCTTTTTGTTGATTCGTTTTGTTTCCTCATTAATCCCCACCTCCTCCACAGCTCCTGTTTGTCCAACAGCACCCACACATCCTTCCTATCTCTTCTTTATCACTCAGAGCAGGGCTTGCTCTGTGTGAATTCTGGCTGTTCTCAACTGCTTTGTGGTCAGTTTCAAGTTCCTTCCCCTTTCCCCTCCTTCTGCAGGACCCAGCCTAAATCATCCCCTCCTTCCCTGACTGGTTTTGCACTGTAATTCCCACCGAGCAGGCAGGCTGTGTGTGCTGAGATGCCCAGGCTGTCCTGCCACACACACCACACGCCTGAGTGTGTGAGTCTCTCTGATTTCCCAGGAATTTCTCATCGCACCTCTTTCAGGATGCCAACCAGCAATTAGGCTGAAGAGCAAACAGAAATAGTCGGCACAGTGTAATTACAAATTCAAGTGTTTAAAATGAGTCAGAACTGCTATCCCTGTACTGCAGCTGCTCAGACTCACGTAGTGCCTTCCCTCCCACCCTTCCCCAGACAAAACATCAGTGACACTGCTAAGCCAGAACTACAGAAAGCTGTGGGGTTTTTAGCTTTCAGTAGCCACACAACCATCCCCTTTGGAGCTTCTTTTGCCAGCATCAGGCTGCTCTGGATCACCAGGGGTGAGAAATACTCAGAATGCTTAAAAATTACTGCTCTTGGACAGATGAGTTCTCCATGCTTCATCTCACTGCTGTGGTACTGAATACATACATAGGGGGGATGTCTGGGTTTAGAAAACACATGGCAAGCAACTTACTGTTCTCCTCAGAGCTTGTTAAGAACCTTTTCCCTCCTCAAAGGCCATGTTTCCCTCCTCCAGGGCAGCAGGGAAAGCTGTGCTGCTGTGACTGCCTGACTTCCAGCTCTTGTATCACAGGAACAGCAATTACAGGTGTTAACTAGGGCAGGAGAACCACACCACAGAGACCTCAGAAAAGCACCATACTCGGTATCCATCTCAAGGTCAAACATCTTTTTAATAAACTTAAGCAACATTAAGACACTTTCAGAGAGATATTTTAAATTTAGTGTTTGTTTGCTGTTCCAAGGGGAGAGCTACTACTGTTTGCACTTAAACTCAGCTTGGAAAGTGGAAATACAGTAGCCCTTGCCCGTAAGTGAAACTATTATTTTTGTCTGATGCTTGACAAGTACCAGAGGAGACCTAAAACCAAACAGACCCTCTGGGATGGAGAACTGAAAGAAATTTTACATTTCTAAAGAGATACTCATGGGTTCAAAGATTTACTTACTAATTTTTAAAAGCCAGAATTACTTGATAGTGAAAAAAATCAAACAGAACTGATTTCTGACACAGCATCCTGACACACAAGTTTTGTTCAGCCTTTGAAGTATTGTTAGGTACTTTGTGCTGGTTTAAAGTGCACAGCTAGTTGCAAATAAGACTTCGTTTAAGTAAGTTATTGCAGTTATGTTTTCAGCAAGATACCTACAAATTTTAAGGCAAGTTGCCTTCTCCTATTGTTAACAACCTAAAGCATAAATACAATTAGATGCTACTTAACATAGGTGTAAGCAATGAAAACCTAAAAAAACCCAAAAGTCTTTAAAAAGTGGCCTTTTAAGTGGTTGTCCAATAACCTCAAGGCAAAGGAAGTTACAGTACTGGAACTGGGGAAACAGTTAAAATATTACAGGTCTGGTCGGGCTGCTTTTTTTTTTCCTTTTTGAAAAGGAACAAGTAGCACAGTAAAGTAGCACACGCAACCCTCGGATGGCTGCGTGGTCAGAGCCACATCTGCAACCCATTAGATGTCAGGAGCTCACCGGGAGCCCGGGCTAGAGACGCAACGACCAGCTTCAACTTTCCTGTGAAAAGGAGATTCCCACCAGCGGGAACACGCCACCCAAGGTGAACAAAGACGTATGAAAAAAAGAAAAAAAAACCCAATCCCAAAACCTCGGGAAGAGCAAAAGCAGAGCGGTTACACCCGTTGTGATTCCTCCTCCAGTAAGGGGCCCTCCCTCCGACAGCTCGTGCGACTTCAAGAGTCGTTACAAAAGAAAAAAGCTTAAAAAAAAAAGGTAAAAAACGAAAAAAAAAGGCGCTTTGTTTTGGTTTTTTTTTTTCACAGAAGTCCCGGGAAAGACAAAGCGGTACGAGGTGCTCCCGGGAATCTCGTCCCGCTGTGTCACGGCAGAGCAGCGGCGGGGCAGGAGCAGGAGGAGGACGAGGGGCAAGAGAAGGGGCAGGGGGAGGAGGAGAAGGGGCAGGAGAGAGGACAGGGGGAGGAGGAGAAGGGGCAGGAGAGGGGACA
>VWZD01002465.1:214225-232448 GCA_013396695.1 Sakesphorus luctuosus
TGTGTGTGACTGTGTGTGTGACAGTGTGTGTGTGACTGTGTGTGTGACAGTGTGTGTGTGTGTGACTGTGTGTGTGTGTGTGACAATGTGTGTGTGTGCGACAATGTGTGTGCGACAATGTGTGTGACTGTGTGTGTGCGCGCGACTGTGTGTGACTCTGTGTGTGACTGTGTGACAGCATGTGTGACTCTGTGTGACAGTATGTGTGACTGTGTGTGTGTGCGTCTGATAGTGTGTGTGACTCTGTGTGTGACTCTGTGTGTGACAGTGTGTATGACACAGCGTGTGTGACAGTGTGTGTGACACACTCCGTGACAGTGTGTGTGGGGGGTGTGACACTGTGTGTGTGTGACAGTGTGTGTATGACATTGTGTGTGTGACACTGCATGACACTATGACACTGTGTGTGTGTGTGACACTGTGTGTGTGACACTGACACAGGGACATGGCATGTGACAGTGTGTGTGAACTGTGTGACACTGTGTGTGTGACACTGTCACTGTGCCTGTGCCCATGACACTGTGTCTGTGTTTGTGTCCCTGTGTCTGTGCCACTGTCCCTATGTCCCTGCCCCTGTGTCTCTGTCACTGTCCTGGTCCCTGTCCCGGTGCCAGTGTGCCAGTGTCACTGTAACGGTCACTGAGTCTCTGTCCCTGTGTCACTGTCATTGTCACAGTGTCACTGTCCATGTGTTTGTCTGTGTCACTGTGTCACTGTCACTGTGTCTGTGTGTCCCTGTGTCCCTCTCCGTGTCCCTGTGTCTCATCGCCATTACTGTGTCATTGCCACTGTCCCTGGGTCATTGTCACTGTTACTGTAAGTCACTGTACCTGTCCCAGTCTCCCTGTCCCTGTGTCACTATCACTGTCACTATGTCCCTGTCCCAGTCCTTATGTCACTGTGCTACTATCAGTGTCACTCACGCTGTCACTGTCCCAGTGTCCCTGTCCCTCTCCCTATCACTGTCGCAGTGTCACTACCACTATCCCTGTCACTATCACTATCAGTGTCCCTATCACTGTCACCATCTCTATCTCCATCCCTGTCACTGTTCCTGTCCCTGTCACAGACACACCCCAGCACCTCTCGCATGCTCCGAGGAGAGGCACGTTTCCCCTCCAGCACTGATCCTGGCGATCCTGCCCCTGTGCTCGCTGAGATCTCAGGATCCTCAGGCTTGGAAGGGACCTCTGGAGATCTTCCAGCTCAACTCGCAGATCAGACTCGGATCCGAGCCCCGAGGGCTGGGTGTGGGAACCCTGGTGTGCAATCAGGGCGGCATCGTAATGCTCTCGTTAAACATCCTTTTGGTGTTTCCTAATCCGAGCATTTCTGTTTGCACCCCCGGGGCGGGTGTGCTGCACAACCACACAGGGCATTGCAGGTGTGATTGGGAAACGCGGCAGAAATCATTTCAGTACAGTCCCTAAATCCTGGTCAGGGCTACAAACACCTGGGAAGTTCGGGAGCTAAACATCCGCTGGACAGCTGCTTGTGGCAGGGAATCAGTCACAGGGCTGATAGTAAAGAAAGGTGTTGCATCTACCCACATCACCCAAATCATGTTGGGAAACAGACACCACGTGCTACCTCAGAAGGATTCATCATATTAGGAGAAATAAAGAGACAGACGCAGGTGGAACTAGAGTTACGCATTCAGGGATTTATGACTCTTTTTTAAAACAGTGCTTTGCAACACACTCCTCACCAAGTAAGTAAAAAACTTCCTTTGCAAGGAAGGTGAATTTACTGTTTGTGGTGTCAGCGTGAGGGAACACCATAAGAATACCTGTATTTAAGCAAAGATAAAATCACTCCGTTGAGCCACCAGGGGCTGGGATCCAGAGTCTGCTCCGGTTTCCTATGCAGCTTCAGCCATGCACTGCCTCCAGCTAACACCAAGATCCACAACCCAGCTGGCTACTTCAGGGGGTGGGGAAAAGAATCCAGAATCTGTATTTACAGGTAAGGATATTCTTTGGTAGTCCTGAAAGACACCCATAGGACATGACACTGCTCACAGGCATTAGGACACGGCAGCCAGGAACAGACAGTGAGAGTTTGGGCAGAATACATAGAAGCATGAGGGCACAGGCGAGGGTGGTGAGCATCTGCCTCAGATTTGAGTGATACATGGGGAAGCAGCTTCAAGAGCCACACTGAAGGAATCAGCAGGCTGGAGGCTTTACAAAAGAAAAAAAAATCCCACTGTCATAGGTATTGCAGAATTAGTAAACTAAGCAGGGACACAGTAGTGATCTGTAAATGTTTGAATGAAGCAAGTGGCATGAAGGGAGAAGACTGGTGATACATCAATGGTTTTAATGGGGTGAAATTACAGAAGGGCATGTCTAAGCTGAGAATCTGTGTGGAAAGCTTTTGAATGGAGAACCACAGGCTGGAAAATTGTCTCTGTAAGGGGAGTGGTGAAAGCTTTATTGCCTGAGATTTTAAATGCCAGATTAACAGAAATACCAGGGGACTCATTCTAAATTTTCAGGGAGACAGGGCTGAAAGATTAGGAAGGGAAGAGAAAAGGCAGGAGGTGGTGCTGGCTCATAGAATTTTGGGAGTACAGCCCAGTGTCTCTTCTGGGTTGCTTTGGCTCTGTTTTATCATTCTTTGACTGCCTCTGCCAAGAGTGAAATGATTTCAGCATTAGTTACCCTATGAGGAAGTGATAAGAACCCCTCTGCCATGAAGAAAAGAGCAAAGAGAGTCTCGGTGGAACATCCTAGAAAGGATCACCGGGGAAGGCAGTAGCAGTGGAGGGACGCAGCCCCAGCCTGAACTTGCTGGTCACAACCGCTGCGGCACTCCTGCTTCCCCAAGGACAATGGGAGGAAATTCACTCAGCACTGGAGCACAACCCCGAGCCACACTCCCCTGCCAAACCAGGAGCTGGTTGTAAGAGCTCTTTGGCTCACAAGGGCTTCCAGGCTGAAGAATGACACTCCATCTCCATGAGGCCAATGGCAGCATCCATAGATGCATTAAGCATCTTCTGCAAAGGAATATATAGAAAGTTCACCTTCCCAGGAACATTTAAACAACATCCCATTTCCGAAGCTGGGCTATGGGCTGCCAAGCATCTGAAATCACAACGTGCTGCTGAAACCTCATCTAGCCACCTCCCTGCTCCTTTGTGAGTTTACCAAGGTTCCTCTGCAAAACAGGGACCATGCCTGGCACACCGAGAGGTTCACTCATCCCTGAGCTACAGCCTCAGTCTCCTAGGGAAGGAAAAGAAACAAACCCTTTCCTTGCTGCTGGGTCTTATCAGCCAATATAATCTAATTAATCAGCACAGCTGCTTAATTAGCATTAGAGGCACATTTATCAAGGGGCTAGGGGAAGCATTTTTTAGATTAGGTTGTAGTTTCGCAGCTGTGGGATGTTTTTCATTGGAGTTTACATAGTTCAGTGCTGAAGTACTTCAAGGCAGATGGAAGCAGCGCCACGTCCTCCCACACAGGTGGTACCCTGTGTGAAGGAACCATTCTCATTGGTAAAGCCTTTGTTTACTCGGTTGTGGGTTTGTGTTTTTTTTTTCAGGAGAAATATTTCTGAATTGTAGAGGCAGAAATACTTCCAGTCTGGTACTGAAATTTTTTGTAATGAGGTAAGTGTGTAAGAAAATGAGAAATGTTTCTAAAGCTGCTTGAAATTACTAACAGCGACTGCACTCTGGGAGATAAAGTGAAGGATTTCCTGCAAGGTCACACGGACCAGGATTGTTATTGTTTCACTGCTGACCTTGTAATTTAAAAACTAAAGAATATCTTAGAAATACAAAACCTTTCCCAGACTTCTGAGACCTATGCAGTACTAAACGTAATTTAAAGAAATCTTAAGTGCACTTACCATCTGACACATCAAAGTTTTTGCTTGTTAGTACCCAAACCAGCATTTGAGTATCCAGATGTTTGAAGAGTTTTACTGCAGGCAGTACAAAATGCAACTAACTTAATATTAAAATAAATCTTGAATAATTTAATATTTTTGAAAATGATATTTTAAGTCCCATATTAATATTATATACCTACCAAAGGATTGATCTGAATGAAAAAAAAATAAAAAATGAATACTTTCAGTCAAAGAAAGCTGAAACAGCCACAATGAACTGTTTGCAGCAAATAGTACTAACAAAAAGATACAGCCAAAAGAAATTCCATCTACATCTTTTGATTCAGTGCATTTGGAGTAAATAGATACATATTGCAGCTCAGAAGCCTTAAATTTTTCTCGTGAATTTTACATTTCTCTAGTATGTGAATTTTATTTTTATTATTCTAGTTTGAGTACCTAAGTGTTGTCTCTTAAATAAATCCCTATTACTTTGCTAGTTTGCAGATGAATTTTACTATTATTTTTGCTGAAGCAGTTATTATTTTGCATATTGGCCTGATAAGAACAGTATGTCACTTCATGGCAAAATGTATACAAGTTTTTTTCTTGAGGTTGTCCCCCTCATATCTGGTGCGTCATTTTAATGCCTTTTTTCCCCCCAAGTGTAACTTGGATCCTCACATTTTCCAGGAGGAGGAGGAGGAGGAATTGAGTGCCCAGTAATAAACACAAACATCTTTTGCATTTTGTTGGGACAGCTGAGGGGTCTGTAGCAGCTCAGGCCCACACCTGCTGTCACTTGCAGGTGTTAACAGACAGGTGTCTCCAAAACTCTGTCTGGGAGCTCGGAGTGGAGCAGCTGGTGTAATCTGAAGGGAGGCTGGAGCAGCGGAGGCCTTTCCAGGTGTCCCTGTCACTCTAAGTTGGGTGATTATTCCATAATATGCAACAGCCGAGGGTCCAGCTGGCAGACACCCGCTGTGACCTCCGTGGAAACACTCAACAGCTGCCAGGAGAGCCCAGACGCCAATGTTTTCTCAGCCAAGCATGCAGCCTGGCGTGCTCCTGTCTCAGCAGGACCTCTGTGAGGTGTCCCTGTACTGGCATCCCATCCCCATACTGGAAAAGCTGGTCTGCCCCAGAACATCAAGAAGCTGTCTCAACAGGTGCCACAAATCTTATTTTTATTTGACTTTTCCCGTTTCCATCAGCAGCCGAACTGCTGGACTTGACAGCTCTCTGCAGATTTATGTTGCATGTGCTGCAGACAGCTCAGCTGTGACATGCGGCTCAAATGCAGCTGCTGAAGCTTTTTTTCCCCCTGGAGTTTCCAGTGTTAGGAAGCAACACGTGGCTGTCTTTGGGCAGCTCTCCAGTCAGCCTGGCCCTGCTGCTCTCTGTGTTCAGGCTCCTCATGTGCTGTGAAACAGCAGGAGCCAGGGAGCAGTGCAGCTGCTCTGTGGGCGCAGGGGAGAACAACACACCTCCTCCAGGGCTTTACAACTGGTGCAGCATTACATGATGAAGTGGTGCTAAAGAAGTGCCACAGTCCCAGGAAATCCTCCCAAGCCTGGAGTCATGGTCGCACGTGTGAGATAAAAAGCCTTCATCTAATGTTAGCCAAGTAAGACTTGAGGCTCTCATTAAAAAGCAGGGCTGGTAGCACCCTCAAGCCCTCATTTAATCCATCTTTGTATCCCAGAGTGTGATTAGCACTCCTTCACATTTTAAACACTTAAGCAAAGCATTTCTAATCTGCTCTTAAAAGCCTCTAGTGATTAAGACTCATGAATTGTCAAGCCATTACCTCCAGTGCCTTACACTGGCTTTCTTGTTTCTGGTGTCTACCCAACCACATTCTGATGTTTTCCAAGACTTCTCTTCCATAACAGGAAAATCAGATTATGCTCTTGCTCTTTCCAGGTTCAAAGACCACTCCCATGGCTCTTGGGGGGTTTTTATTTCTAAGAATGAGCTGTACCTGTGTCATCCCTGCACTACCATGCCTGCTCTAGATTTCACATCAGTTACCTCTAAAGTAATTTCTCTTAAGCCAGTTCCGCCCATGAATTTTCCACTTGCTTTTGCCCTCTTGTTTTCTAGCCCAGAAGGAACTGAAGATAAATAGCCACAAATCTAAGGCAACTAACCCTTTCCTAACAGCTCGATTTAAAGACCTGAAATGAAACAGCAACTCCCTCCACTGTATGGAAGACAAGGGTAGAGACTGCCACTGGCAATGGCTCTCTGAGCATCATAGGATCATAGAACCAGTTGGGTTGGAAAAGACCTCCGAGATCATCAAGTCCAATCCTTAATCCAAACCCACTATGATCACCAGATCATGGCACTGAGTGCCATGTCCAGTCTCACCTTAAAAACCTCCAGCGTTGGAGAATCCACCTCCTCCCTGGGCAGGCCATTCCAATGCCTGATCACCCTGTCTGTAAAGAACTTCTTCCTGATATCCAACCTAAACCTCCCCTGGCAGAGCTTAAGCCCGTGCCCTCTTGTCCTACTGTTGGTTGCCTGAGAGAAGAGACCAACCCCCACCTGGCTACAACAGCCTTTCAGGGAGTTGTAGAGAGTAATGTCACCCCTGAGCCTCCTCTTCTCCAGCACAAACACCCCCAGCTCCCTCAGCCTCTCCCCATAGGACTTATGCTCTAGTCCCTTCACCAGCCTTGTTGCTCTTCTCTGGCCCCGCTCCAGCACCTCAATCTCTTTCCTGAACTGAGAGGCCCAGAACTGAACACAACACTCAAGGTGTGGCCTCCCCAAGGCAGAGTACAGGGGAAGGGTCACTGCCCTGGGCCTGCTGGCCATGCTAGTTTTGATACAGGACAGGATCCCATCGGCCTTCTTGGCCACCTGGGCACACTCTTGGCTCCTNCCGCCAGCTGCATGCAGCTCCATTCACCAGCACTCTCTGTGCCCAACCCTCCAGCCAGCTCCTAACTCAGCAGAGAGTACACCTGTCCAAGCCATGGGCTACCAGCCTTTCCAAGAGTATATTATGGGAGACAGTGTCAAAGGCCATGCTGAAGTCTAGACAGACCACATCCACAGCCTTCCCCTCATCCATGAGGCGGGTCACTTGATCATAAAAGGAGATCAGGTTGGTCAGACAGGACCTGTCTCTCCTAAACCCATGCTGGCTGGGTCTAATCCCTTGTCCATCCTGAAGGTGCTGTGTGATTGCACTCAGGATGATCTGCTCCATAACCCTCCCACGCACCAAGGTCAGGCTGACAGGCCTGTAGTTGCCAGGGTCAGCCTTGCAGCCCTTTTTGTGGATTGGCATGACATTTGCCCTCCTTCAGCACACTGAGCTAAATCATGGCCATAATCTTCTGCAATTCTAATTGCAAACAGATGGATCTACAATTTGTCACTGAGAGCACCACTTTTTTTCTGGACATTGCTAAATATAAACACATCCATGCTCGATGTCCTCAGACCACTATTTCTAGATTTTGCTTTTTCCCCATCTACAGGAGATTCTCAGATTTTTGGCTTTAGTATCAAACAGCTTCTAAAACTCTTCTAAAACTGTTGAAGGCTGATGTGGTGATGGCCTGGAAATAAGAGGAGGGTTCAGGAGACCCTTTTGGAAGATGATATTTGAGGTAGAATTGGAAAGGACAATTGAGGTTCAAAATCATCACATCCCACAGTGGTTCTGTAAAAATATTAATGCATTTTCAAACCTAGAAAGGTCTTTACTACTTTTTTTTCTATTATTTTAAAGCTATGCCTGCACTAGGACTATTTATCTGCTTTCATTTGCTTAGCTGTATTTATAAAGGAAGGAGAATTGTCAGCAGACTGGTAC
This sequence comes from Sakesphorus luctuosus, assembly GCA_013396695.1. NCBI lineage: Eukaryota > Metazoa > Chordata > Aves > Passeriformes > Thamnophilidae > Sakesphorus > Sakesphorus luctuosus. Next base: position 221,910 of record VWZD01002465.1, read on the forward strand.
CTTTCAAAGCTTTGAACGTGGGCAAACCTTTCTCTTCAGTGCCGTGGACTTCCATTTTTTCAGATGACAATAAAATCACAGAAAATTAAGAGGTTGATGCTGCTACGTCTCAGCTCAGCCCTACTCCAGGCCTGGACAATGCTTTCTGTGAAGAAATTCACCATTACTTAGGAGACTAAGTAGGAAGTGGCTTAATTGTTTTGCTCGTTTTGATTAACATATCAAGTCACCGCCGAAGGCATAAAGGAGAAATTTAACTGTTCACTTCTCTTTAAATAAAAAGCTCAAACTAAGAAGCACTCCAGGCATGAGCCTACAACTCATCTTCACAAACCTGGCAAACATGAGACATATTCTGAGTGGGAAAAAGCCCTGGAATGGCTAGAGAAAACAAAACAAGAAAGTAAAAGCCAGTGATCTAGTAGCTGTAGTCTGTCCTTAGACATATCATCAAAGACAGGACTCCAGGAAAAAGCATAACCCAGAGGCTGGATATGGAAAATGAATAAAACCAGATTCCCTGATCAATCCAATTCTAAGCAGTAACAGTCAATCCAATCCTGACAACATGGACACCTGGTGAGGGGGCTGCATGGAGGCCAGGTAGAGTTGTGTATCACACAGGGGAAATAACTGATAAAGACAACAGTATATTTTCAGGTTATTTTATGAAAAATGTTTACAAACCCAAGGCTACACAAACCCCTATAAATAAGTGTACTTGCTAGAAGATCCTGAGTGTGCCAGCCCAGAGAGAGGAACAAGGCAGGAAGCTTCAGAAGTACAGTAACAATTACAAAATGTATTACCAGTGCAAGTAAATATGCAATAGAAGGAAAATCATCTTCCATGTAGGCCACTTCAGGTCAACTGGAGTTTGCTGGACTACATCAGTTCAAAAGGCAGCTTGTCAAGCTCCTTTGAGAGTTCTTTCTCCAAGGCATTCTAGTGGGACAGAAAACCAAGAGGAATCAGTGACTGTGGAACAGTTTTCATACATAGTGGGCAAGCAAACCTATCTACTACAATGATCAAACCCTGGGAGATTATTAGCACTGATTGATTAACCCCAGGTGTTGAGCTGGAAGGACTTTCTACTGCAAATGGCAGACAGCTACAGAGAAATCACCAAATGAAGGGCTGAACAAGCTCAGTTGCCTTTATTCTGTGCCCCAATGTGGTATTATACACCTTCCGGCTATCAGGTCCTCCCCACAGGTGAGTGTTCTGACCTGAAAACAGCCTGAGGCTGGGAAGGGGAGCCTGTGTTCCTGAATCAAAACCAAGTGGCTTACCAACATGGGCACTCACTTGAAAATGTACAAAATGCCTCTCAACTTGCTGTGATTTTTGATCACAGCTTTGAGGCTTTTAACTTGTGCTTTATGAGCAAGCAGGCAGTAGCCCAAGGAAAGAAAGACAGGTTTTATGGGGTTCAAACAGGGCCTAGCTCACCTAGTAAAGCTACCAATGAACTTCTCAAACAGCTTTATGGATGTTTCCAACAACTACACATGCAGGTGACACGAGCCTGGAGGAAATGGTCCCCATTGCAGTCTACAAGGCAGCTTGTCAAATAAAGTGTGGGCCCTAGAGCTCTCTGAGAGTTCAGCAGCAGCAAGGAAGGATGTGAGACCAACACAGCTAAGTGAATAAACATTCCAACAGGTGAAGCAGGCAAAATCCATAGGGATAAAGCTCCCTAATCCCCCACTGATACCACTAAACCCAACTGCCTTTGTAGCTCTGACATCATTCCTCCACTAGTTCCCCTTAGCAATATGCACACAGTTTCTACCTTAGCAGAGTAAATTCTCCCTTGAGATCATTAAGACTACAGTCTGAGGTGGGTAAATCTGCCATCAGTTAATACATCAGTTAATCAGTTAATACATGTAATCAGTTAATAAAAGTTTACAAAAGCCCTTACCAGTTTTTGTTTTTCTTCTTCAACCTTCACTCGTGCCAGGGGAATACTCTAACGAGAGAAAATGGCATAAAAATCAGTACTTCAGAAGGAAAGAGTCCCTGCTCCTTTGCAAGAGTCTAGTGATGAGCCACAGGTGAATTATGTGATAATAAAACAAGTTTTGTGTATGCCCTTCATATGCAGAAGGTATTGACATTAAAACTCTAGTACTGGTTTGGACAACCACGTATTTTTCAAAAGTTTGGTATGGCCTAAATCCTAAAAAAATGCCCTCATTTTAAGCAATTTTCCAAACCTACCAATCAAGAGATCCAATTTTAAAATTTGTGCATGAATTTTCCAAAGAACAGTAAGACTGCACAGATAAACCTCCCTTCTTCTGCCTGCACCAGGAATGAGGTGTCAGGGCTTTCCTTTTCCCCACAGACAGCAAGACAGGAGGAGGGAACTGAAGAACCTAATTCAGGTTGAAGATGTTGTTCCACCTGAGGGGAGGACGCAGCTGCCCCTTGGAGGAAGATCGATAAACAGAGACGTTTAACAGTCCCACCCTCCAGCCTTTCTTTTCTAGGAGAAAGACAGAAGTGTCTGTGTGAGGGAGATGGGAAAACTGTGTTTTCAGAGCTGAGTACCCAGCACCCTGAAGAGAAATCAAAGAAAATGATAGAGCAGACATTTTAGGGGACTAAGCCTACATTTGGCTATTTCTTCATCACCCTTAAAATCCTGTCCAGAGCTCCAACCTCTGCACCATAAGCTGTGTCCACCATACTGATAGCCTGATGACACATATAGCTAATATACTAATATACTTATATATATATATATAACATTTTCCTCACTTATTTCCTTGCCTAATTTCTAGCCAATTCACCTTGATATTTACCTGGTAAATCTGTCCACTTTGTGAGAACAAATTTTGCCTGGCAAGCATACTTAATTTCTTGGCTTTTATTAATAAATAGTCTTTTGTTTAAGTTAAGTCTTTGGTTAACATCATTAACAGACTTGTAGGTCATCCACCTGTCCACCAAAGCTATCTTGATATCCTTCACACTCTGAAATTCATTAAATTAATCTGATTGCAAATACAATAGAGCAGTAGAATGAATAATTACAGGAGGTAAGTCATAGAAGTTCTTCAGTTCCTTCTTCATAGACGCAACTTTTTTCCGCAGTAGAACCAGTTCCTGTGAAGAGAGGAAGGTACATTCTATTCTAGAGTCTTACTTGTGGAAGTGATTAAATCAATGAAATAGATGCATAATTACCTAGAGCATTTCAGAATTCATAATGTTGTCAAGAGCTGTCATCCTCCTTAACACACATGAAAAACTATTTTTGCAGCAGGAAAAAGACCCTCCCTTACACTGCTTTGCCTATTTTGTCAACAAGGGGAAATAATTTCTCTTTGAGGCTGCAAACTGAGCACCTTCCACAGCCCCCAACTCTTTTCAAATAATCAAAGCGAAAAAAATACAAAGCCATTTGTGCTGCCCATTTCACAGAACTTTTGGCAAAGCAGATCTAGAAATGTCAGGGAGTCAAACCTCACCTTAGGCTCAGTTTCTAGAAGGTGACAAGCCCAAAAAATTGCCTATGGCTTTTCAGAAGTAAAATTTCGACAAAATTTATTTCTGGTGAGTGCCCTCCTAAATGCTGTGCAATGTAAGCACTGCCACCCAGTGCTGGTTCGTGAGAATGACAGCAGAGAAATCAGAAAACCTACTTTCATTGTTCCACTCACAAACATGCAGGAAAAGATAGTCTTTATACTAATTTCTTTTGCTAAGTTCCCATTACAATAACAGCAAAAAGTATTAAGATGTGGTGAGCGCAGACAGCCCAACACAAATGTCACATGTACAAATGCTCTAGCCCAAAGATGGAGAATCTTTAGGTACAAGCTCAATAAATCTGCTTTTTCTTTAACATGTATCCCACTGCACTTATGATACAGTTGAAAAATGTATTTAAGGACACGAGAAAAAAATAGCACACAGTTGTTCAGAATTTGGCCTTCACTTGACCTTGTCCCCTTGCTTTGAAGTGTTTGAAAGCAGATTTATTTCACATGAAGTAGAAGGAATCCCAAAAGTCATGCTACCAAGAAACTGTAATACACAGGTAGCCATGTAATGAGATATATTCCACAGAATATCCACTGCTTACAACATGAATCACAAAAATAGGAGCAGATCACAGGCTGCCAATTTGATTACAGTGGCAGAAAATTTATTCCATGGAAATTCTCTAGTAGATGCTTCTCATTTTCTACAAGAGACAAACCCATCCAAGAGACCCCAGCTCATGGGTATCTATCTACAGGATTTTAATTTGTGCTTTTTTGACCATGGATATTTGTTCAGGTAACTAAACAGCAAACTACATTTCCTGAAAGTTACCAACAAACAAGGCTGGTCTGTACCATTGTAGAAATACCTGCCTTGTACCCACAGACCTACCTCAGCAGATTGCACAAGTGCCTCGTGTGTCAGGGATCTTTCCACTCCCCTGCCAATAAGCTCCTCCTGCAAACAGGAGAGAGTTCATTTGTAATTTGGTATGAAACGTAACAAAGAGGAGAAAGATTTCACCATTTCCTTGGTTTTTTACCTAAACAGGCATAGAAAGCAACAGAAATGCACAATTTGAGCCACAGGTGGAGCTGGTGTATAAAATCAGTTGCTGCTAAAATTTGTGTCAAGAATAAGAAGCCTTTCCAGAAAACCAGAGGGAGAACAGTGCATGGAAAGAGGCTTCTCAGTAAAACATCATCAACTGTAATACACCACTTTCCATCTCGTATTTGTCAAGTTATCAGACAGCATCCAAGTATTAAATTAAGCATTTATATGTCCTTTATCATTTAGGAAAGGTGAAGCAGCAGGTAGTGCAGCTTCTGGTTTCTGCATTCAATCATCCATTAATCTCAAAAAATGGCTATATTCAGAATTCTGAGACACAATTTAGCACAGTGAATCAGCTGCTCTACTGGTAGCTGCCTGTATTCTTCTGTATGACAGTACCTCACAGTAACCACAAGGTAACTGAAGCTAACACAGTTCTCACGGAAAGAGGAAAAAGGGTTGTATTGATTACAGGATGTGCTGAGAGGCCAGCAGGAACAACAGAACTACAGTAACATGCTGTCCTGGTAGCCCAAGAGTCCTTGGTCTGAGTCTAGGAAGCTCCTGGAATCAATTTGTAACTACAAATTTGGGCCCAACCAACCACAGCTGCGTCATCCCATCACAGTATCTTGACAGAAAATCCTTTCCACCTACCTCAGCATTCCTGATCCTGATTTTTAATTCCAAACTTTTATCTCTCAGGAACTTCAGGTTATGGGATCGACTCTCTATTTTGACTCTTTCTGCTTGCTGACATTCCTCTATTTTCTTAATATCCCTTAAAAAATAATACAGAAAACCTTTTACATCTAAAGAGATATCAGTATACCAATACTGTTACTTACCTACACACAAGCTGAACCCTGTAATATAACCAACACAAGAAGGGAGAAAACGGAGAAAAACTTGCATTTCCCTGTGACATTTCTCAGTGGAAACACAAATAGCTGTCGTGTCTGGAATCCCAAAGGCTGGGGAAGATACTGGTTAAGGGGAAAGCCATCTGCCTAAAAGCAAGGGGTAATAGTCTTGTGCATAATTCCCTAACTCAGTCAGAGATCTGTTACAGAAGCTAAACCTCAGATCACAGAGAGAGGCCACAGCAAACCTGCACAAAGCACACAGGTCTGGTATCTCTGCTACAAGCAGCACCACAATTATCCCTTTAAAATACAAAAAAAATGCAAAAAACCTGAAAATAATTTGACTGGAAGGGAGCTGTGGAGATCATCTTGGCCAATCCCCACTCATGGCTGGCATTGATCCTGCTGTGCTGGGCAAGGCACTTCAGATTACATCCTACCCAGGGAATGGACTTGGTACTGATTTTTATTTATATAATTATTAAGTCTCCCACATGCTGGTTGAGCGAAATTCTTACCTGGGAATGGTTTTTGTTTGACCTGGCTCCTTCACTCTGACTACAGAGCCCATGCTAAATGTGGTAGGAAAACTAGGTTTGCCTCAGCTTCAGACAAAGGCGACATGGAAGATGCAAGCTCATATCTGAAAACTGCTTGTAGACCATTTTTGCTTTAAAATAAGTGGTTTGATGCTATCCCAGATCTCTTTTGATTACTGAATGTGTCCATAGCACATGGCTTTTAACAGATACTTCCAAATATTTTGGACAGGTGTCAACCCCCTGAAAATTTCGTTATCCTTGTTAGTTATCACAACCAATGTTGCCAGCAGCACTGCTTGCATCTTTCCCTTTTCCTTGTCCTTTACTCACTCCAGTATCTGCTTTTCCATCATCAGGACTGACATTAGATTTTTCTTCATGTTGCTCAATTCCCACCGCATTTCTGCGTTTTCTGATTCCGTTTCAAGCAGCTCCAAAGTCATACGACTGATGGCATAGAACAAGCTGGAGAAGAGAGAATCAGTGGGAATGCTCAGGAGTCAGCTCTTCTGAAAGTCAGAATTATTCTTTTCTCCACACTTTATACAAATTACTTAGTTTTCTCTTGATATTATGACAGGAAGAAACAAAAGTAAGTCGCTAGGGGCATTTGCTTTCCTTAACTAACACAGATTCCAAATGGAAGGGAAAATGCTGCAGCAATCTGCATAGGAGTAAATGAAAAACAACTGGCACCTTGGTGAACAAAACTACTGGGTTTGAAATTACTCCCAGGCTCCACTCCTGGCTTGCCAAATTGCCTTTCAGAGAAACTGCAATCAGTCCCTGAAAACACACAGCTCTGAGATGTGCCCAGCAGTACCTCATCCTCTTCCTAAATGGTTCAAAGGTGCTTTCCCCTCCAGCTCAGGAGAAGAGCCAAGATTCTGAAAATCACAGAGAAATTGGATTCCAACGCAGATTTTGTCCTTTCCTTACTGCAAGTGCTGCTGTGTCAGGGGCCAAAGCCAGGCTAGGGAGAGGGGCCCAGGAAGACCAGACTGTAAGATGCCATTTCTCTGTGGCTGAGGGCATCTCCTCACATGAACAGAGGCCAGATGAGAGAAAAGAATAAGGACCTGAGACTGGAAGACAAGTCACAGTTCTCCAGTCCTTGCTTAAGCCATGTGAATGCTGCTCTAGCTTGGGCTATTTGACACAACAGTCCAAGTGGCAGCCCCCTTCAGCCACTGGCCATAAAAACATGAGCAAAAGAAAGGGATTTAACTTTATCTGAGACCCTTCTCCGGCTTCAGAGCCTTTCTTTGTTGGGATAACCTAGAGTCAGCACTTCGTGCTCAGTCCCCATGTCCCCCAAAGCTGCCCAAACTAATGGGTCCAAACTAATCTGGAACAGTAAGATTCCTGGAGTCAAAGTCAAGTATGAAGCTGCTGATGTGAAAAACCAGAGAGCACAGACTGTCACCCCACATGCACAGTATGAAGAATTACCTGGTAAGAGACGTGTCCTTTGTGTTGAGTGCCATTGCACTTTTTACCAGGTCATTGAGGCATCTGGTGGCTTTTCTGGACAGACTATGTAGGGAAAGACCCAGGTCTTTGAGATTGTCCTTCATTTCCTCAGCTGGAAAACAAATACAATCCAAATCAGGAATTTTTTAATATTAGTATTCCTTTAAGGAACTCTCCAAAGCTGGAACCCAATCCTACACCAGGAACTTGGCTACCTCTCTCTTTTTAGGAAAAGAGACGCTTTAAAAGAAGACTTAAACATGCCAAACTGCTGCCACATCCCTGTTTGTTGAATAAATTCTGTGTACTGAGGAACTCCATTCCTTCCCTGACCAGTCTGCCTAAGCCTGTTCCTGACCAGGCACATGCTCGTCATGGCAGATCCAGGAAGCCTGTCTCCATCATTGTTTGTTTGATGGAAAGGCTCTAGAAGACTTGAAGTAACAAAAAGCAAAGAGTTTTTTTTATGAAAATGCCTTCATGCACACAATGTCAGTCTTCTCATAAAAAAGTAAAGTTCCTTTAAAAAAAGCCAGTGAAGGGACAATCCTTCAGTAATGGAGTAAAAAAATATATTATGGTTCACTGAACCACTCCCTTGCTCTAAGAAAACAATACATCATCAAATACTCAGTCTAGGCAGCTTCACCAAAACTTTACCACCTCACTGCTATTTCAGATTCCTCCAGTGCTTTCCTTAACAGTTGCTTAGCACCAGCTTAGATTCCTAAATCAGCTGCAGGGTTTCTTCCCTGTCTATCCAGCCAGTATTTCCATGCTGTGCTATCCAGCCCAGCAGGTTAGGAGGTTTTACTAATTAATCTGCTTCTCCATATTTATGGCCTGCTTTAGATGGCTTAAAAATTGTCCTTGACCAACCTTATGTCACTGTGTAAATATTTATTTATATATCTCTATCTCTATCTCTATCTATCTATTCTATCTATTCTATCTATATCTATCTATCTATCTATCTAGAATCATAGGATCGATTGGGTTGGAAAAGACCTCCGAAATCATCAAGTCCAACCCTTGGGCCAACTCCAGTCCCTTTACCACATCATGGCACTCAGGGCCACAGCCAATCTCAGTTTAAAAACCTCCAGCAATGGGGAATCCACCCGCTCTCTGGGCAGCCCATTCCAATGCCTGAGCACTCGCTCTGGAATGGATTTTTTTCTAATCTCCAACTCCAATTTCCCCTGGCAGAGCTTGAGCCCCCTGTGCCCCCTTGTCCTATTGCTGAGTGCCTGGGAGAAGAGACCAACCCCCACCTGGCCACAACTTCCCTTCAGGTAGTTCTAGACAGTGCTGAGTTCACCTCTCAGCCTCCTCTTNCGGCCACTTAGGCACACTGTTGGCTCATGTTGAGCTTCCTGTCAATCAGTCCCCCCAGCTCCCTTTCTGCCTGGCTGCTCTCCAGCCACTCTGTGTATATATACATATATATAAAAATATAAACATAAATATGTAAGCAAGTAAGTAAATATATATATATATTCCTCAGATTCTAACAATTAAAATCTTTAGAATCACTAAGGAAACCCAAACTTGCATGCAACTGAGAAACTTCACACTCACTTTCTGCATCATACTCTGCTTCCTGATGCTTCATGTCCTCTATCACAATAGAAATATCCCTGTCTCTGGCTTCATTCCGTTCCATAAGATCATGCAAGATATCCACTGTCCTTTCATTCACCTCGTACACTGGAACAGGCTGATTCCTGTATATCTTCTTTAGCCATAAAGTAACCTGCCAGGGAAGAGAAACAAAAATGCAAGCAATCATGTGACATGACCAAAAGTAGCTGATAGATGTAAGAAATGTGAACTGCTGCAGCCTCTCCATTCCTGAAGAATAACTCCTACTACATCAGTCCACGAATGAGTGGGAAAAGGGGAGAAGAATTCCTTTCTCCAGGCAATTGCTTATCTCCATGTGATAAAATTTTATCTTTTTATTCACATGACTTGTTGGCTACAGACACACTAATGATCAAAGATATGTTAAATGGGTATTTGGGATGCTGGTGAAAATTGTGTTAAAGCATGTGGAATAAAAGTGCCTAAACCATGATCATTAGGAACAGTGTCTTTGGGAGAGAGTCACCACAGCATGCAGGAACAAGCCCTGCAAAGCACTCCTACCAGTGAAAATAAGGTCAGAAATGACAGTTTAACACTGTGCTCTCACTGTGATTACAGACTTGTAGAGTAATTTAGGCTGGAAAAGCCTCTAAGATCATGGACTCCAACCATTCCCCAGCACTGCCAAGGCCACCACTAACCCATGTGTCCAGGTGCCACATCCACAGGGCTTTTAAATCCCTCCAGGGATGGCAACTCCACCACTGTCCTGGGAAGTCTATGCTAGGGCTGGACAACCCTTTGAGAGAAGAAACTTTCCCTAATATCCAATCTAATTAGATCAGAAAGATTAGGTTATGACTAGTAATAAATGAACACGCAGAAATTCTACAGAGGGATCATAAATTCCTTCTTAACGCTTTGTAAGTAAACCTGATGGAGAAGGCACACAGCTGTATAACTTCAAAACTTATTTTTCTAGCGCGTCCTTTATGCTTGTGCAGCATCTCAGCGACATCCATGCACAGAGAGCAATGGAGGAAAACCATCACACTGCAGGAGCAAAGCGCGCTAACTTTGTGGAAAATGCAATACAGCGAGAAAGTCAAGCCCATGAACAAAACACACACACGCTGCTTCCCTTACCCGGATGAGTCTCTTCTCAAAGTCCTCCGCGGAGCGTTTTGGTTCTCCCGACTCCAGCTCAGCTTCCTCAGAAGAGTCCGCCTCCTCAGACGAGTCAGCCTCCTCAAAATCCTCAGTCCCTTTAGCCACCCCAAACCACTCAGTCTCCTCAAACTTCTCAGCCCCTTCAGTCACCCCAAACCACTCAGTCTTCTCAAACTTCTCAGCCCCTTCAGTTACCCCAAACCACTCAGTCTCCTCAAACTTCTCAGACCCTTTAGCCACCCCAAACCACTCAGTCTTCTCAAACTTCTCAGCCCCTTCAGTTACCCCAAACCACTCAGTCTCCTCAAACTTCTCAGACCCTTTAGCCACCCCAAACC